>JAODXP020000034.1:7432030-7496742 GCA_027497455.2 Sardinella longiceps
GTGTGAGTGAATGTGAGTGTTTGTGTGTGTGTATGGGTGTGTGTGAATGTGTTTGTTTGTGTGTGTGTGTGTGTGTGTGTGTGTGTGTGTGTGTGTGTGTGTGAGAGAGAGAAGGCTATAGATTCTGTAGATGGATGATAAAGAGGGGGTAATGTGTGAGTGTGTGTGTATTCATACATTTGTGTGTGTGTGTGTGTGTGTGTGTGTGTGTGTGTGTGTGTGTGTGTGTGTGTGTGTGTGTGTCATAAAGCCTTGAAGTAAATCACTGGCACTCTCCGTTGTTGTTTTAGCGTTTTATGTGCAGTATCAGTGAGGTCAGGCTATGGGCTTTATGCACCGAGGGGTAATGGCTCTACTGAGCAATCTGCTGAGAGGGAAATATTTTACTGTAGCCGCCTCCCTCCCTGGGCCTCACTCACTGTTAATTACACCGCCCCAGCCTCCACGTCCTGCACTTCTTACAGGCCCATTAAGCTTGTATTGAATGTCTCACCACCATTGTCGACACAGTCAGAGATTTGCAGCCACTTGAAACCAAAAAGTTTTCATGCATGGGGGCGTCGTGGCTCAGTTGGCTAAGGCGCCATACCATAAATCCGGGGACCCGGGTTCGATTCCGACCTGAGGTCATTTCCTGATCCCTCCCCATCTCTCTCTCCCACTTTGCCTGTCTCTCTACACTGTCCTTTCCAATAAAGGTGTAAAAAGCCCCAAAATATATCTTTTTTTTTAAAAAAAAAAAGTTTTCATGCATTGAAAGATGTCACTGTCGAAACAGCAGAGGTCACAGATGAAGTGTGCTGAATATTTAGGCGGGGATTTTAGAGAGGGGACACAGGTAGGTGTGTTTTTGCACGTAAGAGTGTGGAGAGAAAGTTTACTAACATCATTGCTGCTGGAACTTTGCAGATTCTGTGAGAGTGATGGAAGGCATCAGCGCTAAATACTATTTTTAGACAGAGAGAGAGAGAGACACAAAGACAAAGTCAGGGCGGGCTGAGACAGCTTGACTGGCATGTCTGAATGACATTTCAGTAACTGAAGACACCTGAGCATGGCCTGAAGCTAGGTGTATATATATATGTGTGAAAGTACATACGTATGAGCATGTGCCTGAATGCGTAGTGTGTATATGTGTGTGTGTGTGTGTGTGTGTGTGTGTGTGTGTGTGTGTGTGTGTGTGTGTGTGTGTGTGTGTGTGTGTGTGTGTGTGTGTGTGTGTGTGACCAGTTCCTTGCTGTCTCTCTCATATTGATTATAGTCTGTCATTGTCTATGAGCTTGAGTTTGGTATATAGACAAACATGCTGAGTGAGACGAAGACAAAGAGTGCAGCTCCTATGATGGAGACTGACTGACCCTTCTCCCCCTGAGTCCTTGGGCCCTGATTCACAGCCCTCACAGCTCGTCTCTATTGCGACAGTTAGTCATAAAGCTACACTGCACCTGGGTGTGTGTGTGTGTGTGTGTGTGTGTGGGGGGGGGGGGGGTTATCACTCTCTCACTCTGTGTTTTCCTCCAAAGGCCACCATGTAATCATAGCCTAGCTGCTCATATGCATGTATATACACAAGGGTGAATGACAGCGCCAGGATCAGGAGTGACATACAGCATTGTGAAAAGCAATCTTCTCCACTGTCACAAGAACCCGCTTACGATCCCTGCAGGGTTCCATTTTAACAGCTGGCTACAGTCAGGAGAGAGAGAGAGAGTGTGTGTGTGTGTTTGTGTGTTTGTGTGTGTGTGTGCGTGTGTGTGTGTGTGTGTGTGTGTGTGTGTGTGTGTGTGTGTGTGTGTGTGTGTGTGTGTGTGTGTGTGTGTGTGAAAGAGAGAAAGAGTCTGCCCGTCTTTGCATGTATAGCACAAACACGTCTCTCAGATGATACCCATGAGAAGGCATCTGTTACAACACCTGGGCATGTCTTCCAAATGTCTACATCTTGACATATACACATACGCATTCACATACACACAAACACATCATTTCTCTCTCTCTCTCTCTCTCTCTCTCTCTCTACACACACACACACACACACACACACACACACACACACACACACACACACACACACACAGGAACACACGCATTCAATGAGTAAAAAATTGTTGTCAGCCTCCATTTTTGCTCATTTTGTCTCACTATGAAGCATCAATTCTCACTCTATGCTCCATCCAGCAATGTCAGGGCCATTGTGAAGTACCCCTGAACAACAACTTATTTCAATTCACACCCATAACTGTGCCTGAACAAGATCTTACACACAGGGGAATCTTCTGAAAGCCACACCAAGTTACTGTGATTCTAACATGGCTAACGTTTAACCATTGACAGTTTGGAAACTAAACTTTGAAACTGTTTCATAACGCTTGAGTTCAAGTTGAGGGTCCTATTTATAGTATTTTCTATTTGTTTTACTTTTTACTTTATATCAGGGTTTTTCCCTATTGATGGGTATTCTTTCATTACCTCCATCAAGGAGGTTATAACTTTGCCGGCGTCTGTCTGTCTGTGTACAAAATAGCTTCAAAAGTACTTCATCGCTGGATGAAATTTCCAGACAACGTGTGTATTGGGACAAGTAAAAGATGATTACATTTTGGTGTACCAGAGACCACGCATGGCCAGCGGTCTGTGTCTTGCATCTGACTCCTGACTCTAAAATGAGCCCCTGTCTTCAGGACATCTCCGTCCCACTGGTGGTGTATCATATCCTGGGTCGATAGAGGAAGTGCCTCTGTGACATAACACATTAGTGCCACATGGACTCCTTCCCACACCAAAAAGGCACACCAAGAGGCCAACAAAAACAAGTGTATTTCAGAGACCCACAGGCCCCGATGGTCATGGATGGTCACACAAGCAAGTTTCACAGTTTTACAGCCCAACCTCTCCTTGGGTCAATGGAGTAAATATGTACAAAGATGCAATAAGTGATGAATACACCTGAATTCAAAGGGCACTATGGAGTTCAGCTGAAAATATTTTGGATAAACGATCCATCAATATAATAAGAGGGAGAATGACAAACTACTTTTGGTTATTCACCCTTTTACCTAGTGTTTATATATGTGGGTAAAAAAAAAATGTTCTCAGTGTATGCGTTTTCCCTGTCTGGCAACCCCAATTTTAGCTTTATTTTAGCTGTAGCTTAGCATAAGCGCTAGAATGTAAAGTTGCCAGATAGCAACACTTTGGCAACTTTACTTTCCAGTACCTATGATAAGCTAAAGGTAAAATTGGGGTTGCCAGACTAGGGAAATGCAAGCACTGAGACCAAAACGCTTTTTCCCACACATGTAACTCCAGGTAAGTGGGTGAATAACCGATTTTCATAAAGAGGTGGAATATTCCTTTAAGATCACATATGGAACATTTTAACAGAAACTTTGGGGGAACAGCTATGGCACTGCAAATCAAACTGTCTGAAATGGTCTATGGAGTTCAGCTGAAAATGTCTTGAGGAGTAAATGAAGAGCTCAACCCTTGTACCTGTATTTAAAGAACTGATTACTCTGCCCTCTGCTGACAGCTTTACAGTCTCACATGGAGGTAGCCTGATCTTTTGTTTAATACATGATCCTGGCACTACATCAGAGCACTTCATATAGCATGAGCCATAAAAATAGCAAGAAATGCATTTAGAAGATAAATATGTTTACCACAAAATGAAACACATTCAGTCATATTCATATAGTTTGTTATAAAAACTACCAACTGGCATTATAGTTTGATTTTTTCTTTAAAAAGCTTCTGCATGTCCCAGTTCAAAAATAAATACAATTGCTGCTATTCAAAATGATTTACAATTAATTAAGTTGCAAGGGTACACCTTCAGTTTTTGCATTAGTGAATATGCTTCTGGTATCTCCTTACAGTCTGATAAAGGGAAACAACAGATTAATGTCACCCGCATAAGACACAGCAGTAGCAGAACCTACATTACTGTTTACAGTCACAACAAACCATCACTTCATTCATCAACGTGTAGTTGATACCCACACTGAGAAAAAGCTCTTTCAGCAGCATCAGGTCAGGAAGCCCAGCTCCATGAATAGAGGAGACTTTTCACTGGGGGTCAGTGCATTAGCAGAACACCATAGAATCCATGAAAGGTCCGAAACCACATAGGACCAATAGCCTCCAACTCTAGACGCACTCTAGCGGTAGCAAATTGAATTTGCTCAGCGAGTATGTCTAGGGACGAGCCATAGCTCAGACCTCCATTGCGTCTGAGCTGTTTCTGAGCTGTTTACGCTCTAGGTTGTATTCAGACATTGTGGTGTTACGCCAATCACAACGTTATATCTTGACAGGGAGTTATTGGGTGGGCTTAGTGTTGTTGGAATCGCTTGTTAGTTGCTAGTTGCGCTGATTAGTTTTAGCCGTTTTCCCCGGGGGTCTATCACTCGTCGCCAGATTCTACATTCATGTGATTCACTAGGCCAATGTGTTCTTGACCAACCCGTGACTCATAAAGGCACACAGAGCATCGTCTCAGTTCCACCAATAAGCAAAGCAATGCAACACAGGATAGTGGGAGGATGAGATGAGGTCTCATTATTAGGCTACAGCACAACTAGGAGGCAAGTGATTGACTGTCCGCCTCTGAACCCCTCGGCAGGTAGGTGACTGTGTGTGTGTGTGAATCTGTGTGTGTGTGGATCTGTGACATCTGTGCCATGGGAACTGAGAAGGGAAGCACCATAGCCAATTCAGATCCCTACCCACCCCTCTCATTACACGCACACACACACACACACACAGGCACACACAACAACACATCCACTCACACATGCACGCACAGCACACACAGAAGAGGTACATACACACACACACACACACACACACATTGCACATAATAAGCATACGGCAGGCTACGACAGCAAGGGGAACCATAACCAGCAGGCTAAGTCAGGCACACACGCTGCCTTCACACATTTCATTGGTGACAAAACATCCCAGCTGATATGCCTGTTTGCATCAGTGGCGCCGCGTCCTCTAGTACCAGTGGGCCAATCCTGAGGGGCCGGGTGTCTGACACCAGGCCATCAGCCTTCCTGGGGCCGGAGCTCAGGTTTAAATAAAGCATGGCCACAAAAAAATAGGTATATATGGTGTGTGTGTGTGTGTGTGTGTGTGTGTGTGTGTGTGTGTGTGTGTGTGACTGGACTGGCCCTGAGTCTAATTAGCCCCTCTGCTCTGGAACCCTGTGATCTTGTTTGTCCAGAATCTCTCCACAGGCCCCTGTGTTTGCTCTCTCTCTCTCTCTCTCTTTGTCCCTCCTGTGTCTCTGCACACTCTCTCCCTCTCTCATTTCTGTGTCTGTACACTCGCTCGCTCTCTCCTTTCTGTGTCTCTGTGCTCTCTCTCTCCCTCTCTCTGTCCTTCCTATCTGTATCTCTGCTCTCTCTCTCCTCTCTGTGTCTTTGCTCTCTCTCTCTCTCTCTCTTTCCTCTCTGTGTCTCTGCTCTCTCTCTTTCTCTTTTTCCTCTCTGTGTCCCTGAACTCTCTCTCTCTCTCTCTCTGTCCTTCCTCTCCGTGTCTCTGCAATCTCTCTCACTCTTTTCTCTCTGTGTCCCTGAACTCTCTCTCTCTCTCTCTCTCTCTGGTACTGGCCTGAAAATGAGGGAAGTCTGTGCCCACAGTACCTGAGAACATGGAGCGTTGTGTGGCCCACAGTTCCACAGCTCCAAAGCAGCCGAGTATGGATTGGAAAGGAAATTAGATACATGAAATATGAATGCAGGAAATATCACTGCTATAAGACTTCCATAATGGAGGATGAAAGAAATGGATGGAGAGAGAGAGAGAGAGAGAGAGAGAGAGAGAGAGAGAGAGAGAGAGAGAGAGAGAGAGAGAGAGAGAGAGAGAGAGAGAGAGAGAGAGAGAGAGAGAGAGAGAGAGAGAGAGAGAGAGAGTGAGTGTGTGTGTGTGTGTGTGTGTGTGTGTGTGTGTGTGTACATGCAGGCCTCTAGGCATAGACTGATGGGTGTGAGTGATGACTCACTTTGCCAGGGGGAGATTAGCGGCCCTGGGTGGCAGCAGGTGCCCCTTCCTGTCCCTCCCTGTCTGGGGTTGACACTGACACAGACACTGCCCACTCACGCCACCCAGTAGGCACTGCCAATCTGCCCGCCTCGCAGCCTGTCCACCCCAACTGCCACTAGCCACTAGCCAGGCTGCGTGACCCACACAAACAGCTGCCTGTCTGTGTAATACCAAGCAAACCCCTGACACTAACGTGTGTCTGTGTCAAATGTCAGACGATGTAGCAGTGTTGGGAAAATATGTCACAAATAAAAAAAACTGTTTTTATCAAACCAATACAAAAAAAACAAAAACATGTGGATGTGGTACAGACATTATAGTGCAAGTGTTCACTGCAGCATGCAGTGGTCAATGACTGCCCTCTACCTATCTGTAGAATTTCACATACAGAACCATTGCAACGGTATGCTGTTCCAGTTGTCTGTGGTAAGAGTGCCCCTTGTGGTTGACAGCTGTAGTGCAAGTGTAGTATACTACCACTGTGTTACTGTAATATGGGGGTTGCTGCAGCTTACTTTTAACCTGGTACATCAGTACATTCACAGAACACTGTCAAACCTGTGAAACTCTGCATACAGTAAATGACATGTAAAGCTTTTACATGTGACAAACAGGCTTTGACATTTCTTATGAGTCATGAAAGCTCACAAAGCTTAAAAGAGTCCACATGAAACACCACACAAATATAACAGCAGGAAAAGACACACACACACACACACACACACACACACACACACACACACACACACACACACATACTGTACATACATAAAAACACACATAAGAAAATATAGAAAGTAGAGCACACACAGAAAGTGGAAATGACTCCTTAATTATTTATATCACGCCTGCAATCAGAAGAAGCACGTATGGCGAAGCCCGCTGCCTGCCACGGCGACGGTGCAGCCTCTTAACAGCCCATAATATGGTCCATGAAACAAATGGGGAGAGTTAAAGCATGAAGGAGAGAGAGGGGCAGTGGAGAAAGGGATGTAAATAAACAGGGCTATTCTATTCTTAGAGGACTGGAGCACTGACAGAGGAGAGGAGAGGAGAGGAGAGGGGGGGGGAAAGTTCTGCAGTAGATGGAAGAGCTCCAGGATTCCATCTGGATACTTTTGAAAATCTGTCTGTCTGTCTGTCTGTCTGCCTGTCTGTCTGCCTGTCTCACGGGACAGATTTTGGAGAAAGAGGCTTACAGTACTCTGGGATTTGTGAAATCTTTGTTATCCTCAGCAACCACTCATGATATACATTAAACAGCATATATATTGTAAAGAAAGCTGGGATTGGTATGCAGCTATATATGAAGAGTTCAGATGCAAAACCCCCTAAACACCATTTTTGTGAAAACTGAGTTAATGATATTGTGTGAATCTTGTATAAATCTAGAATATGTAAATGGAGAGATATACTGTATTTATTTATTGAATTATTAATCTATTTATTTTCTTTAAAAAAAAAAAAAAAGCAAATCATGTCAGCACAACTGCTCACCCACTGGGCATGTCCTAAAAGCAGAAGATAAAAGAGGTAGAGAGAGAGAGAGAGAGAGAGAGAGAGAGAGAGAGAGAGAGAGAAAGATGCTTGATGTTTTCACTAGAACTCATCAGCTCATGTCTTCATCAGAAGATAAAAGAGAGAGAGAGACAGAGCGATAGAGAGAAATGCTTGATGTTTTCACTAGAACTCATCAACTCATGCAGTGCCTGCTCTATTCTCAAACAGCTGTGGCAGCAGCCGCAATAGCAGCGCCGGCGATGTCAATCCACAGCCGCTTGCCTTACAGACAGTCAGTCATCATGGGGTTAATGTTGCCTAGCAGTGCAGCAACCAGCCGTGGCCCCAGCCGCTCCTGCTGCAGCAGCCCCACTGCTAGTGATGGAGGCAGGCTGAGACCCAGATGAGATTAGCCTGGCGGAAGAGGCCTGCCGTGACCGGAGCCTTATCGACGGGCTGTCAACAGGTCCCGGGGGCGTGGCTGAGGTGGGTGGTGATTGCCTGTGTGTGTATATGTGTGTGTGGTTCATGGAGGGGAGGGCAAGATGGATGGCCTGTTGACAGGGCTGAGGGCGGGCTGTTGGCAAGGGTGATTGATAGGCTGTGGAGAGCCCATGGAGGCGGGGCAGGAAAGCAGATCGATGTTGTGGGACTGAGCAGGGGTGATGTGTGAATACATGTACTATAGGTGAACATGCATCAGTAAACACACACACAAAACACAGTCATGCACACACACACACATCAGCAAACAAACACGCAAGCACAGACACATACACACACACGCACACACTCAAATACACCTACTTGTGCAAATCCGCCTATTACTAATCTCCAGCATGTGTGTATTTTGCTTTCCATACCAACTGATGATTGCCAACACGATAAAATGAAAACTAAACCTTTTTTATCTGTAGGAAGTAAATCTTTTAGAAAACACAACCCCCAAACACACAGCCCAAGCTTTTACATTCCCAAGTTTGTTGGGCAAGCAAATTGCATTCTGAATCCACTCCCACAAATATCACAATAATCCAGATCGTGTGATTGACGTTGTCATGGCCAGGGCTTGGCAGCGTACAGTAAGTGGGTGAGAGAGAAGGAGAGAGAGAGAGAGAGAGAGAGAGTACACGCATGCTCCACTGTGTGTCGTCCACAGACGGCAATCTGTGCTCACAGGAGGCAAATCAACAGTGCGCAGTAGGCCCTGCCTCGCCCCTTCAACCTTTGAAACCATGGCAACGGAGAGGGAGAGACCCCGCCGAGACAGCTGCTGCCACGTCACCTTTCGTTACGGATACTGAGCACCGCAGACACACCTTTTTTTTGTAGTGTGTGCTGCCAAGCGTGATGTCCAGGAAGTGAATTGATCACATGTCCACGCTAGACACCTTTCCGCCATGATTGGTGTTTGTAGTTCTGGCTCTCTTCTTTGTTCTACACATGAAGAGTTCTTTTCCCAAAACATTATGTCTCAATATTCCATAATATTCCAAATGATTTTGGTTTGTTTTGATTGTTCTTCCCAGTTCATATCAATACAATCAGAGTTTTGCTGTTTTAATTGGGTGAGGACAAATTTGATGACATTAGCCCAGCTGCGACTGTCCTGGTGACTCCTTATAATCCAATTTATAAAAAGATATATGAACGATTAGCTTTTCTGCACACCTCTCGAAAAAGCAGGTACATTGGAGGTAACCAATTGGTCAATGTCTTAGTAAGGAATGTTGGCTCCCGCACACGTAAGCAAAAATATATTTATTTCACTTTTTAACAGACATTCATCAGGTTATTCCCAATCAAATGAAAATTAAATTCAAAGATTCTATAGCATTTTGGGAAATAGCTCTTCATATTTCACCCCTTGATGTTTGTGTGGAAGCTTGACATAAAAAATATGGCCAAACGATGCAGTTGTCCATTTCCCAAAAGCATAGTTGCTAACCAGTTAGTACAGTAAGCTATGGGAAATTGTATTGTTGCTAACCAGTTAGTACAGTAGGCTATGGAAATTGAATTGCAACCAACAGTTAGCAACTATGCTTTCGCAAAAGAGACTCTAGGACTTACCTAGGACTTGCTCTGAATCTGTGCCTTCCTGTTTTTATACTCCTTATTTTATACATCTTTTTTTTTTTTTACCAAAGCCTCACTTTCTACTGCACCGTTGTTTCTGGGTTGCCGTGGAAGCAGGGAGGTGTGCATTGCCGTTGAGGTATGCTGCAGGGTCTGTCCGCAAACACGCTGGTAAAAGACACCTTACGCTTAGATGTTTTTGTTAGTTCTGCATTACCGGTACCTTCATGCCTGTGGCTATACAGCTCCTTAAAAACCAGGCCAATCTATGGCGCTGGGCAAGAGGCTTTGGCTGACAGTCACAGTGGGACAACGTACCCCCTCCCCAGGCCTCCTCTTCCTCCCCCCCAATCACCCCCCCCCTCCAATCATCTGTCTGACTGGAGTAATCCCAGCGCTGACAGCAGTGCTCGCTGTGTGCTGTTTGCTCAGGAGAGTGAAAGCAAGGTGAAAATGGCTGCTCTGACACAACAAGGACAGCTGGTTAGTTTCTGCTGCAACTGTTACTTTGTGGTAGGTTCAGCTGTGGATGGTGGTGTTCTTGAGAGAGGTCCAGAAAAAAGGCTTTGAGCCAGAGCATTGCAGCCTGATTGTATTTATTAGTACTGGGTCTGCTCTAGTATCTGATTAAACTGCTGTGCATTGTTCTTAATTACATCTGGTTACTGTTGTGATCTTTCATACTGACTGCAAGAAAAGGTAAAGAAGTCTTGTACAAACCTTAAACTAGTATCAGAGACAGAGAGGGATTATTAGCCCATCTCTAAGTTACATGTAATACTGATGGAAATAAATGTATCCTCACTGTCTCTCTAAAGTACGCACGCACGCACACACGCACACATGGACACACAAACACTCTGTCACCATCCGTAACAGTTAACAGTGACTATCTTTGGGTGTGAGAGCGGGGATGAGAGAGACTGCATGTACATCTGCATCTCTATGTGTGCATACATGAGTGTGTGTGTGTGTGTGTGTGTGTGTGTGTGTGTGTGTGTGTGTACGTGCGTGTGTGTGCGTGTGTGTTTGTGTGTCTGAGTCTGTGAAAACAGCATGGCAGATGGGGCTTAAATGTGTCAGCACAGGCTATCAGCTCCGTGGCATTTGACTAAACGAAATATTTCACACTCCTGCCACACAATCACATTGCTCACCATCCCCTGCAAAGCCCGACATGTCAAGCCCCCGCTCACCCATTTTCAAACATATGCCAGAATTACACAGACCAGGCTGACCTCCACTGGATTTATCTAATTCTCCATTCCGCATCTCAATGGAATGGAAAAAAAATCACATTTGCAATGGTAAATTGTCAAGGTGATGATCATAGGAAAAGTAGAAAAAAAGGAAAATTACATACAAAAAATACTTGTAGCGGATACCAACTAGCCTGGGCTAGGGTGGGGTGGGTGGCAGTATGTAGAAAATCCTCACAACACTACCATTAAGAACACTCAGTGAGAAACTTAAGAACACTCAGTGGTTAAAGCATTCGCAACCCATGCTGTGGGTTTGTTGTAGTTGAGGTGGTGGGTTTGAGACCCGTGAGTGGCCGAATCAACCTTTGCTACACTAGTATCCCATCTTTTATCATCAACATTACAGCCATTCCTCTTCTGAAGCCATCTAATGAGAACACCATCCAGAAGAGAGCAACCACATATTAGATCTACTGTATAGTTAAAAAACAACAACAACAACAAAAACACCCTTCTCTATACAAACGCATTTCAAAAAGTATAATATACATGAGAGTGCGGTTCTTCTCTTTGTTCTGACTATTTTTTTATATCCCGTTGCAGTTTGAGGGTGCCTACACTGTTCACCATCCAAATACAAGAAATTCATGTTGTGTCTCCAAATCTTTCGGAGGAGGAAGAAGCCAACGCACACCAGTGTCGAGGTGCAGGTAGCGGATAGTCATTCAATTCAGGCAGGATACCGCACACTCTTGTCCAAATGTATATTTATTATAACAACGTTTCGGCCTGTGGCCTTTTTCAAGTCTCCAAATCTAACAATAAGTTGCAGAAGGATTAAAGAATTCCCTGGATGAGATGGTCAAATAAGAAACCATCTGAGCAGTACCATGTGGTTGTTACGCCTCTCTCTCTTCCAGCCGGCCCCACAGAAGGACTGCTGTGACAATGATTGCTATGAAATTGGGTTGAGCTGCAGCTCCTCTTAGAAACACACCCCCATAGCACCACCAAGATAATGAATTGAAAGCAAAAAGAGCACGATGGATATCTATTCTCATCACATCTCGCTGTTAAATGCAAGCAAGCTCTAGAGTGTTATGCAAATAAATAATCACGCAAACACAAATAAACATAAACCGCTTGCTGTTTGCTGTGTTCGTAATTGCCTGTCTAGTCTAGAAGCTTCCACAAGAAACCTGTTGGCCAGGATCCTTTCACTGAGATTCCACATTATTGAAAAGTCCTGTTGAAAATGTATACTATATACTATAGTATACTATAAAGTAAGTGTATACTATCTTTATCTGTCAAAATAGAATAATCTAAAGATCATGTATGTACTCTCCATATAATTTGTGTATATACATTTATGAGATTATTTATTTATTTATTTATTTATTTACTTATTGAGAGTATTGTCCCACTCACACTAGGCATGGGTTTGCAGTAATTACAAGAACAACTGTCTGCCAAGCACACAGTGGGAGCTAATGGCTTTTGCATTCACAACGACAGGACCTGGATGCCCTGTTGGCCCACATAACAAGCTTGACTTCTCAGGTTACCTGTTTAACATGTGTGTGGCAGGCTGCCCATCTGGCTTGCCACTGTCTGAGCAAGGAAGCGATATTCTATTTCACCTGACTGGCTAAAAAAATAAATAAATAAACAACAACAACAACAACAAAAAACTCCATCCTAAGGACACGATGACACATTTGAACTCTAAGGGCAATTAAATAAGGGTCAGTGTCTCATTTATCAAGTGCTGACAGAGGGCTCGAACAATACTTGTGTGTTATGGAGTTGTCCTTCTTCAGTCCAGCAGGGCAGAACACGCAAGGGGAAAGTCAATACATCTCTGTCTTACAAAACTGCTCGTCTCCACATACAGAACAGGGCCTAATCCTTCAAATGTCACCGTGTTCTGGGAGAGCCATCTCGGGCTGACTCACATTGAGGTCGCCCCATCAAGGTGCTGTACAGATGTTTTCAAATGCTGTGCTAGCAATGCATCCGAACCAGCACCAGCTATCCTCATACAGTATGTCAACCAAACTACAGAAATTGTAGCCTATGTTTACTGTGCTGTACATTTATAAAGTGAACACTACTGTTGCATAACTTTAAAAAGAAAATAAATACATTTATGTGCCATGATCCAGAAACATTTCATGATTCACAATGCTTTTCTTAAATACACAATCATTTTTTTTGTGACTTTTCTCATTTCTCATAAAGGATAGTATTGTTCATGATGCAGACTCTGATAACACTTCAGAAGGCAGCATAAAGGCTTGAAAAGTAGTAACTTGCTTTTGTTGTTATGCTATGTTAAATGTACCTTTACGTTAAGCTCACAGTCAGAAAAAAAGTGTAATTGCTATTTCCAACCGCTACTGGTGGAGGTGCATTTGATTGGACAGGCCGGGTAAGCACAGCATGTTTCAGTGGCTACAATATCAGTAGCATATCTCACGCCTTTCCTTCCGCCAAATGATTGTTAGCGCCAAGTACATCAATAATTCAGCGCAATACACTCTCGCTGCCAAGTCCTGGCTGCCCCTGGAAGAAAAGGGCAGAGTCGCCGTCAGACCAGACCAAAGACGCTCACAGGCCCTCGAAAAAAATATATATATATGCACATCTTTATGTTTTAGATTTAATGTTAGTCTACTCATGGTTTCAAAAGAATTCTATCATCACTGGGTAAATACCTATTTGCCAAAGTGACAGTTTGGAATACAGGCTGAATGTTCTCATGCTGAGAGACGCGCCAGAAGATAGCTTACATTACTGAATCGGCCGCACGTGTAAGAAGGAGGCAAAGTGGGCTTCAGCACCATGGACAGCGACATCAGGGTTTTAATGCCGTCAGAAGATAAAAAGCAATTTACGCTGCTGAAATTGAAAAACTATGCCATACTACACAATGTAGGTTACTGTATTTAGCAATTATCAAACATCTTCATAATGTTGCATATCAATATTGACTTTCAACAAGGGTCTACTTGCTTTTCATCCACTACTCTGATCACTATTTGCATGGTTAGGCTACGGTCAAGTGTTACCTTCTCCTACCTAATTTCAAGTATTTTTAAACAAACTTTTAGGTCTTGGCGCTGTTCAAGGGTTATTCAATTACGTCACTCACAATTGAAATTCGAAGGTCAGACAACCATGATGACCAACGAGTGGCCTTTCACTTGAGCAGTCACCTGTGCACATAGCCAACATATAAGCAAAGCAATTAAAGCAAATCAACATAACTCATGTAGCCTATATAAATCAAGTCATGAAAGTTGACAAGCATGCGGCACCGAGTCTCGTTTTCTATTGAGATTTACATCGAGCTACAGACGCATCTATGCGGAATGTCAAGCTTTTGCTGATCTAATGACAAAACCACATCAATGACCGAGCACGGGCAACAAATCGAAGGTCTGGTAAATTGATCATTCTTGGAATACACAGGTATAGACGACATATTGATCAATGACGTGAAAATCTATCTTGTTTAAATATACGATGGACAACTTAAATAAGCAGCAGGGGTCTGAAATGTCAGTTGGTCAGGTGCAAAACAAGGTCAGTGAAGTTGCCTTGGCTGAGGCCACAGATAAATGTTTGAAGGCTCAACAATAATAAAGTTCGCAATAAGCAAGCAGGGTAGACATTGATAGTGAACAATGGTACGCTGCAGTGACATCGAAATGATTAAACTTTCAAGAAACTACCATCAAATCTTTTAAGGTAAAGAGGTAGCTCTTACGTCTTCGTCTTCGCAGACATTTCTCTTTCGGTACTGGACGCGGAGACGACTGTCAGTTGCGGTTTCAGGGTTCTTTCCAGCTTTTTCCTCGTCGACGACCTGTCCGCCCAAAAGGTGGCTGGCCTCAGGTGGGTGCGGAAAAGATTTGTTAGTGTTGATTTTCCCCGTAAATCTCTGATAGAGCGAAGCCATAACAACTCTCTGGACGAGGCACTAGGCTACTGCATTTCAAAATACGGAGACCTCAGCTTTGCTAGTGACAGTTTGAATATATTCTCCTTTCTCAGCAGCTCAATATTGTCCTCCCCAACTACAACAAATGAGCTTCAGGGATAAAATACGCGGAAGAAAACTAAACAAAGCAGTAAATTAATTATCTGTGGTAACCCAAAAGAGTTTTACCCATCAAAATAGGGAATTGTATTTGAAAAGGTCCGTAGTCTGCCTCTGCGGTCAGATCAGATAGAATGTTAGTTTACGTCTGCTCAGCATTCAGAGCACGTTGTTTCTCCTCCTCTATCCGTTGGAAAGAGAACAAACAAACACTGTACTATCCAGCAGGAAAACCCGAACCAATCCAACGGCATCAAATGCGAGAAAATTCACACTAATCCCACGTCTTCCCTAATAAAGCATTAGGACACATTTGGTGACGTGTAGTGGGCTACGCAGCACACCCGTGTCGTGTTCCTTTGGCGACGCGTTCTGCATGAGAAGTGACCAGTGAGAGGACCTGGCACAGACTATTATCTCCGAAACAATCCGCTACCCCTGTCATACCTCTCGGATGTAAACCTACCTACGTTACTTTTTGCACACTACAACAACCTCTATTGACTGATTTCCTGTATAGAACTCTGCGGGACGTGATTTTGTGCAAATATACAGTAAGAAAATCTATTCTAGTTTGATGCTTTAGTCTGTGTTCTCAGAACAATCACTATCAGGTTCATGTGAAGAGCTTGAGTGCCTCCGTGCGGTAAAGTACGATATGACAACCACAGGAGTACTGCCTGGAGAGCAACAAAGACCAAGGTATCAATCTGTGCCCAGCATATTTAATATTCCTGACACGTTTACGAAAAGAGTTAGAGCAGGTGAGCGGTAAGCTTTGACTTGTTATGATTGGCTATTCAAAACCATATTCATGGAAATAAAATGAAAATTTTGTTGGTTAACACACCAAGGACAGATGTAGATCTACTGCATACCCTTACTGAACTCCTGGCCTCAAATTTCATCAATCATCAAAACGCTGCAATAACATGACCTATACTAATATGACCCATGACCTATACTACATGGCCTACCTTTACTAATACATCCACATGTGTGAAACCATATAAATAATCCCACTGAAATTGTGTTTAATACACACAAATTATTAATCATCATTGATATAATCCATATGACAAATGTCCAAATACAGCGCAATCTTATTTCACCATGGGAAATGTTTGCTTTAATCTGCTGAAGCACACAGCACATAAAGCACACAGCCAGCCACATTCATAGCACAGGTGAGGGTTCTAAATAAGCCCCTGCCTACTGCTACAGAATACTTCCAAGGACATGATAGCGACAAAATGAAAGCTATTCATTCTAATGTCTCCACACTGCCCACATCTCATGAAGGCAGTATGCTCAAAGGTTGTTAAAACCACATGGGTCACTATCAGAATTCAATTCAGGTCATGGAACCATCTGATACACATTGATTTAGCAATACTGTTTTGAGTCTGAGTTACATTCCAGAATATAACGTGGAAAGCTACAGTATGTCACTGTTTGCAACAACCTCAAAGAAAGAGAGAGAGAGAGAGAGAGAGAGAGAGAGAGAGAGAGAGAGAGAGAGAGAGAGAGAGAGAGAGAGAGAGAGAGAGACTAAAAGGAGAAATCTGGAGTGAATGAACCAATCCATAAATCAATATATGTTATTCAGTATACCAGTGTCACCAATTGCTGCTGGTAGGAAAAAGAACATGAACATATTTATACAACGTAGACTGATCAGCTGATGTTAACTGTTGGGCATAGTGAAAATGAAACTGAAAGTAGTTACTGTGCCCGATTTAGTTAATGTACAGATGCTGCTTCACTACTTGTCTGTTATGTGCTCATCTCACTTTAATTACAGTATACACTAAGCACTTAAAACTCTTCATTATTAGACATAAGCAATTGAGCATTGAGTATAAAAGGAATAAATTGAAGCTTTACAATGCTACAGATGCTGGTTCACTACTAGGGCTGTGTTGTACTAAAAAATGTTCACTGTTTTCAACAACACTACTACTTGGTGGCCTGGAACAACAGGGCTATGGACTGACTCACATCAGGTTTCTCCTAAGCAGTGTTTGAATTAGGACATTTCAATACAGCCCTCTAACCACAGCCCGAGCAGATAGTCAAGGGTACTACTCATCTTTGCCTTATTACAGCCTACTGTGTCACATTTCATTTGTTTATGCCCTTTTTAAAGATCTGAAAGGCGTCCACTTGTAAATGCTCTGAATGTGAAATGAAGTGCAGCTGTACAGCTTGTTATGAAATAATTTTGCAGTCTCAAATGTGTCCCACCCCTCAACGAGGTTTAAATGTAATTGTTTTTTAAAGCCAAGACTTTTTGCAGCTGAAGATTGACATCGAGATTACACAGGGACTGGGCTAATGCTGGCATCCTGGTCTTATCAGAACGACCATTTTTTTTTTTTTTTTTTTTTACGTGTTTGGGTCAAGAGAGGGTTGATTGCCCCAGCAGTGATATGATTAAGACTATGAAATGCAGCATGGTGCATGAATTTATAGGACATCATTACTATTTTAATCTGTAGCAATCATACTACAGTGCAAAGAAAGCTTATTTGAAGAATTTATTCCTTTCATACTTCAGTTTCTTTTATGCTGGATAAAGACGCAAATCAAAGCAATATTTTCAATTATGCTTTATCTCAGTAGCTTAATATTAGACTATCATCTCTCAGTTTTCTAAGAATAACTGCACTTTGAAAAATGTCTTCAAAGCTCCCATGACTTTATACTTGAAGGCTTTCCTTAGATAATGCACTCACTATTAAAGTTCTTGTGGGACAAAAAAAATAAATAAATAATAAAAAAAAAGATTTCGAATTTATAAAGAGGCATATTTAGAATTCCAGGCTTGTACAGTAGCGACAAGGCGAATGTTAAATGGGCCAAGGCAAAACACAAGACAACTGAGCTCTGTTCAATCATTTTGAACAGAGGAAAAATGAATGATTAATAATACAAGGAATAATACAAGGTCTTTTTTTTCTGTTTTTAGCTTACAGCACCTCATATCGTTTGCATTCCCCAAGCAAAATATGTAACTGTTGTTCTATGAAAAGACATCAACACTCTACTATGCTGGTTTTTTTTTGTTTTTTGTTTTTTGTTTTTTTGTATACCTCAGATACCGCAATTGTTATGCTTGGCTTCAGCTCTTTTTGAATAGAGCTTTTTATTACTTCGATTAACACCTCACCTTTCTCTTCAGTTCAGAAAGTACAACATTTATGATGCATATAAAAGGACCATTGGCTTAATGTATTCTGTTTTTACACTGGCGAGAAGATCATATGGCTTGGAACGAGAGAACAGTATACAGTACCCACACTTCTCCTATTGCAGGGCTTACTGTGTTGCCCTGACATTGTGTTTGTCCTCTCTCTGTTTATGGCTCCTGCTCATTTCACTGGCCGGGCCTCACACTGCACCCTTGGGCACCCGTCAGTCCAGCGGACCTTTGATGGATGGCCTGCCTCCCCCCCACATAGTGCAAACCTAGTACTAGACCACCTCAGATGGCTCCCATATGCCCCCCCCCCCCCACACACACACACACCTCAAATTCCACCCCCACCTCCATGCCTCCCTTATCTTCTCATCCACACGATCAAACTGATACGTTTCTGTCACCAACAGCATATAGACCCATTCCTCTGAACGTCACACATTTATCCATGTCAGCCCTGCAATTACTGCTACAGTATCTGCAACTACAGCATTCTGCCATCTTAAAGTATAAGTCCGGAGTAAGTTTAAGCATAGCCTTGCTGCACGAGACTTCTAACAGCAATATATTTCGCATGAAATGAAAGAATTTCGAACAGTGTAGACCTAACGTGAACGCGAACCACTTTGCATTGAGTCAATGTAACCTCAGATCTTACTTTCGGTTTCCAACAGTCAGGTCCCATTGATTCAGTGTGTGTGTTCGCTTCTACGTTCACATCCGGTCTATGCTGTACCAAATTATTTTGTTCCACTCGCTAACTAGTGTATTTAGCAAGCTCTTTCAACATGGCTATGCTTGATTTCACTCCGGTGCTTTCCTTTAAGCTAGGCTCAATACAGAATGGTGACTTTGACATTTAAAGTGATATTGATGCTGCTACCAAATGGTGCTGCAAATAGTGAACTTATGGTAGCTTATATGCTAACTGAATGGGATCGTGGGAAATAAAAATGAAAGTGAGTTTATGGCCCAGTTCAGTTGGCATTAGCTGTTGGTTCGCTATTCAATCAATGTTGAACCAAATTGTCTTATTTTTTCCCCTGCTGACTGCACTCTGTGAGCTTGATCAACAGGTAGGGTATGGAGTACTGCCTTCATGAGATGAAGCTTCTTTTCACCAGATGACAAGTCACAATTAGGTCATGAAAACACTGACACTTGGTTGGTGCCCTATGCCCTAAAACGCAGCAAGAATGTGGAAGAATGGTTCTTTACACGTGCACTCATGTATTTATAAGTACACTTGTCCTTTGGTGGACTTATGATGTACACTGTTTTCAGGTTGGGTTATTCCTGCATACTTCGCAGTAAGGACTTTGCAATATGTACAGTAGTATTTATCCCTTCATACTACTTTGTTATACTATTCTTACCTACAGTACTCTTTACCCAATACTTCAATGGCCATGATTTCAACTGTTATCAATACCGTTTAGGAAGAATTCATGCCAGCTTCTCAATATGATAGCCTGACATAGCCCGACCATAATACTGCTGTTCATCCGTATTCATGGTCTGGAGGTTCTTTAACCTGACTTTAACTAACCCTGATTATACTGCGGGGGGGGAGGGCATCCACTTCTAGTTTGAAACGATTGGACAGCTCGTCTAATCAGCTTTGCTTACTGGCCGGTAGACTCTCTACCGATGTAAACACGCCTCAGAGGACCTTTCCCAGACCATGATACGCATGAACATTCGCATTATGGGCGGGCTATGTTAGACTATCAATATGAGGCTTTAGACATAATTAATTGAGACTGACCCAACTTTAATAGAGCTGCTTAGATAAAAATGTAGTTATGGTCCAAGTTTCTCGGGATGGAGTTGGAAGCATAGAAATATAACATACATATAGTCATCTTTCTTTGGGTGAAACATTAATTTGTGGCCGTTCCTATTAAACCTTCCCACATTATTGTCTGGTTATCAGTATCAACACAAAACATAATAAATATAATATAATAACTAAACAAACCAGTTTTAGGGTTATCATCCCCTCTCTCTCCATGGCAACAAGGAAGCTTATTTTCCACAGAATGGCCATGGACACACATGCCTACTTCAGCATGTATCAAAATTTAATTATACACTACTCAGGGTCTAACCTAATAGGATCCTGCCTCTGTTGTGAAATACCCTTCTTATCACTCTATTAAATTCCCAACATTCAATTACAAGCCCAGTTCATTTGAGCCACCGTGGCTCCACTGAATACAATTACAAGGCTTTGAAACTCAGAACTCTTAAATGCTTGCCTTCGCTCTCCGTTTATCAGAGGCCCAGGGGTAACGAGGGTGTCAAAACTACAGCGAGTATTAATTAATTAACAATGGACATCAAAAGTTCTGCTGACAAAAGCTGGCAGATATATAGCATAGGGTCCCTGGGGTGATGCCACTGTTGGAATGGAATGGAAAAGAAGCTAGAAACCCCTCAAGGATGTCTGGCAGTATGAATGCAATAGTCTTGACCCTACTAAAATAAATAAATAAATAAATACCCAAATGCATTAAAGCCCTTCTTGTTCAGTTAAAAGCCCTCTGACTGCATTTAAATCTACTTACAAGGTCTCCTAAAAGCCTTAAAGAGAGTCACATCAGACAGCAATTTGGTTTGCTGCCTAAGCCATGGATCTGCCAAAGGTTTCTTCCTAGGAATTTTTCCTTGTCTCTGTTGCCCTTGGGTGCTCCTTGTTGGTGTGCCCCCCTTTACAACTTACACTAGTAATAATCATATGCACGTGACAAATTAAAAAAGTACTTTTATCCTTGTACTCAACCATAGGCCACACACCTTTGAAATGAAGACTTGGACTAGACTACAACAAGTAGAAAGAATCCATTGAAAAGTATCACTCACTCCTTTATTACTGTCAGGACCACTATTCTGTGCGGCCATTTTGTATGTTCCAGACCCAGAGCAACTGAAATGCAATCGGAAAAAAAAAAAAAAACTTGCTCGTATGGTTTATCAAATTGATTTGGTTGCCTATGATCAAGCAAAGGCGGTGTCACGACAGGGCTGGTTGGTTATTGAATAATGTTAGAAAGACTACAGAGAATCACAAAGACCGTGACAAAGAGACAAATGATTGCAAAGTTCCCTATCAAAGAGGCAATCAGGACATCAGTGATTTTCTTTTATCATGGATGATTGTAATTAGTAAAGTCCCCATATTTTACAACTAACAATAAAAAAGAAACTCAAAAGCGCATTCGGGTCCCTGGTTGAAGCTTTGCAACTTGAGCTTTCAGTTCAAAAACAATTAGAAAATCAGTAATAATAGAATAATATAATAGCTAAGTAGTTCATTCATATCATAAGTATGATTATACACGATAACTGCACGTGACTTATTCTGACAGGGCAATCAGTGTACTATGCTGCAATTTCTACTCCTTTCAACCTGACTGAAATTCAGCCTCTCAGAGAGAAAATACAACAAAATGGGATCATGGTAAGGTCTGTGACTTGATGATTTTCAGCTTGTCTTAACAGATATTTATCCCTCATAGTGCTGAAAAGGTAATACAGAAAAAGTATACATTATCATCCATACAAACTCATAAAGTAGCTCTGTAGTTACAGCAAAGATCATGAAATTACTAAGATATGGCATCATCATTCATTTCAATGGGAGAAAACTGGAATACTTCCTGTCTGCATAAATCCTTACATCACAATAAGAAAAGGTTCTTTAAGTCTGCATAAAGGGGGATTTTCCCCCCTCCCCCTTGCAAAAATAGAACCAGGAACTGAACAAGCATTGAGACCTCTCGCTCCGCTTGAATCCTCTCTGGTTACAGGTCTGTTAGAAGTCTAAAGAATGATATCATTTGGAACTAGATGGACCAAATTGTCAACAAAATTGGGCACAGACGCTCACTTTTCTGATTTCACAGTTTAATTTCTTGTCATACCACAAATAGCAAATCAACACATACCCAATAGCTCCATTGGCTTTACTTAATCAAAACACTATGTAACAATGTCAGTACTAACTGTCACTACTACAAGCATGTGGAATGGTTATTACAGTATTGTAATCAAAACAATGATAAGAGTTATGGACCATTGTTTTGATATTTCCCTACTGATGCCTCAAAAAAGGATACTGGAGATTGGAGAAAATGTAGTCTTCAGTGTGAACTAGGTACACAAATCATAAACCACAATGCCTCTAGTCATACAAGGCTGGGGATATGTAATAAAGGCGTTTTATGCTAACATAAAAACCATGGTGCATGAAGAATGCTAACCCACAGCTCTGGTTCAACCCTCTCTGTATTCATGGTTAATGTCATCTCAATCAGTATTAAAGCCATATCATTCACTTGCTGTTAACCCCAATATACCCTACTGCAGTCTCTAGTTAGCATCCATTTATTCACTGAACCTTCTCTTACTGTTTTCACATTTGAGTGTGTGTATATGTGTGTGTGTGTGTGTGTGTGTGTGTGTGTGTGTGTGTGTGTGTGTGCGTTCCCGTGCATGTATGCGTTTGTCCCAGAGTTTGACACACACCTTCTACCATAACAGTGTACCCTGACATCCACATCCACACACATAGAACACTGTACCCTGACATCCATATAAACAGACTGTCTCTCTCTCTCTCTCTCTCTCTCTCTCTCTCTCTCTCTCTCTCTCTCTCTCTCTCACTCACACACACACACACACACACACACACACACACACACACACACACACACACACACATCAAACAAACTTTGTTTATACAAATCCAGCTAATGTGTCATCTTTGTACCTTGCCTTTCTCATGGTTCAGGCAGATGAAAGGGCTAGAGTGTCACTCTCTATCCCTAGTGAAAGTTGAGGTGTCTGTGGAACACTGCCTCCTCCCTCTGAGGATTCTTAGACAGAGAGAGAGAGAGAGAGAGAGAGAGAGAGAGAGAGAGAGAGAGAGAGAGAGAGAGAGAGAGAGCACTAGGGCACGTCACAGCCAGCGCCTGTAAATCCAATTTGAAATGCCCAGTGATAAGGTGCTGGGGAAATTGGGTTTTTAAACAAGGGATGATATGGGACACACTTAACATACTGCTGTCATCACAAAAGTGTGTGTGTGTGTGTGTGTGTGTGTGTGTGTGTGTGTGTGTGTGTGTGTGTGTGTGTGTGTGTGTGTGTGTGTGTGTGTGTGTGTGTGTGAATGCAGATGGTGTAGATGTGTGTGACACAATATATTTGACTGGATGGGGTGCAAAGTTTCTCAAGAATATTTTGTTGGTTAGAAGTACAGACATAGTCCTCACACAAACAAATAATTAGTGATGCAAGCAGTTGAACAGGTGTGCAATAAAACCTACATATGAACCACTGACTGTTAAAAAGAATAGACAAACTCAGACTGAACAGAAAGTAGAAGCACACACTGGACATAATGATTTTTCCCTGTTTCTCCACGTTTCTACAGGCATGTAGAAAACACACACACACACACACACACACACACACACACACACACACACACACACACACACACAAATAAGTTCACATCCATCCATCCAGGTATATAGAAGTCACATACTTGCACTCCACTGATCAAAATCACACACACACACACACACACACACACACACACACACACACACTCCTCCACAAACCTGAGCTAACTCCAGAAACTCGCTCAAAATGAGTGTGCCTAGGGGAGCGAGAGCCGAGGACAGAAAGTTATGAGTTTTATGAGCTCAGAGCACAATATGGTCCCTGGAACTTCCGAGATGTTTGCGCCCAATAGCAATGCAATAACCATCACGCCACATTAGTGCGATCATTGCAAATGTCACACACTGAAAGCTCACTCATTGAAAACTCATACTCCACAAATCCATCTATGACACCTAATCAACATTTTCAGCCTCAAATACAACAACTAGGAGACAAAATGAGGTAAGCATGCACAATCAAAAATTCAATTCACCCCTTTTGTTTCAATGATATTTTGTTTTGCTGAGTGGAAAGAACTGATTAACTATCCAAAAAACGTAGACAATGACAATGACATTCTACAGTACCAACTACATTCTACAGTACCAGTGATAACAGGTATAGAAATCTCAGGATTACTTCTAGGAGAACAAATCCTTTTTGTTTGTACTGTACATGTAAACAAACAAACAAACCCATCTATCTTACCTTTCTTGAGGAAGTGCTGGTATCAATCTTCAGCTGAGTGGCAATCAGGACAGACATGCCTTCACCCGTCTACCTCTGTCTCTGGTACTGTAAGCTCAAACTCTCACACACCTCGTATGCACTCACACACGACACGTGTTCTTGCGTGTCCGAGATCCAGTCCCACACACTCACTCAGACACAGATACTGTGTGTGTGAGTGTGTGTGTGTGTGTGTGTGTGTGTGTGTGTGTGTGTGTGTGTGTGTGTAAGGCAGAGAAGCTGTGGTGGACTGGGTGGGACTCTTGCACTTCTCTCTCTACCTCTCTCACGCTGGGTGTCTGACACTGGTTAGTAATTCCACCACGCGTGCTCTATTAAGCTGTGTCTCTGAATCGCCCCCCCTCACTCTCCATCACCCCCCGACCCCACCCCCAAACACACACACACACACACACACACACACACACACACACACACACACACACAGACACACTTAAAGTTTGCCATCACTCTCATCTTGTCACTGAATCTTCATTTCTTCAATCTCTCTCTCTCTCTCTAATTCCCTTTTCCCCCTCCCTCCTTTTTGCACCTTTTCCTTCCTTGAACCTGATGAAAAGCAGTAAAGTAAATTCAACAGATGCACACACTGACACATTGTGTGTGTGTGTGTGTGTGTGTGTGTGTGTGTGTGTGTACAAGTGGATGTCACTCAATTTAAAGACATATATTTGTCTGCCAAGTGAATGCATGTGTGTATGTTGTGTTTCTAAAAGTGTGTATGTATGTGTGTGTATGTCTGTGTGTGTGTGTGTGTGTGTGTGTGTATGTGTGTCAGAGTGTGTGTACACAACTGTGAAAGAGTGCGCTCTCCAAGATGGATCAATTCAATCAACTGCGCTGTTAGGCTGTGATTAAGTGCAGGTAATATTTATGCTGCACGGCTTGCACCTCGTAAAGCATGGCCTTCCCCTCAATGGACAGGAACCTGGCATGCGTTTTATTTATGTAGTGTTTGTGCCCCGTGGATGCGATCCTGAGACCGCCAGTGAATAACCAATTTACCCTATCAAGCCCTACCATGCTGATGAGGGAGGGGAGGGGAGGGGAGGGGAGAGGGGGAGGGAGGGATGGAGGGGAGAAGGGGAGGAAGGAGGGAGGAGGTGGGGGTTGGGGGGGTAGGGGCCGTGGCTCTGGAAAGATTAGAGTTCATTAAAAGACAAGGCTGTTTTAATACAAAAAAGCCACCCGCGTTTCCTAGTTAGCAGGCTTTTCAATTTGCGGCGTGAAAGCAGACAAAGCAAAGCGACAGGCACAATACCTCTGGAGGAAAACCCACTGAGAGCATATAGAAAGCTCTGATAATGACTAATCGAATTCATTTCATATGGCACGTCGTCACAAGGCTGAAAAACCAGCCAGACGTGTCAAAAACGTCGCCCGAGCACAACGTTTTTTTTAGCGGCTGGATTTTTGTTTGTGTTCGTCTCTGTAGAATTGTCTCGTGTTTACCACACTTTAATTTTGACTGGAGGCATGTCTGCCCTGCCCGCGGCAACATTAAAAGTCCCCAGGACAACTCCAAGGGCTTAAGATATGGTTGAGATTTAGACTCGGAGCCAAGAAACAACCGTGGATCATAGTTTGTGCAGTCACCGCGACGTGAGGTGAATAAAGTAACTCTGATAATCTGATAAATGGGTGGACATGACCGTGGCATTGTTTACAACAGCATTGCACACATGTCAGAGGACACCATAGACCTGGGTTTGTTTACAAAACTATCTGTACTGTCTATGGATGTTGTACATTAAGATTCCTTATCTCTCACATTGGCAGGTCACATTATTTTTCTTTATTAATGGCGTCCTTTCAAAGCATCAGCGTGAGCGTAAACAAACTATAAATCACAATAAATGGTAACAATCATCATTGCAGCAGAAGATCAGACATCATAAATAACTTCATTTGGACATTGTTCAAGTTCAGAAGGTCGGCGTGGCGACAAATAAAAACCCGGAGTCGGAGACCAAACCAAAAATAAATAAATAAATAAAAGTAAATAAATAAACGAATAAAGAACGAAAGGTCAGAATTCATATTTCATGGTTGAGGTTTTGACTTTTCATTTCAATCCCCCAGGAGGCTGCACCCCTAACAGGCTTGGGCCTTTACTGCCGCTCATAAAGCCTGAAATATGAAGCGCGAGCGCGAGAGAGAGAGAGAGCAGGGGCTCTTTACCACCCTCCTCCATTAGGACCTGTTTAAGGAGCCGTGGCCAGAGCTAGGGACCCGTGCTGGGGAGGGTTATCTGCATGTGCAGGCGCTCAGAGGGAGACAAGCTCCATGCCGCTTTTTTACTCCTTTTCCTCCTTTTCCTCCTTTCACTCTGTCTGTCTGGCTTTTCAGAGCCAATTTAGCATGGCTTGCAACTCCTTTTGGTGAGAGGCATTAGAAAAGGGACTTGAGAACTGGAGGAGGGAAAATACTGGAGTGCCAACATGCAAGTGTGTGAGTGTGTGTGTGTGTGTGTGTGTGTGTGTGTGTATGTGTGAGAATACTCACAACAACATAGGGCTTTTATACTTGAAATATCAAAAAAGACCTAGCACAATATTCCTCAAAGAATGGCATTCACAAATAAAGGTGGAAACTGCACAGTACAAGCACTGTAGATGCAGTCAACATATTTAACTGACATTTCAGCTTTGCTGAATTTCGCCTTTTGTAATGTAAGGTGTTCATTAGCTTGACATACAGGAGTAGCATTTGACTGGAGATCTAGAGATTTTTTGTTTCGTCTATACTAGTATAAATATGTGTATATATCTGGAATATACATGTTTATGTCTCTGTTTTCCAGACCACACATACAATGTCCAGTATAATATATACACGGTCAAAAAGCATATCGCTAAACTAGTTAATCGGAAAATTAGAAAGTGAAAGCTGAGTGCCTTTAATGTCCCCATAAACCAACACCTAAGCTTCAGCACAAATGGACTTTCCCATACTAGAAACGCTTCCAAATGACTGGCTGGGGGACTTTGATCATTGCCCACATTGAAGTATACCTCCTCCACACTATGGAACGGGCATCATCATTCTCTCATTTGGTCTGCTGACTTTGCTAATATCCAGCCAGCCTGCCAAGGCTCTGTAGATGTAACAGCCGAGTCGTTCGACGTGATCCGGAGCAAGATGAACAGCGCCAGTTCCGGGCCCCCAACAACACATTAAATCACACAAGCCTCGCAGCGCCACATACAGCCACCACAAATTAAAGCCACATCCTCCTCTCTCTCGACTGAGAGCAAGTCAGCAGATGGGCTGCACTATGGGGGAAAGGGCCACTACTACTGAACCTGGTAAACAGTTCTAGTCTTTCACCACCTCTGCTTGATTCATTTTTAATGTCTTGTTCATATTGGTGAGCCTGTTTTTAGCTGCAGTAAGTGATAATATCAAAGATCATGGAATACTGACCAAGATAAACCATCATACATTTCAATGGGAGCAAACTGGAATACTTCCTGTCTGCATAAATGCATTACATCACAATAAGAAAAGATTCTTTAAGTCTGCATAAAGGGGTATCCCCCCCCCTCCCCCTTGCAAAAATAGAACCAGGAACTGAACAAACATTGACACCTCTCGCTCCGCTTGAATCCTCTCTGATAATATGGTGAACCTGTTTACCCGCAGTCACTACACCGATCCATGAACAGGTGCCATCTGACAAAAAGGTGCTTGTGTTGGACAACAGTACAGGACAATAGTTGTTGTGGTGACAGTGTTTTGTTGTTGTTGTTGTTGTTGTTTATTTTGCCCTGAGTGGGACGGAGCGGTGGCTGAGTGTGTGTCTGACCGTGGCAGTAGCGTGCGGCGACCCTGACTGCGCTGATGAATGCCATCGATTCCAGAGCAGATTGACAGAGACCGCCTGCTCCCTTTCAGCCACTTATTTCCCCGCAGAGCCATGAAGGCTACCTGCCACCAGAGCACATAAACTGAGTTACGCTTGACCAGCGCCCCATTACACCGCCCCTTCAGTGATGGTGTGGGCCGACCCGCAGGTGCTGAGTGACGGACACACACTTCGGGAAGGATGAGACCATTGTCACCTCGTAATAGGAACACGAGAGCTGATTAAGGAAAAACCAAGGGAGCTGCAGAACTGGTTTTAACACTTGGGAACGACCCAGGCCAACAGATCCTGGACAGGTCACATCAATATTGTTTACTGCCCAGGGAGAGGCTGTGGCTCAGTAAGGCAATGTATGAACATGCTGAACGCTGGGTGGAGGAGATATGCTGTGTTGGGCCTCCCAGTTTATGCTGTCTCAACACTAATTTATATTGGCAATCAAAAACAAGTGATTTTGCCTTCCAGTACCATCCAGCTAGCCTATAATTTTGGTTCTAACAGTAAAGAATCCAAATATCATGAGTTTCTCACACTTAAGCCTACAGGTAAACTTAAATCTTACCTATTCTGCTATATTGATCATCATTGCTCGATCGAACAGTGCATTCTTACATTCATTTTTTTTTTGTGATTGTGGACTATATGCATTCACAACAAGGCAACTTTCAGCTAGCCTGGTTTTACCCAACGTGCTCCCTTGATGAAGAGGGTCTGGTCTTACTTGATTGATATACCCGTATATTTCAAGTCCAGCATCACGTGGATGTGCATGTACTGTAACTTTTACATTTCTGATCCATCATAACCAATCATATTGATTAAGAATTCCTACAGTAACATTATTTCCAACTTCAGCAATACGTTTGGCAAAGTGATCAGCAAAGTCTGAATCAAGAGTGACGCCATGTAATTCATTATCTCGCATATACTACTGCTGCTGTCACGGTTTTGCACATCAAGTGGACCCAAAAGCAGGATACACAGAGTCAGGAATTCCAAATAATAAAGCTTTACTTTTAAAGCGCAGGAGATATAGGCACAACTACAACGTACCGTACACACGGAAGCTTGACAAACATGACCGACAAAGAGTGAACTGAAACAGGGGCTTAAATACACAGGACTAAACAAGGGAAAAAAGAACAGGTGAGCTAAGGCAGGGTGTAACAAGACTAACAACGAGGGAACGAGACTGGATACAGGTGATGGGTGGAGCTGGGAACTCAAGGCAGGGATAAACAAAGGAGGACACTTGGCGCTTTCAAGATGACATAACGTTACAAAACATTTAATATGGCACCCATAGGGATGCATGGGAACTGTTGCAAAACATTTCAAAATATTGCGACCACTGAATTCGCCAATGGAGGACCAGGAAGCAAACAACAAGAAGTGACATAAGGACAGACAGGAAACATAGGAACAAACAAACTAGAAAAGCGCTCAGAAAGCGCAGACCTCCACCAAGGCAATGTGGTCACAAACACAATATACATTCCAGATCGTGTTCTGGATCACCGATCGCCACCAAAATTTAATCAGCTCTTGCTTGTCCCAATATACACATTGTCCGAAAATCTCATCCAAATCCGTGCAGTACTTTTCGAGTTATCCTGCTGACAAACAGACAAACGGACAAACAAACAGACAAACCAACGCGACCGAAAACATAACCTCCTTGGCGGAGGTAATGGTGGAGGTAATGACAAGGAGCTGAACACAAGGAAAGGCTACAAACTAAGAGTCCTATAGAACACAAGGGAAAGACTATTGACAGCTGCCACATCTGCAGTATAATGGTTTTGCAAGCAAAGAGCTAAAATTGCCACACACCCTCTCAATGTTGGCTTTTGTAAAATTACCATATCCCATACTTCCCATACTTCCCATACTTCCAAAGTTCAACAGCAGAGAGCAATCTCCATCACAAGTTACAAAGTTACTGAGCTGTAAATGTTGGTCTTGCTGCTAAATTGTAACCTTAGACTACAATACAATTCATCTCAAGTTTTACAACAATATACAAATGTAATACGGTAAGAGAATTCCCATGGTGAAGTCTTATTCTCCTACTGAAAAATGATCAAAAACTTGGCAAATTGGCATACACTAACTACATAGAGCACAAAACACTCAATGTTAAGTTTTATTTTCCCTGCCCTGTTCAGTTAGTGTGAGCTAGCAGTCCGCTACTCAATCTATGCTTTGCCAAATTATATTGTTCTCTTTCCTACCAAGAGCGGCCTCAAAGAATAGGGCTTGAATGCTCATGACTTTTCCTTTAAGTCAGTTAACCATGAGAGAAAGTTTGATATTCAGACAGTAATGTCATGAAGGGAAAGGCTCTACATCACCCAATAAGCAGAAGCAAGATCTGAGATGGGCGTAAATGATGCTGTCCAAACCCCATAGGCAGGAATAAATTCTCCAAAGCAGCGAGTGGAGCAGGATTAATGCATGCTTCATAAATGAGACACATCCGGTTAGGGCCAGACAGACAGGCATAAAAATAACAAATGCTGACGAGCCATCCCATCCCAGTGCAGCGCTGCTGCTGCCAAGCCCTGTGCCAATATAGTATAGCACCTTATGAAACCACTGGAGTTGCCAGAGCTAAAGGCTGGACACATGGGGAGGAGAAATGATGGGGAGGAAGAGGGCGGGGTGGGGTTGGGGGGGGGGGGACTTCTCACAAGAAAGTACATGGGCAAATTTAAGTTGTTCATTTTCAAAGTTTTTAAATAGTTTTACAAAACTCTGAGTTAGTGTACATCCTTGTGTGTGTGTGTGTGTGTGTGTGTGTGTGTGTGTGTGAGAGAGAGAGAGAGAGAGAGAGAGAGAGAGAGAGAGAGAGAGAGAGAGAGAGTGTGTGCATGAGTAAAGTATATGATCGATAATGATAACGTGGTGATCATTCTAAATGCTAGACACTACTATACCATTGGCACAGACGGTCCTGAAGCACTTCCTTACATCCATAACCTACAGTACTTGTCATTGCCAGCTGTGACATATTCTGCCCCCAGAGGTGAAATGTCTCAAGGTCATCAACTTCCACTATCTTGGTACTGAGTATTACAAAAAAGACTGCTTCAACTCTGTACAGGGTTTCCTCTAGTGCTTACAGTTAAGTTGGCAACCTTGACTAAGTCCCAAGAAAATGTAATGGTAATTGTGAATGGTAATTTCAAAAGTTGCTTTACAAAATATTGCATAGGCTATTTATTTTTTGGTCCTTCCTATCATTTAGCATGTGCAACTGCACAACATAACCTTTCCAATGACAGTCAACTAGTCACTAGTCAATGAGTCAATTAGTCACCATGCAGTCTCTGATACCGACTAACATCCTCCCACCCCTGCACAGACCCACTGGGACTAACTAGCTTTCTGCAGGACACACTGTTGTAAGTAGTTTGCTCTCATCCTCCACAGATCCCAAATCACCTGGCATCTTATCTCTCACACACACACACACACACACACACACACACACACACACACACACCACAAGGCGATAGAAAGACTACCATCACACACTCCACAGGGCCCCAGAGAGAGAGACTACAATCACACACCGTTTGAGGGTGGTGATGAGAGGTATGGAGAAGATGGCAGATGCTGTGCTAGTACTAATCTGGCAAATGCATCACCTCAATCAGACCTACAACTACAGTATTCAAACAGACGGTTGTGATGCAGAGGTGTATGTTTGCATAACAGTACTTATGCCAGCCTCCAGTGGTTTAAGGGGTAAAAGCCTGTTTGTTATTGGACACCTATCTCAGGCAATACAAACATGCATATAAATTGCCTGCTGATCACAAAAGGACCACTGGACCACAGTAATGACTATTATTACTGTTGTTTGCCATATACTGCCTGCAATGTACCAGGCATTCCAAAAGCCGTTAATGACGAATCAATTGCAATGCACCATGGGTAACCATTCTAAACACTGTCTATTGGATGCCTGGCCAAGACTTGACATCCTATAGGAAGCATCAGTTTGTCAGACCTCCAGATGGGCGAGCTTCATTCAGTTACAACATTCAATTTAGTTACAACAATGTTACTACAGAGGACCAACAAGATTATGTTCTCACAATTCATCAAACAGATCAGCACCAAATTTCACTGCCAATGTAAAAATGCACTTTAGAAAAGAACTTTAAATACGGGTTGGCTCTACTTCCATGATAAAACTCAAACATTTCTCCAAACTGCCCACACAGCTTTACTACATAAATAGCGAGACACATGCTGTACTAACAAGCCTTGATATGTCAAAGAATAAATGCTGCAACCATCCATAATACACATTGCAAAAAAATAAAAAATACCCGGTGCTGACCACAGCCTTGAGCTGACAGCCCAGAGAGCTGAATCACCTCCATCACTATTCAATCATACTGATTTACACCTCACTCTTCTTCCCCCCGCGGACACAGTTAGAGCAGTCACTGGCACCGCATCCGTGAGCGATACCTCTCAGTGTCAACACTACACCAATAGGGCCGCATGCTCCATTTTCTGTACTGTTACTGTATGTGGTGATTGGCAGATGCACAAACAAGTATTGAGAAAATTGAATATGTACTGGATAATGTATTGGTAGATGCACAAACAAGTATTGAGAAAATTGAATATGTACTGGATAATGTATTGGTAGATGCACAAACAAGTATTGAGAAAATTGAATATGTACTGGATAATGTATTGGCAGATGCACAAACAAGTATTGAGAAAATTGAATATGTACTGGATAATGTATTGGCAGACGCACAAACAAGTATTGAGAAAATTGAATATGTACTGGATAATGTATTGGCAGACGCACAAACAAGTATTGAGAAAATTGAATATGTACTGGATAATGTATTGGCAGACGCACAAACAAGTATTGAGAAAATTGAATATGTACTGGATAATGTATTGGCAGACGCACAAACAAGTATTGAGAAAATTGAATATGTACTGGATAATGTATTGGTAGATGCACAAACAAGTATTGAGAAAATTGAATATGTACTGGATAATGTATTGGTAGATGCACAAACAAGTATTGAGAAAACTGAATATACTGTATATGGGATAATGTTGTCAGATGCACACAGAAATCTTGAGAAAACTGAATATGTACTGGGTAATGTATTGGTAGATGCACAAACAAGTATTGAGAAAACTGAATATACTGTATATAGGATGATGTTGTCAGATGCACACAGAAATCTTGAGAAAACTGAATATGTACTGAATAATGCATTGAGAAGACTGATATACTGGCAGTTGCACAAACAAGTTTTGAGAAAACTGGATGTGTACCGGATAATGTATTGATAAAACTGAATGTGGATGGGATAATGCATTGTCTGTCTGGCCGACATTATGGGAGAATTTCATCAAGATGAATAAGAGCCAAATGAGAAGCAGTTGAATATACAGTTGGTCTACCGCAGCATTCTGGAGTGTTGTATGACAATGATATCATAGAGCAGCCAGTTCACAAACTTTTTGTTCTGTGCACCCCCTTATACATATCCATCTAGTTGTTACACCCCTAAAGCCAAAAAAAAGGCAACAAGTTTAATACATGCAGTTTTAATATCGCTACAAGTCAGTGTTGATGATTAACCGATGAGTGTTGATGATTAACACATCAACCGCAGGGGAGGGGGGGGGGGGGGTACCACAGTTTGTAATACTGTGTAATACTGCATAATCTGCATGCAGTATTGGTTTAGAACCGTTTGTGGCGTATATTCCTTGCTACAAGGATGATCTGATATCACCAAGTAATTAAGAGTCCAGGATCAATGTCAAACTTGTTGCCCTGGAAGAATGGGTTAGGATTAGGGTTAGGGTTAAGGTACATTGATCCAGGGCAAACGTTTGACGTTGATCCTGGACTCTTATATCAGATCTTGCTTCCTTACAACTTCAATGTGTCCCTCAGCATCTGATCTGGCCTATTAAAGGAATACTCCACCTTTTTATTAAAATGGATAATTCACACATCCATACCTGGAGTTACATAAGTGGGCAAAAGAATTTTTGGTCTCAGTGCATGGGTTTTCCTAATCTGGCAACCCAAACTTTACTTCTATTTTAGCTTTAGCATAGCATAGAAGCTGGAGTGTAAAGTAGCCAGATAGCAACTCTTTGGTAACATTACATTCCAGCGCCTATGCAGAGCTAAATCTAAAATTGGGGTTGACTGGGTAAGACTGTGAATAACCCAATTTCATAAAAGGTGAAATATTCATTTAACATGCAATTTTCTACCTGCAAAGTGGTTTAATTCACAATTTCTGACAACCCTGCGTAAAACATATATGATACATGCACAAATATGCTCTTGATTGGACCTATGTCCCGAAATCAGGATTGAACTAACAACCAAGTACACACTAACTTGGCCACACAAGGGAGGTTGAGTCTATGTTCCGAGTAACAGGGGATAGGACACATCTCGTTAGAATAACAGTCAAAGCATTTCAGTAGTTTTCATCTATTTGAGGCTATAAGCATGGACCTGTTGTAGGCAAGGTTTTAAAACTACAGTAGATGACATCCACTGTTCTATTAAGGTAAAGGGTGGAAATCAGTTGCAATGCAATTCTCCCAGTTGCATTAATCCAAAAAAGTGCTTAGCTCCATGCATTTCAGCCTGCACTATAGCCTGGCGAATGCCAAACTAAAAATCACAAGTGATATTTAGTCTGGACACCAACCTATTGCTTTTCTCGTAGCGGAAGCATTGTTTACGCTACTAACGTCTATCATACCATCTGTACATACCTCGGAGCCAATACCAGAGCCACCACGTGACGTAAAATGCAATCAAGGGCCGTACAAATCCCTTTTTGTTCTGTGATTGGATACCGAAAGCAGGCGAGAAAATCGGCCATGGTCACCATGCTGCTTTGCAGAGTGAAATGAAATAAGCGCGCAAAGGAGCATGGCAACTCCCAGGCTACCTGCACTAAGGACTTTTTTTAGACCTGGGAGAATACCACTCAATGTCAATTACAGGTTTGCAAAACACCTTCAGCAGATATTGTTAATATTAAGATTTTCATCATTTTCCTCTGATTCAGCAATGGTTGAAAATAGTATGTGGAGAATAATACTGAGTTTGCTGAATACAATGGACTTGCATAAAACCCCAGGCCAGACCAGCAGAGGGCGTGTCTGAGCAATGTGGACTAAACTCCAACACTAGCTCACCTACAGTATGTGGTGTGACTTCATTTCAGAAACTATACTAATACTTACACCCAGGAGTGAAATCACTCAAAGGCTTACCCTACCTTAATGATCTATTAAATAACATACTGTGTTCTTTACAATTCTGCATAGCGAATACAAAGCTTTTGGATACTGTATCACAGTAATATTGTAGTAATGTAGGAAAAATATTCTGTTATTACAGTAAACATGGTTTGGGAGGAGCCCAAAGGATTGATTGACAGCCATCACTCTACCCAGTGATGAGTGATTTAACCCTCATTACCTGTCTATTACTTCACGTGCCCCAACATTTCAAAGCTTCCCTCCTCCTCCATTTCATTAGTAAGGAATAATGAACGACACGGCGTGCAGATATAGAAAAATATGACGCGGTTCGAAGTTCTAAAACTTAACTTTGGTAAGTAAAACTACTAATTCCCACTCATATGTGATCTCTGCTGATGGCATCCTAGGACCACAGCTAGCTCCCAGTAGCCTAGAGCTCTAGACGCTGTCTAGCAGTAGCAAATTGTATTTGCTCAGCGAGTACGTCTAGCTATCAGCCATAGGTTGCACTCAGATATCGATGGTGTCTGAGCTGTCTATCCACTCACAACGCTCTAGGTTGTATTCAGACATTGTGGTGTCTCCAAACACAACATTCTATCTGGGCAGGGAGTCATTTGGGCGGGCTTAGCGTTGTTTGAATTGGCTTGTTAGTTGCTCTGATTGTTTGTAGCTGTCTTACCCGAGGGTCTGTCACTCGTTGCCAGACTATACATTTTATGTGATAGTCTGGCTTGTCAGGCTAAGCTCCCAGGCCAAACATGCTTAAATTTAGCACTCACTATCAAGCAATTCCACTGGGTGAACTAGTGAAATAAGTAATACTGAGCAGATGCACAGTATAATACAGTTGGCCACAGTTGCTACATCAGGAAGGAGACTTGTTCAAAGTTCATGTGTTAAAAAAGCTAATACCCGTCACACTACAACAGATGCAAATTGAAGCAAATTAACCATATCCATCCTAAAAAATTACAAACTGACTCTGAAAATGACAATGACAATTCATTAATAGTGCACAATTATGATCCTCACCACATATAATGTTTTACAGCCCTACAATATATATATTATATATTAAGTTAAAATTCTTGATAGGAGACTGCTTGAAACTACTTCACTGGAATAGCATGGAATAACAATGAAGGGGATACTTTAAGCACTAACAAATGTGCTTAACACTACAAAGTGAATGATGAATGTTCCAATATTGTTTTGGTTGTCTGAACCTCAAAGTTGGTGTTTTGTCAGCAGCTTTACTTTTTTCCATGAAAGTTACAAAATTTTTAACGTTGAAAATGCATGAAACTAATTACTGTAAGTTTTTACCAATGTACAGTAGGTTTTCATCAAAGCCATTATGTACAATGTAGCCTACAGTATATGTACAGTATGTACTGTATATTATGCCTCTGGTTTATATGGGCCTCTCATGACCTCTAGTGGTGAAGATCAGGAATGCATTATGTGAGAGCAAACACTCCTTTGAACCCTCTGAGGCAAAGGCAATGGAACACGTCTCTGAGTAATGACCATGTCGGGCTGATGCATCACACATGTGCTTTGTGTATCGTAGGTGAGAGATCCTTTGCCACAGGGGATCTCTTCTCTTCCCAGTGTTGCTCCTACCATCCTTCTCACAGTCAGAGCCGAGTCAAGACAATGGTTAGTCCACTGTGGCTGGATTCTAATACAGCCATTCTGTAGTGGGTTTATGCTCACACTACCATTAGTGAATTGCTGAGAAAAAGGGCTTTGTCTCAAAGCTCATTTTGAAGGCTGTATATGCTATGTGATTGAAGCATGTCTCTTTTCTGAAAGTCATCTGATGAGTGATTTTTCCCAGTGTGTATGTGTGTGAGACTCATTGGCAGAAGTCAGGGATTACCAAGTGTGTGCCTCAAGTCGGAGGGATCTCTGGTGAAAAATATGACAATACGGCCTATCACACAGGAGACATGACAGAGGTCTCAGTAGGCCTCTGATAAAAGCTTTCCAATATGGTGGCTGCTTCTATTACTTCATCATCTGAGATCTTCATTTCATAGTTTTTATCTCAGAGGATTACATTCTCACTAGCATCAGTGAGAGAATGAATGTGTGTGTGTGTGTGTGTGTGTGTGTGTGTGTGTGTGTGTGTGTGTGTGTGTGTGTGTGTGTGTGTGTGTGTGTGTGTGTGTGTGTGTTCACACCTGCATGCTATAATGGCATGCCATGGTTGTCTGGTTGTGACTCCTTATGGGATTCCTGTTGCTATGTTTTCATTAAGTCCCTACAGATGAAAAGCCAAAGCGGCCAATAAAACAACTGTCCATTGTCAGTCTCATAAAAAGCCTAGCATTCTTGGATTGAATTTTAATACACTAATTAAAGTGTCATCACTTATTCCCTCATTAAAATCTGGGCCTGTTATTACACATGAAAACTCAAGTAAATACATGATACCACAATATGTTTGCTTGAAGAGAAGTCTTGATTTAGTAAGTGTAAGTGTTCTTAACCAGTGTATTTGTAATTAGGATGAGATGTAGCCTACTGTGGGTTGTATAGGGCCTCAGTTTGATGCCTCACCCCTGGTATAGGACATGCTCCTAGGCACAGGATGATTTAACGCCACACCTGGGTCCATCACTGTGAAACTAAATGTAGCGGAAACCGGGGCTTTTAACATGTGCAAACAGGAGGATGATCCAGCTTGACACTGCCGGAAAGAGGTTATGAGGGGACCGCACTGAGGCATGGTTTGCACATGAAAGTGTAATCTTTTGCTTGACAGTTTACGCAGTAACGCTGGGCTTGGGCAAAATACAGTTAGCTCTAAGGCATGGTCATTGGTCTATCTGTTCACAAAGATTTTGAGCACACAAATTTTAAATAATATTATGCTGTGAAAACTAATTAGCATCCATTGCACAATATGATAAGCCATATTGGGCCTAGATATAGTTTGTCGTGATACACAAAATAGGACTGTTAAACGACAATGTCTTCTTCGCGAACACAATTAATCCCATTCATGCTTGCGTGTATAATTGAAACGTTGAAGATTTGACCTCAATTTGTATTCAGTTGAAATGTTTATGCGCAAATAATTCGTATTTTCAATGAGTTATGTCAGACCATAGACTATAGCCTATAACTAAAGGGACAGAAGTTGAAAAGGCGCCTACCTTCTCCCCTTTGACAGAACCCCTTCGGTAGTTACTCGCGCCTGCTGAAGAGTTCATGATTCATTTCCCTGTGACAAATCGCATCAAAATCAGCATATATAGACAGGCATGCTTGATACCATTGTGAAAATGTAGAAGGCATTTTGACATCAGCACACATTACCTTTTGCGCACTTGTCTCATTCACTGTCGGTTCGTAATGATGCGGCGCTCTTTTCTGAAGTTTCCGACTCGCAGTCACAAGTTTAGCTCGAGCCACACTCGTCCTTGTAACCCATCCAATTTTTGAAGTCTTTTGGCAGTTCACTTCGGTCACTCCTCGGAATTCGCACGCCCGATTAATGGACAATGTAAAGAAATAAAAACCAACTGTGTGTGCGGTGGGTTAGTTTCCGCGAGGACACATCAAAATATCCAATGCACCGCCCACCCATACGACTGCAGTGTGCTAGTTTTCTGAACGACGCTGGCTAAACGATCCGAGACTAAAAGAATTTTTCCAAACGCTATAATAATTGATGCCCGTGTCGTCGGGGTTTTTTTACGCACACCACACCATTGAATTCCGTTTTTGTACAGGGATAACTGGATTGATTAATTTCAATGGAACGTTAATCTCGGGTGCTGTAGCATACAGTAGGCTGTATTGATAATGTATGGAGATCACCTTTACCCAAGATACAATTTACATCAGCAATGGGCAGCTGACAATAATCCCAGTGTTCGTCTCTCTGGGAACAGATCTCCAACTCATCAGAAAGTTGACTGACTTGTCGACTAGTGTCCGAGTTTATTCTGGCGAGGGAGGCGAATTTCTACCTTCGTCTACAGACTAGTAAATTCCCTGTTTTAAAAGCGGTTAACATCCCTGACAGAAGCTCATTTGTGGTGAATAACCTAGCTAGCTGCAGTGCAGTGCCATGTCCCATGGCTCTTTCCCTATTAATGGTTTCCTTCTGCCTTAATTGGTGAGAACAAGAAAGTAAGGGGAAAAAAGTGAGACCAGCGAAATGAAGCGATTTAACATGAGATGTGTTAATTAGTGTAAGTAAAATGAGCATTACGGGATCTCAGTAGGGGGCTAAGCAGCGGAATTGTTTTAGGGGTAGAAGAAAACCTGTATGTAGGCCAAGCTGAGCCACCGGTGGATGTGCTTCATACGAGCGCTATACTTAGGGAGAAAGACGCATCCATTGGGAAGTTATGTGGAGGACAGAAAAGGCTATTTTGCCTATCTGAGTCCTTTCCCAAATTCCTCGATGTGTTCGTCCGTTGTAAAGAACCAGTGACTAAAGTTCATGCTAAAATAGTAAAGTTTATATAACAGTAAAAGAACATGTTAATTCTTGATTTTCTCACCCATTATTTGTAAATGCATAAAGCCTTCAAAGGTTTTATTTAATATGCATCCTACAGGACTTGTGATTGTAATCCATGATGACAGTCATTTAGAACTGTTTTCCTGACTGCAACGGTGTCTCTGAAGCTTTAACCTGGATGTCAACTGAAAAGCAGCTAGAACCTTTGATATTTAATTACAGCCATCAGGAACTGCGTCCATTACTCTGTGTCTGTGTTAATTGTGCATCAGGTCACCTTTTTTCCGCCCCTGCACATACCCCCCCCCCCCCCCCCAAGCTAACCACTCTTAAATAATGCAGAGAGGGGAGGAAACAGGCCTATGCCTTGGCTTCTTAACACCCCCCATAGAGAGAGAAATTAACATGGATGCATGTGCAGGATGAGAGCCAAACACGAGGAAAGTGATTATAGACCACAGAGAAAAAGAGTTTTTCAAAGCCAGATCTTTAAATGTGTACACTCACAGTCATTGTCCATATCCCATTGGGCATTAAATGTGGAATACTTAATGCCTTGCTGCAAAAAAAAGTACAAGAATATTGAAATAGTGCCCAATTCTCCACAGTTGATCCAATACCGTATCTGTGGAAATGGTCCAATTATTGAGATCACAACATTGAGATTCGAGATATTCAGAGTTTAAAATCACCCCACTTGGACCTCTTCCATATTAAGAATTGAGGGATTGGTTGGGGATTATGTAACACTGAGTTAGTGTACGTTTGCTTCTTTCATGTTCGTCGCCTAGGGCCACAATGTTGTCCACTTGAGAGTTACTAAGACAAATAACCAGTAGGAAAAACAACAACAATATTATTCCAAAGCAAATGTGCAAAAATATGGCTTCCTCATATTCCTACGACTACAGATCACAGTTTTTATCACAGTGTTGTAATAGCCAGTGGTTCAATTTATGTAGAATTCTTGCACACCTCCTTTTGTCAGGTGCGTCGGAGTGGAACCCCTGGGTCACTAACGTTAAAGTAAAGAAAGCTCCCGCACACTGTTCACATTTGCAAGGTTTGCAGTAAACCTTGCAAATAGCCAGTGGTTAAAGTGGGATTTGGCAAGAGGGGCAACTCTCATGTTTTGTGTTGGCACAAACAACGAAAAATGTATAAAAGAAGAATGGGATGATATTGTTCATTTATCTGAGGTGCCGGAACTGCGTACCGCTGTGTTTCCCCCCACTTTAACCCCTGGTAATAGCCTACTAGAACCAAACCTTGAATAGGATTTCACATTAAAATGGGGTGTATATGCGGTATATGCAGTCTAGATGCATCACCACAGTGGAACCCCTTTAAACATTAATTTAGTAACAGCCAATCTGGATGCTGTATGCCTTTACCATGAATCTTTTTTTTTGTTCTAGGGGCTGCAGGTAAAGCATCATGATGGTCTTAAATTGAAGTTCTAACATTTCAGCACCTTGGACAGCATCACAGCTGTATGCTCAGTGCAAACACATGCCATCATCAGAAAAAAAACATGATCAGAGTTATCCCCGTTGGGCATAAAAGTGACTTCAATGGTTAGATGCCCTGCTGTGCCACACCAGGGAACTTTCGGGAACACAAGAGCACAGCCACTGAGCAACAGTCAAACAGAAGTGACCAAACAATAATTGGCACTGTTCTGTGCCAGTTGTGACACTGGAGAAACTGGCTTGGCAAGCACCAGGTTCTTTTTTTGGGCAAGTCAGCTGATAGCTGAGTTATATGAGCCTGGTACATTCAGTAGTCAAAGTAGAATCCCAACAAAACCTTTGTTGCATACTCAGTCCATTATTAGACAAGCCATTGTCTATTCAGCAGAGCAGACTCTGAAATATACTCTGACATGCAACCGTGACGCAACTCTGAATACATGTAGATGCTAGCCAATGATGTGTGAAGAGTTATTAAGTGAGAATAGTAATTTGAAATGGTGAATTTTTGAGTAGGAATTGTGAAATGATGAGTGCTGTACCAGTATATTATTATGAAACATGTCAATCTTTGGGAATTTAGCTTGTTTATGGTCTAGCTCAGACGGGGAAAAGAGTGGTACATTTCATTCCTGTATGTTATTACCAAAGTCCAAAAAATAATGAGCTGGCATGAACTACATTGGATCAGCTCCTTTTGTTTTCAAATATGTCATGCAAATACAGTAGCTCTATTCAGAGTAGATGCTACAGGTAGACATATGCTAATAACACCAACCAATGAGTCAGACTGGTAAGTAGGTTGTATTTTTTACAGTACGCTGTACGCTAACACTGTTGCGTAATAGTACCATATCACCATTTCAAATCAATAAGAACTACCAATGTGTTTTTCAAGCTTGAAAAACTTTCACAGGCATGGTTGAATGTGTATTGTGAGGAAAACTATGTGTGAATCTGTCGGAGGGGAATTTGGGACCAAAGTTTTACATCTATCGCACTGGAGTGAGAAACTATGCCTTCTTTCTTTGCATGGTACAAAATGCATATTCATAGATCAGGATCGTTTTTTTTCCTGAAATACATTAAAAATGAGTAGCTTTTAGATCACTGCTGGAGTCAAATTTTTGCACCGCTTATGCAGTGCACCCCTAGGGAGTTACAGATAAAACTCAAGCATTTGGCTTTTCTTCTGCGTTCTTATGAGCACTATACTGGATTTTCAAGGTCAGTCCTTAATCCCTGTCCTACTGTACACATTATGTGTAGATAGCCACTGGGTAAAATTCCTGTTGAAAAGCTTTTTATTCTGATGACTGGGAATTGGTGCTTTGGGGAAAGCAATGTGTTTGGGACACTTTTAGGTTATATAATCTGTATGTGGAGGCCTGGTGCACAGAGATTTTGAAGTGCCATCCTGTTGATGTTTGTAGGCCTATCACCTTCCAGCCATCTGCTTAGTTCTTGTCCTTTGGTGCAAGGATAACGTCTTCCCTTCTTCAGTAAGACAAGATCTGTGGGAGTGACTACTAACCTCAAACAGAATGGCACTTAGATGCTAACATGATTTTTTTTCACATTGCCCCTTCCCTTCATGGTTTAAATTTGCACATTTATTTGCGAATTTTTTCAGTGAAATGGTACATTTGATGATGCTAGGGGTGTCTACATTTCTGGACTAGTGGATTGGAGTCTCCAGCGTAGCCTGTCTGTACAAATTCATAATTCACAGACTTTCAAGAAGATTGACATCTCTGCCTGCCTATTGCTTTCTGTAAATACTCCACTCTAATGAAAGGCTCTGTACTCCACTGAACAACTAGCCTGGCGAATGCCAAACTAAAATCACAAGTGATATTTAGTCTGGGGACCTATCTATTGCATTTCTCGTAGCGGAAGCATCGTTTACAATTGTCCATAGCCGTTTATTGGGCGCTACGAATGTCTATCATAGCGTCTGTACATACCTCGGAGCCAATACCAGAGCCACCACGTGACGTAAAATGCAATCGAGGGCCGTACAAATTCCTTTTTGTTCTGCGATTGGATACCGAAAGTAAGCGAGAAAAACGGCCATGGTCACCATGCTCCTCTGCAGAGTGAAATGAAATAAGCGAGCAAAGGAGCATGGGAACTCCCAGGCTACTGAACAACATGGCTAAGTGTCCACACTGTGCATAATACAACCAAAATACATGCACGTTCACTCATAGGCTGGTTCAGATACACTCAGGTGCTCATTTGGATTGAAATGGGGTAGGCCTAAATTAAAACCGTAATTGAAATGCTGAATTGAGATTATAGGTCAGAAATTCACCTTTTTCAAATGTTTCAAAATCCATTTCATGCTGTCAATTATATAAAGTGTTGAACAGGATCTGAATTAGCCATAGAATTTGTTGACTTCGTCTGACATCCACAGAACAGCACCGAATTTATGACATTAGAGTCAAGCACCCATCATGGGTTGTAAATAACACAAACACAAAATAAGCCTGATGTTTGCAGGAGACCGGATTATTTATTCTTTATTTAAAGATGGCCTCTTGAGATAGCTCATTTTCGAGGGGATCATTATAAAAAGAAAAGAAAAAGATATGCAAAAAGCAAAACAAAACAAAAGACAAGCAAAAAACATAAACATTAAATTATAAAAAGAAAAGAAAAATACAAAAGACAAGCAAAAACAAAAAACAAAAACATAATCATTAAATTAGATTAAAATACAAGAAAATGGTGTGGCTGAGAAATAGAACAAAGACCATGAAGAGAGAAAAATGCTGAGAGCATCACATCACAATGAGAGATACTGAGGAGGGAAACAGCAGCGTTGAGAAAGGGATGACGTGCATCCTTTCATAATCTCAGATGCCTTTTCATGGCTGGATCCATTCGGAGCACACTGACAATTTTAGCACACTGCTTCCTGAGAGGAGAGAAGAGGAGAGGATACCTGATCTTGGTCGAAAGCCTTCGATATCCAGATACAATATCTATCCCAGTCAGAAGCAAAGTACTCAGATCCAATGTATGTGTGGCTTTCTGCACTCATGTGGTTTCCTTACACAAGTCCATTGATTTGCCGACATTTAGAAAAATATCAATGTTCCCTCGTCCCCGCTTTCAACGAGCCTTTTCCTCTTCGAATGGGGGATACAGCATCAATCAGCAGAAAGGAAAAACCCTGTGTGACCTAATTATGCCTTCCTCGCTAGATGAGGTTTCAAGACCCAAAATAAAAAGAGAATGCTGAGAAAGACTTTTTCGAGGCAGTGTTCTGCTCGATACACACCTTTGATGGTTCCCATGGATTGAAAACACAGTGGACTTGGATCTCGAGAGGGACTGAGACCACCCTCAGTTTAGAAAGTAGGACAGGCCCAATGCAAAGCCTCTGGGGTTGTTTCAAACACAGACAACAAGATGAATCTACTCTTGCATTGACTTGCTGACAGGGTCTCCAGATAGACACATAGGTGGATGCAGACATGGACTGGCCACATCAGGGCAATGCCCGGTGGGCCAACGGTCATTTTTGGGTCATCATTTTCTTGAAGAATATTGGGTGGGTGGGGGGGGGGGGCACCATGGCTAAAAGCGCCCAGGCCATTTTTTAGTCTCAGTCCAGCTCTGGGTAGAGGAGTGAGGAATGACCCCACAATTGTTTATCTGCCAAATGTTTAGTTTGTTGAGTCTGTTGACATTTGGCACATGAGTACAAACAGCATCAAACTATCATAACCACCGAAAAAAACTCCTTTTTGCTGTCCTAGGCCAGTTTTGCCTTACCTCACTCACGTCAGATGATGCGCTACGTAACTTTCGTAAGGCACTTCCGCGCAACGATCTGATGTTGAAGCCCTTCAGAGCGATTTCAAGCCCAATATTCTCTAACCGGACCAATTAGGGCTGCTGGCTGCTGTAGAGGGTGTGACGTAGCGAAGAAGCAACTGTTTTGAATCCAACCAATCCAACAAACGTAACCAGCGCCATCGGTTGGTTTCGATGTGGTTGGCTGAAGTGTACGTCAATTAAATTGATGGACAAGCCGTTTGTTGAGGATCAGATGTTCGCGCGTAGCGCTACATCTGACGTGAGTGAGGTAAAGTTTTGCCCCCCCTTATCTTGAAACACAAGTGAGAAACTAAAGAAAATAATGTCATACATGTATTGCAATGTCATGCATGTATTGCCCTGATATTTCAGTCCCTTGGGCTTAGGCGCCTGCCTAGTTCGTCTATGCCAGGAGCTGGCCCTGAACATCGTGTAAGTCTTCTGTGCCGAAAGTCATTCACTTCTCCAAACTGATCTCCTGCTTTGTTTCTCATATTAGTTTCAGGAAGCGCTGACTGAAACTGTGGAGATTAACTTGCTCACTGATGAAAGCCATTTAATTCAGCCTCAGATCTCTCAATCTGATTGGAAACCTGGGCATCTGGTGTCAGTTCTCTTGCCCCGAGCGCAAGCACAAGCAGTGCGCCTCCCTGATAAGCACCCATGGGCCCGCCAGAGAGCCAATTTCACTCTCCGCTCGCTTCGCTCATGGTGCCGTGACTCGTGATCGCCCCACAGGGCCAACGGGGTACCGTTGCCACGGTGAATGCTGCCTCACAGCACTCAGCCGTCCCTCTCTCTCTCTCTCTCTCTCTCTCTCTCGATCTATCTCTGTATCTCTCTCTCTCTGTATCTCTCTCTCTCTGCCCAGTGTCCTGCTGTTGCGCTTTAATTACCTCAGACAGAGTTCGGTTGGGTCACCTCATGATGCAGAGTGGGGAGCAGAAGTCTGGATTTACATGGTGATGCAATCTGGAAAGACATTGAGATGGAGTGGAGGTGGCGAGAACACTGTTGAATTCATTTTTTTTTTTTAAACTGTCGCATTTTGTGACATTGTGGAAAATGACTGGTCTGCCTTTCTTGTTAAGAGTTTTGTCGTTTGTTTTGATGGTGTTTTCTATTTTTACATTATGGGAAAACATTTACCATTCTCTTCATCAGTTTTATGCTGGAATGCAGCTAGGAACCTGCCTGATCATGCCTTGCATGATGTAATTTTTAATAATATATTATCCAGCTATTTCAGTATTTTAATAACTTTCTCAACACATTCTTCTGCACATGTGCAAGATGTGGTTGGCCAGTGAGGCAAACTAGATTCTGTTGCCTAGCAAAAGCAAGTCACCAATTACCAATCAATGAAGGACAAAATCACACAGTTCAAAAAGCTTCAAAGCTCCCATGTGACAAATTGATTGCTGTTTATTAAAACATTGCTTCATGGTGGAACACCTGGGCACAAACAAAATTGGGCTGCAAAACCAACTAATCAATATTAACTGAATCCAACTGTTTTTCTAATATACTTTTTTGCTCAGTGGTCATGTGTAAATTTCCAATAGTGCCTAGGTGGTGTTATTTCAGTGTGGTTCCAGCGAATACAGCAGGAATCATCCACACTGGTAGTTATTTTCATTCTCTTTCTCATTTCCTTTCCTTTTGGTTTCTCTAATTCCAACGCCGTTGACATCTTTGGTTATCTTTTGGGCAGACACAGACATGGTTTCATAGCTTGTTGTGACAGTATGTAACACTGTCTTACAGAAATGAGTTGTCTGAGAATAGACACAGTTCAATAAGCCTCAAATAGGCCCAAGAGAATTCAGAGCAGGGACCCACTAATTGTAGCCTGCTGGCCATCTGCAAGCTCTTTACATGAAACACACTGAACTAATAACAAAACAAAGAAACTCAAGACGTCAACAACAGAGCTCTGAACATACACGTAGTAAAATAGTACACAATGGAACAGAACAGTCAAATCAATTCAATTGAAAATGATCAGCTTTCACCAATTCTGTGCATTTTAAGTTCTCTTCTGACCAACCGGCATCTCTTACCTTCACACTCAGGTCACCCACGTGGACGACGATTGTCAGTAAAGGGTGGACAGGTGTTGGGTTTCACCTTTGCAGGTATCAAGGTGTCCAGGTGTTGCGCTACCCTGACATAGACGAGTTCTAAGTCAGGGTAATTTGCTGTCTGCCGCCCTGCCTGGAGCGGTCATGTTTCCAACCATCCTGGGCAGAGAAGATCCACCCCAAATTACTGTTTGGTTTGGTGTGTGGGTTAATTTACAAAGTCCTTTTCCACCACATTGTTTATAGGATTAGATAAGAGGGTAGCCATGCTGGTTAGCTTCAGTGATGTGTAACTGAATAAGGACAGTCCAGAGAGGCATAGAGGTGGACATGATGATATCACATTTCAATACCAGCAAAACAAAAGGGGAAGAGTATTCTCCTCTTCCTCCCTCCTTCCTGTTAACAGCTAATGCTTCCTTCACACAGGTATCCATTCTGCAAGTATCATGATCGCTCATGCAAAAACAGATGAATCAGACTTGAATCAGATATCTGTCTAACCACAGAGGGATGACGTCTGAGAGACTGTAACAGACAGCAGCTTCCACTAAGGTTAGGCTATTTCTTTACACTCCGGGATCCACAAATGTTCAAACGGTCCATTGATGAACATAAGCTGAAGCCTCAGCCCCAACATTTCGGTTATGGTTATATCACTGGCCAATGACCAGTAAGCACATTACACATTCATTCATTCATTCATTCATTCATAAACAGCTACATGGTGGGGTTATGATCTATGGTCATGCAGTAGTTCTTTTATGAAGGAATGGGATAGTATAGAGGAGCAGTTTGTACAATATCCACTGATGGAGCGGATGGTTGACTGTCTTACTGGGTGTCAAGAGAGATGCATTAGAGATCTATCCTCACCAGGAAGCTTATCTTTTCCTTCTTTCTCTCTTTGATTGAGTCCAGAACACTGGACAATCGACTTTAATCGCCATATGCCACCCACAACCATACAGAAGGTTATGCACAAAGAAAAGTGCAGCAAAACTTTACAAAAGAGAAGTGAAGATACAGTGCGCATGACCTTGCGTTCGCCTATAGCCTACACTTAATAACTTGTTGAGAACGAGGGGGATGCTTTGTCCTTTATAGGTGCCGCTGGCAGAGAAAGAGTGGCCCACTGCCGTGCCTGCACATTACACAAGGGAAAATGATCCCCCGGGCCCCGACTGCCAGAGGCCTGCTGCGCTTGAGTGATACCTTTGAGATGTAATTACAGGACATGCGGCACCTCGCTCACTGTTAGCTTCAATAGCTTGTGCTTTCTGACCCTTTGAATACTGCTACTGCCAATGATGAGGTGGAGGCCAGGTATTTCAAATGTAGATAAAAGCATGCAGTGCTGAAATGGAAGGCCATGCTGGGAGGTAAAATAGGATAATGATGGGCTTAACCTTGATAACTCTGTAATGGTGGCTGCTGCTAACTTCAGACATTTTTATTATTTTTTTTTGAAGGAATGAAGATGCCCAAGCAATGTGACAAAGGGTGGTACAAATTTATCAAGAAGGAGAAGAAGAAGAAATTTAAAGGGTGTGCGTATTTTATTTATGTAAGACTGAAAAATAAATAAATAAATAAAAAGAATATATTCCTTTAATAAAAAAAAAAGTCTGGGCTGGGGTGTGCCATTTTTCAGATGGCTATGACAGAAAAGAAACCGTCTAAGGTTATTTTCCACATTGTTTTTAAGTTAACTTCTTGCACTTCCATTCATCATTGTCCTGGAGATATTGTCAGCTATAGAGCAGGGTATTCTAGTGTTGCAGTGAGTAGAATCCTGTTCTTTAACTTAAAGACTTTGAGACATCACAGGGCTTGATCTCCTGTTCATGTGATAGGAAACTGAGCTCATTTCACACCATATGTCCTCTGACTGTGACTGACATGAGGCTGAGAGGAGACACACAGCGTTACATGTGTCTCAGGCTATTTGATCCAGCCTGTGTGTGCTCACTTCAGTTCCCTTAGGAAATGGGATCCTTTGCTACAAACCAGTGTCCTTGCACGTGTGTTTGCTCACATATAGGAGCACTGTTGGAGCCATAAAACACATAATGCAGATCTCATTTGTTTGTTCAAACTTTAACGCTGTTGGAGCAATATTACACATTTGTATGAGTTAATAAGTAACGGTGGATCCTGGTATCAGTGGCTATTACGATGTAATTACAGATTGTACAATCCAATCAGTCTAACTCTAAGCTATATGCAAAAATCACAGAGACAATTACACTATAGGCTTGATTAACAAAGTTGTATCCAGAGCAGAAACAGGAGACTTTTTCTGTGCTCCATATGGATAATCTGAATTGCACCTATACACCAAGCTGATGACTTGACTATCATCTGAGCTAGGTTGACAATAAAAGGACATTATTATTACCTCCGCCAAGGATGTTATGTTTTCGGTCTCGTTGGTTTGTCTGTCTGTCTGTCTGTGTGTCTGTCTGTCTGTCAGCAGGATAACTCGAAAAGTACTGCACAGATTTGGATGAAATTTTCGGACAATGTGTATATTGGGACAAGGAAGAGCTGATCCAGAACATGATCTGGAATGTATATTGTGTTTTTGACCACATTGCCTTGGCGGAGGTCTGCGCTCTCTGAGCGCTTTTCTAGTTTTGATACTTGTTTTTCGTTTTTCAGAAAGAGTCATTTGGAATCATTGCAATACCACATCTACATCAGCCCGCCCTCCTGTGTGCCAGTTGTGCAAATGAAAGTTGGGCTTCTATGATTTAGGGGCTGAGACTTGTCACCACTCCCAGTGGCCAACATTAATCACCAACCCTACGCAACCAGCTCCCCCACCCCCCTCGACACCCCAGGAGCCCCCCCCCCCCATATTGTGATATTACAGACATAAATCACTCACAACTGGGGCTTATATTGTAGATTTTGTTTTCCCATGACAAGCACGAATGAATGTATCTATGAATGTATGCAAAAATTGCATGCACAGATTTGGCAACACCCGTGCATTCACATCCCATGTGCAGAGAGAATGCATGCAATCAAATGCCACCACCAGGAGTCATATGTGAAGGCATGCATGTTCCCCACAGACTCATCTCCGGAAGCTTCCGCTGGACTCAGAACAGCTGTTCTTCTCTAGCCTATAGCTGAAGATTGATAATGAAGACATAGCATGGAACAGGATGACGGCTACAGTATCATTGCTGTGAACAACTGCATGTTGATAAGAAGCCTATGCTCTGTTCCTGCACTCTCATTCCCTCTTCTAACTAAAGTGCAGTCCAAGCCAAACAAAGATGGATGAAACAAATGAGATTTTTTTTTTCTACCTCAGCTGTAATGCTTTTATTATTATCTTTTTATGTCCTGTAATTTTACGCTAAAAACTAGACGTGAATGTTTCATATCACTTTTAACTGAATATATCCTTACAAATAAATCTGTCCTGGTGTTCTCATATATATTGAGGCTGATTCTGTGTCTTGGTTTAATCCTTCAATTTAAACAGCAAGCTCAGGATTTAATCTGATACTCGGCGTCTAACTCTTGCCTGTTACGTAACTCTAGGAACCAAACAAAATCCATGATCCATCACCCCCTCACCACCACCACACACACACACACACACACACACACACACACACACACACACACACACACACACACACACAGAGAGAAAGAAAGAGAGAGAGATAGAGATACCCATATGAATACACACAATTACTCGTTTACGCAGGCAACAAAAGAATGATTCATCATTGTAGCACAAACACAATTACTGCTATGAGTTCATAGCGCAAAACAAAAACTAAAAAGTGTCATAGTTCCCATATGCTGTAGCTTGTAGGCCTATTTATTCATACACCATTCCCTCACATAATGCCTCCCCCAACATGGCACAGGCAGGCAATTGTTAGACTCAGCAAAAGCGGCAAAACAGAAGTAACTTTTTTGTTTTACTCTTTATTTCTAAGGAAGTTTCACAGAAGTGCAGTACTTCTCAACCAGGAGAGATCATAGTGGCCAAATGAAGTTCAGCCTTTATATCATGGAAACAAAATCCTCTGTGGTTTGCACACCGTGATTCACATTGACAATTATATTTATAGTAGGCAGGTCTCTGCAATGCAGCTTGAATATGCTTGCTATGCATTTCAGGAAGCAGAGCAGTTGATGTCAATCTGACCCACTGTCTTTCAGCAGAAGCCAAAGCTGCTATCGAAGAACAGCTGTATTTACCCTCAACCCCCCACCCCACCCCACCCAACTCCACTCCACCCACTCACACACACACACACACACACACACACACAGAGAGAGAGAGAGAGAGAGAGAGAGAGAGAGAGAGAGAGAGAGAGAGAGAGAGAGAGAGAAAGAGTTCAGTGGCAAAGGAAACCATTTGAAGTGCCAGATAAACATCCTTTTTTTCAAATTGGCCATAGGATTGATATATTTAAACTGTCAATGCAAAAAACAACAACAACAACAAAAAAAAAAACATTACAGGCAAATTTTTATTTAGCAAAGGGACATAAAAAAAATAGTTCATTTCATTTGCAGTTTCAGCTTTCTGATCACTCACTCATATGATTTGTGAATTGGACAAAATCAACATGGCCAAAAGCTATTCTCCTTTTTTAACATTGTGTAGGCCTGGAGATACATTTTAACATCCTTTACCCTCTGGCACACTGTCATTTAAATATTTTCCATTTTCCAAATCTGGCATTTTCCAAACCAGCATCAAAATTTTATTGGAGACCCGACAAGAAAAAATCCAAGAAGATTCATGCCTTTTGTGACTTAAAGGACAGCTTTGTGGATGCCTAGCGCATCATAGCAGCATAGGTCCCTGTACATGATATTGCAGTCAAGCCATATATAGGTGGTTGTCTAAAGTTCTGTTTGAACAGCATAATAGCAGATACACATAATGTTAAAGTCAAAGAGTGAGATCAATCATGGTGGAGTCCATTTTGACAGTGCAGAGCTTCTAGGAAGGAAATAGCATGGGTTCTGGTATATGGGCTTCCCGTGAAGCTGGTCGAATCCACTCAAGTAGAGTTGATGGTAGAGAGTCAACCAGGGCCACCAAAGCAAGGATGGCACTCGGCAGTTGTAGGGCATGACACATGAGAGGTTTGTGGTACCACTAAGCTGTAGCCTTACTAAGTTATGGTGCATGGCATTAAGGAATGACCAGTGACCACAGCAGTGGTGGTCAGTGGCCACCATGCCCTACAGCTGGGACTCCGCAACAGCAGAGGCAGCCATCCCCAATAAGACCGATGAGGATTCACTGTGCACCATCTCCAACTATGGGCAGCATAAAAGGATAAGGTTTTAAATTTAAAGCAAAACCCTGGCGGTTTTCGGTTATAGGCTGTATTTCTGCATGGACACGACTCAAACATGCGTTCAAAGAGAAAATTACATCAGTAGCAGCCTTCTATTGTTTATCCAGTGTTGGTTTTTGAAGCTACACTGTCAAAGAGTGAGTCCTCAACATCGCATGACACTTTGTACAGCACACAGTTTTACCAGGGTCTCTCTATGCCTAAACTCGGGCATAGAGAACAATACTGCCGTACACAGAGTTTAGTAATACATAGATTTTGTGACGACAGCGCATTCCCTGTTTTGAACTTCTTTTGCTCTTGTTGCTAACTTGGAATGTAAATTCAGAATGTGGAGAGCTGAATGTGGAAAGTAATTTTCTCTTTGGATGAATGTTTGAGTTGTGCCCATGCAGAAACAGTCACAACCAAACACTGCTTTAAGTCTAGACTTATGGTAGTGAAAATGTCTACTTTGACGAATGTAGAGGGGGAGTTTATTCACAAGAACCAGGCCCACAATATAGATTTTGGTATTCTCTAACCCTAGGATTTCAAGGAGAGCAGTATTTTTGGATCTTAAGTGTCAAGCAGGGTAGTAAGGGACTAGCCTGTTTTGAAAATTTCTACGTCCAGATATTTTTGTTAAAATGTAGTGGGGTAAAAGTCAAAGTTGTCAGAAAAATAAATACTCAAGTAAGTACAGATACCTGAAAATTCTACTTAATTAAGTACCTAAGTATTTGCACTCAGCTACTTTCCATCTCTGCTAGAAATCTGTAGTTTGTTTCACAGTGAACTGACATACTTATGTATTTGTCCTTAAGTTAGTGTCAGATAAGGGCCCTTCAAGTGAGTTTGCTAGTACAAAAATAAAGTGCACAGTAACTGGCATTTGGGGCGCCTGGTCACAAGGGCCCTTATTAATTTCACTTCACCATTTACTCCAGTGGTTGGTTCAGTCCCAATGGGTGGCTAATGAATTATTGACAATGAAAATCCCTACACCCCAGCCAGGGCGGTTTCAATGAGTCATGTGTTTGCTTTGCAATGCCCTACTTTTAAGACTGTTTCAGACTTTAAGTTAGAGGAAAGTCACCATCATATTATGGGTTTTAATTGACACAAACTGTCATCCCAAAATTAATGAAAACAGTTGCGCTGGACATTACCCATGCATGCTTAGCAGGTTTGGCTTTGGACATACAATTCTTCAAATGTGTAGATTGAAAGACTTTTTTTTCTGCCATAAAACTATAATGTATAGAGCTAAACTTATTTCCAAACAGTACTAAACGCAGGAGATGAGATTGTGTTTCCTTTGTTGAAGATGTGTCAGGTCAAGACTGCTATACTTGAAGCATTTAACGTTTTGCCATCTTTTAAACATTAAAAAACACTTTTAGAATAATTTTGCTCAGTTCTGAGGCCACCACCATTTCAGAGAAAAACCTTTCCAATGTTGTGTGTGTCACTAATAGACCTTCAAGTATGAAAGATCACAACACATTTATTTTTAAATCTGAGTCACAAAATTATTGTTATGAAAATAGACATTGATGAAAAGGACCTGGGATTAAAATAGTCTCTGAGTGGACTGCAGTTTCCAAAACAACAGTACAAAACAACAGTATCTGAACCACTGTATTTTCTCTGGCACCAATGAAAGCTTCAAACAATTCTTCACAAACATATGCTGCTACCAGACCATCAGAGGGGACATAAGAGAGAAGATAAGCGGTAAGTACCAGCTATTTGTGTCAGGAGAGAATACAGAGGGAGATGTATGCATTGGGTGATTCAGTGTGTCTTACATTAAACATAAGAGCACAACATTAGACACACATCTAATATGACATATTGGTTGTCTTCAGTCACAGGCATTGTGATTCAGCATGTCCTTTAATGTGCACCTCTGATGCTGTCTCAGCACTGGGTAAAAAGCAAGGAATCCTGATTAAAGGGTCACCAGGCAACTTTTTGTGCGTTCTTTAGGCTATTTACCAGGTTCATATTACTTTGATAGTTACATAGCTCCTTAAAGTGTGAATGGCACAGCCATCTTTTTTATCACTGGGTCTAGCTAGATCTATGGCTCAGCTATCTGTAGTCTTTTGGCTCAGCTGAGGTATTACCTGATGGCTGCTGCTTTTGTTGTGCCAACTCAAGCATAGTGAGTTAGTCTGAATGTTTAGATCACATTTGATGCTATAAGTGCTCTGGTTTGTATAGGATGCTCAATGTCTGTGTTTAGTTTGTGGTTCTCCATAGAGATAAAGGCTTTCCTAATTACCGTATGAGCTCGCACCAGGGATTAGAGTCTGCCCTCATTTAGGACAGCCAATGGAACAAAGAGATAATGTACAGAGAACAGTTTGAGAAACGTTTCCTATCCCATAACCATTCTCTCATTGCAACTAAACTTGAAAATGCATTTGTGGTTTGTGTGGTTAGGCTGTAGCGCCAATACCAACACTACCTCTGCTCAAAAGTTTATTTTGCTGCAGGATACTGTCAATTAGATTTTCTAACAATCAATCAGTGAACAGAAACATAAACATAGTGTTTAAACATAGTGCCCACCCACCACAACCTAAATGTACAGTATGTCTATTGACAGTGTCCAGACTTCAAAACAAACTGAAAAAGTCCGGCTCACCAGGCTACTCCATCTTGAGCACTGTAGACGACACCTCCTGGCTGGTGAGGTTGTGTATGTGATAGACAACCCCCTGACTGGGTTTAAATATGCATGGCTGGATAAGAGAGAGAAACTGGCGAATCTCCACTGCAAAGGCCCAAAACGATTGTAGTGTATGCTTCCATAATAAATGAGGTTTCGCTAGACTAGAGTGTTGTTTTAAGCACGCAATGCTTTGTACTGTATGTGGTGCAGACCAGCAAACAGAGCGATACTTTCTCATCTCTTTTCATTTCCCTTCATTCTGTGTCATGCATTCAATCACTTTTATTCATATACCTTTATTCTTAGACGTGTAATTTTTAGGCCTATACTAGTTTATACAAGAAAGACTATGGCTGAATTACACTCTGCACTCCTCACAAAGTCTTTCCTGCCGGAGGATCCAGGATGTATGCCAGAGTCCAAATCAACATTGGACTAACATCAACAGACTATCTGCAACAACAAATTGTGTCAGAAAAGACTTAAAGGGCAACTTCTGTCGTTTTCAACAAGAGCTTTATTGCTCAAGCTACTTGAGATTAGCAAATACTGAAGACGCAAGACATTTTGGTCCATCCATATAGGTTTCCTTAGCAATAGAGCAATAGAGCCCTTGTTGAAAATGATTGAAGTTGCCCTTTAAACAACAGATTGAATTCCAATGTCCTCTCCCACTGTAAACGTTGAACCCTCCTCTCCCACTGTAAACGTTGAAACCTAGGGATGTAATTGCCATGAACACAGCCCATAGTTGTCTGACTCATGTCATTGGGATTTAACCAATGTCCTTAACTGATTATAGACTTGAACCAATAAAACATCACTTTGCATAGGCCTACATGCTGCCCTGATATGGGAGTTCTTATTCAGTCAAACTCACTCATGTCTGCAAATACACAATGACAGTGTGAGGGAAGGAGGGAGAGAAACAAACACCCAGGGCTCCATCTGGGTAAAAAAAAAACAAAAAAAAAACCTCTCTTGCTCACATATTCAACACACTGGAGATTGACTTTGCAAAGCCTTTGAAGTCAGTGCTTTAAGAGAATAACCGATAGGACAAGGTTTTTTAAAAGCAAACTTTACTTTCTACTGTTCTTTGAGAGTTGAGCAAGGCGGCATCATATTGGATTTTTTTTATTGTGTTATTTCATATTTTCACATTTTGTTTTCTTTCATTGTGTTTATTTAATTGTGCTCTAAATGTATTATTATTGTCTTTCTTAGATGTCTAAGAAAATGTGCCTTATCTGCAGACTAATAAGGCCACATTAAACATCCATTGTGTTTAAAAGGCTCCTTGGACTGACAGCATTAATAATTGCTTTAGTTTCACTTTGTGTATTTTTCTATAATAATTTAAATATTAAGTGCAAGTTTACAATTATCAGGTCTAAAGATGCCCTTTCTACTTTTATGTTAGTAGTGTCCTATGACAGGCTGTTTGATCAGTCACATGTTCACTGTATAATTTCCCCGCGAAAGAGTTGTTGCTTAGTAGAAGAAGACGGAGGATACCTGTAAAGTCTGTCATGTTTAACCTGTGCATAATTAGCTTCAACCGGGATTTGGATGTGTCCTTCGAGTGCTAGTTCTTGATATTATGTAAGTACAGTGTCTCACATATTATTCTAAGTTTGTATTATTTCAGGTTAACCGCGAATTGATGTGTAGTATTTAATTATACACGCGGAGGAATTATGCGCGGTGCGCGATGTTAAATATGGCGAGCTCAGAGTGTAAAGCCTTAACTTCTGTGCATTTAGTTGTCTGTCAGCCTGCTATGCATGTTGGCATTGGAAACTGTGTAGATAATCTGTTTATTTGTCCAGGACAGTGTAATTATTTCTGCTAAAATCATTCTAGCTTTAAAGTAGCTCACATGGCCTACATGCTTTCTTTTCATGTGAAGTGGCAGCCATTACACGTGTTAATTTTCGTCCTACTGTGACCAGTAGATGGCGCTATTAGCCTTTGAATACTGTCTTATGATGGAAATACTAAAGTGGGCTGCCATGTGAATGTAATTTATGTTGCATTTAATATATTTTTCCTTTGTAATGGGAAAGTGATATATTTCATGGTTGTAATATTATTTTGCATATTTCTGTATATTGCAGACTGCTTTGCACTTGGAGGTAAAAGTGAAGTTTCCTCACATCCAGTCTCCTTGTCATTTGTGTTTTGACTGACACACCGGGGTCTTTAATGCCACATTAAGTTTCAAGGAGATACAGTCCTAACCCTTCCTTACATTTGGCCCTTCGAGCCGGAGTGGCTATTTTGATCCTTAAAGATGGAAGATAAGGAGATTGAGACTGAGGACGTCAAATCCAAGCGTCAGACACATCCACCTGCCCGACTCCAAGATTATGAAGTTGACTATGCAGGCCATGGAATGAGGGAACAGGCTATGAGGTCAGCTACACCAGAGGAGGAGGAGGAAGAGGATCCGATCACACAAGAGCATAGTTATGCGTTACTTCCCTCTCTTGTGCCACCTGCTCATACAGCGCCACCTGATGGGGAGACTGCCCAACATGAGGAACAACAGCGAGCCCCACAGTATAGCTTGAGAGCCCAGGGTGAGTTTGCCCCTCCTTCAGCCTCGTCACCTCACCTGAACTTGTATCCAGAATACAACATGCATGAAGGCATCAGGGCAATGCAGCAGGAGAATGCCAGACTGTTACAAACCCAGCATGCTCTTCAGGCAGACCTGCTAGCTCTAACAGAGGTTCGATCAGAGATTAAAGAAATGCTTGAGGTGGCAAGGGCATTAAAGTCAGACATCAGCACAGGCTATTACCCAGATGTGACTCACAGCTCTAATGTGCCACAGGCACGCTTATCCCCTGCGCCCGTTCTCCCAGCTCAGGACCACTCAATCAGAGTTCCAGATAAGAGAGGATATCCACCTAACCAGCCAGTGCGTCCTAAGCAAGAGGGGGGATTGTATCAGTGTATGCCGGGTGCAGTGCCAGTGCCAGGGGCAGCCGCTAGTGGTCACAAAGCAGTTCCTGAGGACTTGAGGATTCCCCCTTCAAGGCCTCCCCCACCATTAGCACAGTTTCCTCATAGTTATGTGCTTAAGTCTGAGCCTGTTTTTCAGCCCTATTCTTACACCTCTCCAGCTCCTTGGTACAGTGCCCCCCACCCTTTGTGGCCACAGCCAGTGCCACAACCAGCGCCACAACCAGCTCCAAGTCAGTTCAAGCATCCCACTGTGCCTCCCTTTCTTTCTGCGCCGCCTGTTCCACCTTTCAGTAGTGCTAGACAGCATGGGCCTTATCCTGTTCTCCAACCAGCTGTAGCTGCCAGGCCAGGCTGGAGTTCCAGTTTCGCACCACCTCATCCTGGCTACCCACCAGCTACAGAGTCCAGTTATAAAGGCCCTAAACCTCAAATTCCAAAATTTGTGCATTCAGACCCGAGTGAGTTTGCACGACTCCGGATAGCATTGGAGAACCTCCTGCCTCCAGATTCAACTGAGTTGTTCAAATACCAGGTATTGATGGACCATTTGAAGTTGGACGAGGCACGGCTAATAGCAGATGCTTACCTGAATTCTCCGACCCCATACACAGACACTATGGCAGCTCTCCATGAGAAATTTGGTCAACCTCACCAGCTGGCTTTGAGGAAAATAGCGAGCGTCCTGGACGCACCTGATGTGAGACGCGGCGACACTGCTGCTTTTCAGAGGTATGCCCTGCAGGTGCAGTCACTGGTCGGCTTATTGAAGACCTTGGGGTCAGAAGGTGATGTAGAGTTGCAGTGTGGTTCGCATGTTGCACGCCTATTGACCAAACTCCCACCAGAGCAACGTTCAGAGTTTCGGCGCCATACACTGCAGCACTCTGGAGCCACCCCGACTCTCCATGACCTCTCTGAATGGCTGCGCTATGAATCCTGGTGCCAGAGTTTCGACACCCAGCTCACAGTCAAAGCCACTAAGGAGAAGCCAGTGAAGCAGGGTACCAATATCCTGCATGGAGCGGGCACCGCCACAGAAGCCTCTCCAGAGAGCCAGCAGTCTGGGAAAGAGAATGAGGGAAAGGTGAAAGCCAAACCAAAAGCATACTGCCCCTATTGTAATAATTCAGAGCATTACCTCAGTCAGTGTAGCGCTGTGACCAAGCTATCCACAGATCAGCTGAAACAGTGGATTCAGACTAATAAGCGATGCTGGCGCTGTGCCAGAACCCATCAGGCTGCTCAGTGCAACCTCAAAAAGCCTTGCAGTCTTTGCCAGGGGAAGCATCTTCAAGCGCTCCATGAGGTAAATGCCAGACCTGCCAAGACAGCCCCAGAACCTGAAAGCAAAGATGAGCACACTAACGTGACTTATTCCTCCAACTCTCTGTACCTGGACAGACCTACAGCAGGGACTCGCGTCATGCTGAAAGTGGTACCGGTGATTGTGCATTATGGACGCCAGAGTTTAGAGACCCATGCCATACTTGATGACGGTTCGGAACGGACGATGTTACTACCAGACGCAGCAAAGTCACTGGGTATCCGAGGAGCCCCAGAAACCCTCCCTCTGCGCACCGTCCGCCAGGACATTCAAGTACTGCAAGGTCTCTCCGTGTCTTTCCAAGTCTCGCCGTCCACCAACCCTCAAGTAAGCTATACAATAGCAAAGGCATTTACTTCAGATCGCCTCAGTCTGTCGCCACACACCTACCCTCTTGATCAGCTCCAGAAGAAATACAGGCACCTCACTGGTCTTCCTATTGCTCCGTTGAACAATGCTCAGCCATTGCTGCTCATTGGATCTGACCAGCCTCACCTGATTACCCCCACTGAGCCTGTCAGACTTGGTCCACCAGGTGGGCCTGCCGCTGTTCACACCAGACTGGGCTGGGCTCTCCAGGGGCCTGCCAGGTTCATGGGGCGGCCAGGTCCCACACAAGATTGCCTGTTCACCACATCGGTGTCCCTTCAAGAGAGTGAGCTGTTCAAACATGTCCAGCGGCTTTGGCAATTGGACACTCTGCCTTATAGGAGTGAGAAGGAGGTGACCAGATCCAGACAGGATAAAGAGGCACTCAAGCTGTTGGCCGAACAGACAGTTCGCACTGAGGTAAAAGGTATCCTTAGATACGCCACCCCTCTGTTGCGTCATGGCAAAATGCCACATCTCAATGTGACTAAGGAGTCTGTGATGCCCACATTGCGCAGTACAGAGCGGCGGCTGTTAAAGGATCCCCTGAAAGCTGAAGCCTACAAGACAGAGATGGAGAAGCTAATCAGTGCAGGAACTGTACAAGAAGTCAAAGAGGAGACAAGCCCCACCGGTGAATGCTGGTACATACCGCATCATCTGGTCAGTCACAACAAGAAGTACCGCATTGTCTTCAACTGTTCCCATCAGAGCCAAGGCCAGAGTCTAAATCAGTATCTCCTGTCAGGACCTACACTGGGAGCATCACTCCTAGGAGTACTGCTGAGGTTCCGGGAACATTCAGTCGCGGTGAGTGGAGACATTAAAGGAATGTTTCACCAGGTGCGCCTCCTCCCTGGTGATCGTCCCCTACTGCGCTTCTTGTGGCGTGACTTGAAGTTGGAGGAGCCCCCGAGAGTCTATGAATGGCTTGTGCTCCCATTTGGGACTACGTGTAGCCCATGCTGCGCGACCTACGCTCTACAGCGGCACGTTGTCGACAATACCCCAGAAGGTGACCGGTTACGCTTCTCAGTTGAGCAGTGTTTTTATGTTGATAACTGCCTGCAGAGTGTGCCTAGCCAGATGGAAGCCAAAGCTCTTGTGGATGACCTGAGGCAGCTCCTAGCCTCTGCAGGCTTTGATCTCCGTCAGTGGGCCTGTAATGTCCCTGCAGTATTAGACCATCTACCCCAGGAGGCCCGATCTGATAGCCTGGAGCTCTGGTTAGCCCAGGATAAAGCAGACCCTCTCGAATCCACTCTGGGACTGAGTTGGCACTGGCAAGCTGACTCCCTTGGGTACAAGCATCGGCCTGTAGCCTACGAAGAACCCACCTTAAGAAACATCTATAAGGTGGTAGCAACCCAATATGACCCGTTGGGTTTTCTGCTGCCTTATACCACCAGAGCGAAGATCATCATCCGGCATCTGTGGGACCATCAGCGAGGATGGGACGACCCCAACCTGCCCCAGGACCTTCTGAAAGCATGGCGAACATGGGAGGAAGAGCTACAGTTCCTGTCTTCTGTCCACTTCCCCAGAGCCTATGTTCCAGCCACTGTAGACCAGCGTGATGTTAGAAGGGAGGTCCACATCTTCTCTGATGCTTCAGAGCAAGCATATGGAGCAGTAGCTTACCTGAGGTGTGTTGATAAAGCCGACCAAGTCTACCTCTCCTTCATCGTGGCACGGTCTAGGGTGGCCCCCAAGCGGCTCCATTCCATACCACGATTGGAATTGTGTGGTGCTTTAGTCGCTGCTCAGCTTGCCAGGGTGCTGGAAAGGGAACTCACTCTGCCCATTATTCAGACCACCTTATGGACGGACTCAACCACCGTACTTACCTGGTTAAAATCAGACTCCTGCCGTTACAAGGTTTTCGTTGGGACCAGAGTATCTGAAATCCAAGAACTCACAGAGCACTGCTGTTGGCGCTTCGTGGATTCAGGTAACAATCCGGCCGATGACCTCACCCGAGGTAGGACATTGAAAGACATGTCTGAGGCGTGCAGATGGTCACAAGGTCCCCCCTTCCTACTCCAGGATCAAGCAGAATGGCCAGTGAGTCCATCCATGGAACCCCTGTCTGACTCCACAGAGCTACGAAAGACAGTTTTCTGCGGAGCCACCACTGCCCATCCAGGGCAAGCTAGTACTGACTGGTCATCCTTTAACACCTGGCAGGAACTCCTTGACGCGAAAGCTCGGGACATCCAGCAGTCTGTGGACCCCAGTACTACTACACCAAGTGCTGAGAGTTATCGCCAAGCAGAGGCCCTTGTCTTCAAGTTAGCCCAGCAGGAGTCCTTCCCAGAGGACTATCACCACCTGATGGCTGGGAAACCCGTGGATTCTCACAGCCGTCTCCTTACACTGTCCCCTGAGTTGGACAAGTCAACTGCGCTGATCAGAGTCGGTGGTAGGCTCAGAAAGGCTGAAGTGCTGGATGATTCAGTTGTACACCCAGTAGTTCTGGATCCTTCACACCCTATCACGCCATTACTCATCAGCGACTATGATCATCGACTTCACCATCCAGGCCCAGAGCGCGTCTTTGCGGAGATGCGCCGCTCCTTTTGGATCCTCAGAGGAAGAGAGGCGATACGGAAACACCAGTATAAGTGCTCTGCATGTCAGCGTTGGAGGGCCAGGCCCACTAATCCTAGAATGGCTGACCTGCCATCCGCACGCCTCCGCCTCTACAAGCCAGCTTTCTATTCATCAGGAGTTGATTGCTTTGGGCCATTTACAATTAAGATCGGCAGGCGCACTGAAAAACGCTGGGGAATCATCTTCAAGTGTATGACTACTCGGGCTGTTCATCTCGACCTGCTCACACATCTTGATGCTGACTCCTTTCTTATGTCTCTCAGACGCTTCATAGCTCGCCGTGGTACTCCAGCTGAATTGTTGTCTGATCAAGGCACCAATTTTAGAGGCGCTGAAAGGGAGCTACGAGAGACCTTTGCAGGAATGGCCCCCGAGTTGCAGAAGCAGCTCGCCCACCAGAAAATAGCCTTCAGGTTCAACCCTCCAGCAGCCCCACACTTCGGAGGATTGTGGGAAAGGGAGATTCGCTCGGTCAAGTCTGCCCTGCGTACCACCTTGGGTGGTCAGACAGTTCCAGAGGAAGTCCTGCTGACGGTTCTTCTTGAAGTGGAGCTCATCCTGAACTCGAAGCCGCTAGGATACGTCTCAGCTGATGTTGCAGATATTGATCCTGTAACTCCTAACAGTCTGCTCATGGGGCGGCCAGATGGCTCCTTGCCACAGGTAGTCTATCCTGAGGCCGAGCTCTTGAGTAGAAGACGCTGGAGACATGCTCAGGTCCTAGCTGATCAGTTTTGGGCTCGATTTATCCGGGACTACCTCCCGAATCTGCAAACAAGGCAGAAGTGGACTCAGTCACCACCCAACCTGAAGGACAAGGCCATCGTCATGATTATGGACCCCCAGGTGCCCCGTGCACTGTGGCCCATTGGACACGTCAAGGCCCTTCATCACAGTGATGATGGGGTCGTGCGATCGGCTGATGTGGACATTAAGGGGCAAGTGTACACTCGTCCTGTCTCCCGCCTGGTGATTCTACCTGCGCTCCCACCAGGAGAAGATGACGGCGTTCCCGGCGCTGCCCACCCAAGCTGAGTCAAGTCGCCTTTTTGAATGAGCAAATGTGCCATGCACATTTGGGGGCGGCTGTTTAAAAGGCTCCTTGGACTGACAGCATTAATAATTGCTTTAGTTTCACTTTGTGTATTTTTCTATAATAATTTAAATATTCAGTGCAAGTTTACAATTATCAGGTCTAAAGATGCCCTTTCTACTTTTATGTTAGTAGTGTCCTATGACAGGCTGTTTGATCAGTCACATGTTCACTGTATAATTTCCCCGCGAAAGAGTTGTTGCTTAGTAGAAGAAGACGGAGGAAACCTGTAAAGTCTGTCATGTGTAACCTGTGCATAATTAGCCTGTATCGCGATTTGGATGTGTACTTCGAGTGCTAGTCCTTGACATTATGTAAGTACAGTGTCTTACTTATTATTCTAGGTGTTGTATTATTTCAGGTTAACCGCAAGTTGATGTTTAATATTTAATTATACACGCGGAGGAATTATGCGCGTTGTGCGCGATGTTCAATATGGCGAGCTCAGAGTGTAAAGCCTAAACTCATGTGCATTTAGTTGTCTGTCAGCCTGCTATGCATGTTGGCATTGGAAACTGTGTAGATAATCTGTTTATTTGTCCAGGACAGTGTAATTATTTCTGCTAAAATCATTCTAGCTTTAAAGTAGCTCACATGGCCTACATGCTTTCTTTTCATGTGAAGTGGCAGCCATTACACGTGTTAATTTTCGTCCTACTGTGACCAGTAGATGGCGCTATTAGCCTTTGAATACTGTCTTATGATGGAAATACTAAAGTGGGCTGCCATGTGGATGTAATTTATGTTGCATTTAATATATTTTTCCTTTGTAATGGGAAAGTGATATATTTCATGGTTGTAATATTATTTTGCATATTTCTGTATATTGCAGACTGCTTTGCACTTGGAGGTAAAAGTGAAGTTTCCTCACATCCAGTCTCCTTGTCATTTGTGTTTTGACTGACACACCGGGGTCTTTAATGCCACATTAAGTT
>JAODXP020000034.1:7496842-7551842 GCA_027497455.2 Sardinella longiceps
ATTGAGTATCTCCTCTGAAAAGTGTGTCAGAGATGGGATCAGAGGAGTGTTCACAAGGACGGAGAAATGACTTGAGCGCTTTAGTCAGAGCTCAAAGCTTATCTCAGAGCCAACAAAAGAAAGCCTACTGGGTTGGTTTCAGGACAAGGGAAGTAATCTTTTGTCAGAAATTAAACTTTCTTTTTACAGATGTTACAGACTTGCAGATGTCTTGAAGACAAATAAAAGGAGAGTGGCATGAGCCAATCGTAGTTTCGGGACACTTACTGTACTCATGAAATCCCATAGTGTGCATTTGGTCTGGGTGGGTCGGTCTCAGTCTCACCTCTCACAGTTTTTAAAAAAAATTTAAGGAGATGACTGCACTGATCAAAAACCTCATCAAATCTGCTAGTGAGGTGACAAATAGCAAGTGGCCCCGAGCAATGCTTATGAGTTGGTAAAAAAAATAATTTAAGTTTAATTTAGGGAAATAACACATTTGTCACACAATTAATGTAGCCCAATGGCCAAGGAGCAAATATGTCTAAAACTTTAAGTTTTAAGACTTGACTTAAATTAGATTTTGCCATGTTTGCATGAGAACATACATTTTGCCATGGAACCTGTCACATATCAAATCTCAGTGACTTCCAGATGATTTGAATAAAGGTACAATGAGTATAGCATATAGCTTATAGCATAGCACCGCTCTCAACAGGATGAGTCTTGGCACAAGGATCTAGCATCACGTCATGATGTGTCCAGTTCCTCTCCAGCTGACTTAGCAAGCGGGCGACAAACACCATGACACCATGTCAAACAGAAGAACAGACATGCCAATGAGCCAAGGCCTTTGTCTCTGGTGTCAGCTCCTGCGCACTACAGATACTGTAGGCCTACCAGTAATGTGAGAAGAAGACTAATACTGAACATGTAAACGATCCATGGTATGGGATGTGTGAGATGTTGCTTTGTGTGGATCTCTTTCTCACGCAATATATAACAATAATAATAATAAAAAAAACTCTGTTTGATGTTTCAATCTGGGTTTTTTTTTGGATGCCCAGTCTAAAGAATGTTGCCACATTAGTGAGAAATGTGTGAAATGTTACTAAATTACAACAAACTTATTCAATACATCCTTTAATAGCAAAAATCCCAACGTCCTCTATAGTAAAATGCATATTATATGACACTGAAGATGTAAAACATTTATATTTGATTTTTAATATTATGAGTTAAGGTTGTCTTCAGACAGGCTTATAAGAGAAGGGGAAGGAGGATAGTTCTGTTTTCACACTTTATGCGAGATGCTGACATGAAACCTTGACCTAATGAGACAGATACCTTTATGTCATTATGTGACTAAACCCTTAAGGCACAGCAGAGCATGGGCAGGGACCAGGGGAAGATGACTGGTGGATACTGATAAATGTAGAGGTTCAAACTTCAAACCTCTGGGCTTTCTGCTGACTTGGCAGACTATATGACATCTGAACAACTCTCTCTCTCTCTCTCTCTCTCTCTCTCTCTCTCTCTCTCTCTCTCTCTCTCTCTCTCTCTCTCTCTCTCCCTCATGAGGACCCCATTGATAACTGGGATTCTCTATAGGAGAGTGAACAAGGTCACCTTCATTGTAACTAGACCCCTGGAGCTTCTCATCATGGGAGCTCCTGTGTCTGTGAGCGTCGAGAGCTTTCTCCTTTGCGTGAGAGAGAGAGAGAGAGAGAGCAAGGCAAGCCTGGATCCACCATTGTATCTACAGTATACTGTATGTTCACATTTCCTGCCTCAGTGTTACAAAAGGCAGGAGATTTAAAATGTGTATGCAATACATGCACAATACATACATGAAATCAATTAAGAATATTCAACAATGTAAACATTAAACAATGGGTCATTTCCAAAAAGGACAGGAGTCATTGAGGACAGGACAGAACAAGGACATAACGCATGTCACCTTGAGGTGATTTTCCTGAACGATTACTGTTCTATATGCTTACTGGTGCCCCATGCCATTTCCATCCTTCTATGAACTCAAATCATTGCAATTTTATCAATATATTGACTGGGATGCAGTGGTGTAAAATGCCACAAAGAGGTTTAGTTCTTACTGACAGTTATTTCCTGATTTCGATCTTTCCCTCATGAATCCTGTCAATCGTCATTTTTCTATCAACATAAAGGCAAGACCATATCAGTCAAAGTCATGTTTGTCAACACATTGCACACAATCACTGAAAATAGAAAATACTAAAATGGTATCTTGACAAGAAAAGCAAAAGCAATACATTGCAATTTTCAGTGATTCTTGCAACTGAAATCCAAGGTAGAGCTCATGAATGAGTGAGTGAGTCACTTCTGCACCAAGGCAAAGCAAGGCTTTTATTTAGCACATTTCTTACATCAAGGCCTTTCAATGTGCTTTACAAACTTTTCTATTTTCAAAATTCATTCATTTGGACCACCACATTTTTTACAAATATGTTATGAACTGTTTGTGAATGTTGTTAAAGGGACAAACTCTGAAAACTCATATACTAACATACTAAATTGTACAAGTGCACCCTTTTAGTGTAGAGAACTGCAAGTTGACGAAACAAAGGCCTCATGGAACTCTGGACCAAGGTCACAAAGCTTTTGCTGCTTTTGTTAGATTCTGAGTTCTAAGCTCTGAAAAAAAATGTCAGATTCACCACACACATTAACTTTCACAGAACAGCTCTGATGTATTTTCCCCTCATTTATAAATAGCTGCTAATTAGTTTCAGCCTTGGGCAAAGGAATGGTTCATCAAGAAGGGACTGCACCCGATTTTGCATTACACTTAGATGCTCCTTGGAAGATTGAAATAAGTTACAAATGCAATTAACCTCAAAATGTCTGTTTTGGGCTGTCAGAAGTAACCAAAACATTGCATAGCTTGTCTTGGGTAAAACCCAACAACTCAAACATTTGGTCAAACAGACGAATACATCTGAAGCTGCCTCGTAGAGTTACACTGTGATTCTGTCTTGTAGTCCGATGGCTTTCAATGGGTGAGCCCTATAGGCAAATGAGGAGATGCTTTCAAAACACTATTTTTAGAGCACTTAAAAGGTTTGACATTGCATGACACTTTGTACAAATTATTATCAGTCTCTGCACATGAACTCAAGCATGGAGAATAATGTTGAAAAGTCAGAATAAATGTCAATCACCAAACTTGACATCAATAGCCTATAATTTGTATTCCTATTAAATTTCCTCTGATTTAATTGAGGAAAAAATGTGGAGCTATTGCATAGTTATTGGCATGAACTAAGCTAATGGGTAGTATTCTCCCAAGTACTTAGGCAGGTACCTGGGATAAATACCTCCTTTTGTGTTTAGGGAGCCATTAGATGGGCTAAGCCAAGATGCAGTTCTTTGGAGTGGCGTTTACATATTGTTCATTCCTCTGACTGGTCGTAGCGCTATCTTTTTGCATGCAGACTAAGAACCGCTGGTTCAGTGTTGGGTTCCACATAGGACTGAGCTTGGTCTATCGATTGATGGCAGAATATACATTTAGAATAGCTTGTCAGGCTAGTGCAATGGACCTTCCTTTTAACTTTATTCCAAAAAACGCCCTTTGCTAAATGCACTATTAGTAAACAAGTGCTGTTGATATATATAACCACTAGGCTACCACAAGGCCTAAGACCATAGAGACGCTCAGACATTGATTTGAAGTACTTTTTGTTTTGGTCGTACGTAGAGGGAGCCCACACTTGTCCTTATGGTTTTTGTGCAACTATGAAGAAGATACAGTATGGCTATACGTAAGGAGATTGCTTTTTAAACTAACTGAGGTACAATCACACCACAAAATCAATAACCACCAATCATGCCCCTCTAGGGGCATAGTACCAATTTCACAGGCAGTGGCCATGGGCCCCCTCACCACCTACAATTCCAGACTCCTCAAGGGCCCTCCCTCCTCCTGGGGCCCTGGTAACTCCCCCACATTTCCCCCCACTATGACGCCCCTGTCCTTCCATCGCAAGATCTGATATCACCAAGTAATTAAGAGTCCAGGATCAATGTTGTTTGTCCTGGATCAATGTACTCTAACCCTAACCCTAAGCCTAACCCTAACCCTAACCTTACTCCTAACCCTAAACCTAACCCATTGATCCAGGGCAACAAGTTTGACATTGATCCTGGATCCTGGTGATATCAGATCTTCCCCTTCCATCACACACACACACACACACACACACACACACACACACACCACCACCACCACCACCACCACACACAACCTTGTGAGGTCAAGCTGGTATGTTCTGTTTTCACAACTTTGAATTGTTGATCACCAACTTGCTTGCACTTAAAGCTCCAAAGGCTCCCCCAAAAATCTTATCTCCTCTTGGCTTAGTATTGCTCAATCGAGAGATATGGATTAATTTGCTGATGCTCTGTTGAGAATTCCAGGGAACTGCTATTGGAATGACAAGAACTAAACACATCGTTCTCAGATTTCATTCTAACAAGATATTGATTTTTCTTCTATTGCCACCTTTCAAATTGAGCTGTGACAATAATTTCATTCAGGACAGAGATACGCACACTGAGAGGCTAGGCATGGGAGAGCTAACTCCTTTTCAGTTGATAACAAAATGGTTTATGTTTCCTCCTCTTAGCCACAGCCATGCTTATTTGTGCTATTTGTTATTTGTGCTCTTCCTGATTCTTACCACCACTAATGCTTATTTGTGCTGTCTTCCTGATTTCTACCTCTAATGTCTTTAAAATGATCATTGCCCTCTGGCAGTACTGAAGAAACCTCTCAGACATTGGCATGAAGCAGAAGGTGTTTTTCAGGTATGACAAGAAAACTATAATTACACCAGAAAAGCGATCAGAGAGCGCAGACCTCCTCCTCAGTTCTTGCTTGTCCCAGAATACACATTGTCCGAACATTTCATCCAAATCTGTGCAGTACTTTTCGAGTTATCCTGCTGACAGACAAACAAACAGACAGACAGACAGACAGACAGACAGACAGACAGACAAACCAACGCGACCGAAAACATAACCTCCTTGGCGGAGGTAATAATAATAATAAAATAATCAGATCCTTAGACTTATAAAGGGGATGACACTCAGATTTGTAAACAACAAAGCAATCATACTCATTTGCTTTGTTGATGAACTCATTCGCTTTGTTGATTAACTTCAATGGGCCACACCAATATGTCTTCATAATAACTTTGAATATGAGACTGGTTATGAACAAATAAAGAAATATTGGGGAATGACAAAATCGTTTGGAAAGGTGTGTAAGTGGGATTTAAGAACAAATTTATTTGGAAGAATGGTAGATGAATGATGCCTGTGCCTTTTTATGACTGATAGTGATTCGTTTTTGGCTTGATGGCATATGCCAGGAGATGTGTTTGCACCATGAGGCCAATATATAAGCTTACTCTATATCCTTGAAAAAAGCAGGTTGCATCTTTGTTGAAATCGTTTAAATAAATAAATAAATAAATAAGTAGTTCACCTCTGGCAGTGTGTACTCATATGGATCACTTTGAACCATAGTGTTACACTGCCACCTGGCTTTCAAAAGCAGCATTGCACTTGTGTTCTTATGGATGCTCTCCAAATATATATAAAAAACAAAACATATATGGATACAGAATCAAAGTAACATATAACTGTTCACCATTAGATGTGCTATTTCTCAGATAATTCATTCTGGTACCATCATCAAATGAATTTCGATGGCATATGATCACGATAAGGTTTGATAAACACAGATGTCATCGCAGCCGCCTAAGACTACTGGGCAAGGCAACAGGATTAAAAACCATCGCAAAATAGAAGACAATCTTTGCGGAATGATATTTCTAACTATTGCACATTATACACATCAAATGTTCTAGCATTCATAACTATGGGTAATGTATGGTTTGGTCCTAGTTTCATAATAAAACTATTGCTTTAAATGCTCAGTATCTTAAAAAATAAGAAATCACTCTTTTAATTGCCACAAAATATGGTGATAGCACCGATTTGTGTTAAGTAAAAAATGAGGTAAAGTGCTTTATGACATTCACACAGAAAATGTGTGAAGTCAGCTATTCAGCCTCTTGAATCCTACTGGATGAATAAAGTATTAGGCTACTATCTTTGACAACATATTCAAACTGAGGTCTACATTATGAGTCCTATGCAGAGCCGATGTTTTCCAGGGTAAAAGTGGTCGAGAAGGGGCGCAGGACAAGAAGAGGCTCTCACATTTCTGCTGACACATAAAACAAATGTCTTCTGCACCAATCCATCATGCTTGTCTTACTTACTCTTGGTATTTGCTTACAGTCCTCCTCTGAATAGACTCAGTCGAGTGAAACCATGTCCATGGTGCCGTAAAGTTACAATATTTGTCATGCCACCACATAGCTTTGCTGAAAATGCACTTTCTAGGTGAGATATGTGAGATTTCTCATTTGTAGACCACAAAAAAGCATCACCAACAGTAGGCTATATTATAGGAGTGTGTGTAGCCTATCTGCAGATGGCCTTTGATATTGCGCCCAAGGAGAAGTGTCTGATCCAAATTTGAGCAGGTTCCAAAGTGCAGGCAATAGCTATCATCAGCTCCTTTCTGGTAGGACAATGGGATTTTGGTCATATACCGAAAAGGGCAGTCTATACTATAACAGCATCTATGACTGAATGTGACAAGTACTTGTATTTGCCCGTCTGCTGAGTTCCTGAAAATCATCCCCAAAAAGGATTTCAAATTGCTGCTTGTGCCTATTATATATCTCCCACCCACACATAGAGTAGATTTATACAACTAATAGATAGCAGATTTTTACAACACAGGATTAAGACATACAGTAGTCTATCCATTGCCGTCAGACTATACTTTATACTCTGGATTGTCAGGCTAGTAATGTTCCCTGAAGAGTGCTTGAACGTTCTCTTGGTATTGAAAGGTGCAACCCACGTAGCAATTTTTTGTTCCAGAATTTTTCAGAGAAAGTAATTATGGTCCTCTGAAAGAAAAATAATTGCAACTGGTAGGATGTGAACACAGGTTGCCTGCACAAAAATGTTCTGTGAAGGTTCTGTGCTCATAACATTCACAAAAGATTCCCTCAAGGTTTTATAAATGCAATCTTTACAGAAGTTTGACGGAACCTGCCTTAAATGTCCTATGAAAGTTTGTTTAAAAAAAAATGCACAAGGTTCTGGGAAGGTTCCATGAAGGATTCCATGAATGGTATCTCAAAATGCAACTTTTTAACCAACAGGGAACAGGTTTCCTAATAGTTGTCTAAAAGATTGATAAAAATAACTTTGTGGTACATCCTGGTGCACTTACAAGAACCTACGTCTCAATGTGGACAAAACAAAGCAAGTGATCATTGACCTCAGACAACCTCCAAGCAAGCACATTCTGTCCATAAATGACCTTTCATTTGAGATTGTTTAGAGCACTACGCTTCTGGGCTAGCCTGACATAGCCCGCCCATAATACGAATGTTCATCCGTATCCATGGTCTGGGAACGGTCTTCTGGGGCGTGTTTACATCGGTAGAGAGTCTACCGGCCAATAAGCGAAGCTGATTAGACGAGCTGTCCAATCGTTTCAAATCAGAAGTGAATGCCCCCCCGCAGTATAATCGCGTCAGGTTAAAGAACCTCCAGACCATGAATACGGATGAACAGCAGTATTATGGTCGGGCTATGTCAGGCTACATCTGGGCATCCACTCACAGACAACCTCACAATGGACTCAAAACACCACAAACATCACCAAGAAAGCCTCGAAACCTCTCTACTTCCTGTTGAAACTGCTGAAACACCTCCCCCTCCCCATCCTGACTACCTTCCATAGAGGATCTACTGAGAGCATCCTAAGTGTAACGGATCAGCTCAATTGGTTAGAGCGTCCCACTCCCACGCTGGGAGTTTGTAACTTGCGGTGTGGCGGGTTCGAGACCCATGTGCAGTGCGGACTGCCACCGGCTACATAAGCAGTGCCATCTCAGCGTCGTATGGTAAATGCACAGCTGCAGGATCAAAGGCCCTGCAGAGGATTTTGAGGATAGCTGAAAAGCTGAGGAAATCTGAAGACAGAACTTGGAGAAATTATAATGACTATCTTTAGGGACAAACCTAAAAGCAACAAGGGCACAAAATGGTTCCCCTTACCAAGTTCAACTCCACGATTTTAGAGGTGATTTCCAGGTTGCAGGGCCGGCTTGGAAATCATGGGTACTCGTAGGGCAATCGGCAGGACTAAGAATTAGCAAATCTAAGGAAAGAATGTGTATTCCTGAAATATGTATAGTCTAGCCTACATCAGACAAGACATGTGTAAGTGGTGGTGGATTTCTGTGTTCTGTTGTTATTGTTTTTAATGATGACCCAAATTAATTTTGAAGATGTGCTGAAGCTTTACTTTCTCTGCACATACACCCACAAAATGAACCTGTTGGTCCTTCATGTACATGTATATCTACCTCTCCAACTCCTGCAACAGCTAATAAACAAACACAAGTTTCACAGCTAGTTAACATACTGTAAGATAGTCTTGCCTACCTAAACATAGCTGGAATTCACTGTGGGGCTACCTTCCCCATCTGGCGAGACAGAAAAAACATAAACATTACTCTTAGAAAAGCCATCTAACAAAAATAACCCAATTATATTGCGCAAAATACACTCAAAATAGGTGTAATTAAACTTATAGATGCCCCCCCCCCCCCCTTCTCTTTATTCCGGTCATCAATTCCATCCCTGATAATCATATCTGTATTCATTCTGTACGCAAATCTTCCTTAGCCTCTCTGTTAGCAATGCTATGTTGTGTTAAGAAGCCAAGTCAATGTGATGTCTTGGTTTCAGTATGTATTTTGTGAAGTTATGTGTTTGTGTATTGTACTTGCTTTTTGTTTTATGTTGTACTCTTGTGCCTGTCATAGTGTTGCATTTTTTTGTAATGTCAAAAATGTTTGCAATAAAAAAAAAAAATAACTTATAGATGGCACTTTTTAATATTAATATTTTATAAATGGTAAATGGACTGCATTTATACAGCACTTTTCCACTCCTACGAGCACTCAAAGCGCTTTACAATGTGCTTCACATTCACCCATTCACACACCGGTGGCAGAGGCAACCAACCACGCAAGGCGCCAACCTGCTCACCGGGAGCAATTTGGGGTTAGGTATCTTGCTCAAGGACACATCTGATTATCAGCTTGATAATCAGCTAATATCACCCAACCTACTGTACCTCTATTGGGATATCAAAACATGAAAGTGGGGTGTGGAGACAGTTAAGGCAAGGGGGAGAGTAGAGGCTACCAGGACCCTCATAGCACTGTATGAAATACAGGACAACTAAATTACAAGAAAGATCTATTGTGAAATTATACATCCAGACATACTATGTGGCTATTTTAACCTATTATACATGCAAAGACAAAACCTTTATGCCACTTTTTTTATCCGCATAGACTAAAACAGATGATACTGCTGTCCATTTTTTTAAATATTCAAAATATACGGAACCTGCATTCCTCAGAAGTGAAATTTGGCAAACGCTCTTTCAGAGTGAACGTTTTTGGCTTGAAACACACACACACACACACACACACACACACACACACACACACACACACACACACACACAATCACTTTAAGCTTAGTGAAGCTTTATTTGGACAGATATGGTGTTTTGGTCTATTTCACCTAACTATGAAGCTTGGTCTTATTGTCCGGTAGTGAACAGAAACCACCTGAGATGAATAAAGGCTGAATGAATAAACTAATAAAGGCTGTTTATCGGTGTCAAGAGTTGTTCTTACCTCATGTTCACATAGGCCTGTCTAGAATATGAACTCTGACAGTTTCTCTCATTTTCTCCGTTTTTCATTTTAAGATTCTTAAGGAATTCTACTGGTGATTTGTAAGAAATCAATGTTATGTTGATTCATCAGAAATCAATTGGAATTGATTCATCAGAAATCAATTGGCTTACCTAAAAGTAAACTTCAGAATATAGCTGTTGTTGTTTCCAAAATGGCATACTGCTATACTGCATGCATCCCATTCCCAGCACACAGTGCAACACACACTACTGCCTCTCACAATTAATCAGTTAGTTGCAGTTGCTCTACTTGTCTGGCTCAAAGTTTATTGAGCCCCACACACTACTCAGTACCTCCCCAGCAAGCAGGCCTGCACTTTGGGCCAGTGTAAAGGCTCAAGTATACTTCTGCGTACACCTATTGCATGTCCGTCTCCGAGTCTCCGCTTGCGTGTCCAGTCATATCATACTTCTACGTCGCTTGTCCCTCAGCCAGGAGAGAAAAATACTGCCGTCGGGAATGACCGACGGCATGAGCAGCGCCAAAGTCCGCCTATTCATTAACAACTAAAGCAGAACTCTGCTGGCTACTTCATGTACACAGTAGCCTATAGTAACCTGTGTGGGGTTGAGCTTTTGATATCTCTTGTCACAAGGAGCAGGTTATAGTGATCAGTAGGCACAAATAAGTTGACTGAATGGAAGAAAATGAACTTTATTGCAGCCAGGAGTGTCCTGCTGTCTGCTAACTAGCTTGCTATCTAACTAAAAAGCTAGAGATAGCGATAGAGTTCTCCCTGGTGTTGTGAGAAGAAACCGGGAGATTGACCAATCACAGCCCTTACCTGACCCAGTGCCCTCTCCGTTCTCGTACACGCATTGACGGATAGATAGGAAATTTTGGAGGTGCACGTCGAGCCACGGAGAGGGTCTACAACAGGCTCTACGTCGTCGTAGAGGGCTTTGCGGTGCGACGCACGTATGACTATAAACCTAGCTTAAGGGGGCCCACAGTTGGCCCATGAAGGTCTTCTCATCGACAAATAGCTGGCCCTGCAGTACGGGCCCCACACAGGCAGTTAGTAGTGGTGCACATTATTGGGTTTAGCTATACTGTGGGAAATAAAGACAAATTCAGATGACAGTTCAGATGAGTGTATTTTAAGTGTGTAAGACAGTAAAGGATGTTAACATCAATCTCCAGGCCTATCAGTAATTCAGATCAGTCAAATAGAGTAGCTATCAACCATGTTGATTATGAAAAGGTAGCTCACAGAGCAAAAAAGGTTGGAGACTCTTGTCCAAAGCCCTGTCTAGGGCCAGGGCCTGTGTGAGTTTTCTGGGGGGCTTTTGGCTAATTGTAGGCTGCCCACAGACACCTCAAAGGCGGGCCTACCTGACCTGAGAAAGCCCACACTGTTCCTCAGGCATGGACTGGCCATAGGGCATACAGGACAATTTTTGGGCCGGGGCTGTAATTTACTCATAATTTTCATGGAGGATATTGGGTTAGTTTAATTAAAAATCTCTCATATTCATGCAATATGGCCAACTTACAGTGTTATTTAGCTGCTGTTATTATTATTGAATAATCATGGTGGGCCGCCATGGCAAAAAATGCCCGGGCCATTTTTTGGTCCCAGTCTGGCCCTACTGGTCCTGTTTGGGTCTGGTTTGGGCCGGCCATAGCCCACACTACCTGAAAAAAAAACCCTCTATGGACAGATATAAAGTTACAGTAGGCCTAATGAGCCCCATAGCCTACTACTCCTGGGCTATTTTTCATGTAGCCTACTGCATACCACACACTGCTCTGCCAGGCTATGCAGGCTAGGAATTTTCTGAAGATGGCATGTGATTTGGCTCAGAGGCCTAGCTGATTTAAACTTTGATAAAGCATTATCAAAGTCCTCCTCATTAAACTGTCTCTGGAATCATTAGTAAAAAGTCCGGGATACTGTGCGCCGGTCCAGAAAATCCGAACCATATTTTGCAAGTACCCTCGAAAAGCGTCGCCTCACCTGCTGACTGCTCCAAAATATCCATCCGCAGGGTCACTGAGTGATCCCAGTTAGAGAAACTAGACGTAAAAATATACATTTGTATTTACACATGAGTTTCCTTGGAGATATAATTGCATACTAATAGTTTATTTGCTGATGTGTTCAAATGCATTGCAAGAGGTGTGCCATGTTTGTTAGGTACTATTTGCCAGAGATGAAGCGCTTTGAGTTGTAATTTGGTCACACTCAAACATGGCTACCGTGGAGAGTGGGCAACAACTTTAATATTTGTATTTATATGGGAACAAAGTATCCCATTAATGCTCGTGCAAAATAGTGTAGTCGGATAATTGATCCAATATATTGGTGTTAACGGTTTGTTTTTTCATCCAGTGTTGCAATTCCGGCGATTTCTTGAAACTAATTTTTACGGGGAATTGTAGCTAGCTTGCTCCAAGGCTGAAGGGAATCAGTTGGATAGCAAGCTGGCTTGCTAATCGAATGTTGGTACAATTTCACTCGTTCCTGCATTCATTTTTGTGTCTGGACGCTCTTTTTCACATTTGGGATTTATCGGAGGATTTTAGTTTCGATTGGTTGCCGTGTTTTTATCTACTGGAGCCTTTGTGGATGAGTAAAATACTGCCGTTACAAGACCGTCTGTGTTCAGCGATGTGGGATGAAGAGGATAAAGGAAAGTGGTCTTTGGAAATTTAGGAGAGAAGGAGTGAGCTTCGCTGTTGGATATTATTTTAAATACATTGTCCTCAACTGGAATTTCTTCGTTAGCTGGAATACAGCTGAAAACCCTCGATTTGCATAGCCCACTGCATCGGCTCACAGGCTACCCGCTCCTTATTCTTTCACTGGATAGTCGGTGGTCTAGCCCCAACCCCCAAGCCATCGAAAACTAAACAAAGTACTGTATGTCACATATGACATTCATGGTCATGAGGGAAATAATTCAAAACTGATAGGGTTGGAAAGGTAAGTCCATATAGTGTTAACGGTGTGTGCATTTCCTCTGTATTTCTCTCACAGTAACCCAATCCTACGTGTCTATGGCAAGCGCTTTTAATGCCGCCGCTGCATAGCGTTTCCCTACCAATCTCACACGTCATCGGTCAGTTTTATTCTCTCGCCCTCGTAATCATGGACAGCGCCAACTGCGTATTCTGCATGCTATTTCTTTTCTTTCTCTTTTAAAAAAATATTCTAACGTTTAATTAAAGGTGATTCAGTGCTGGCACATGTGTTTTCAGTATTAACAACCAATATTAGCCTCTCATGCTGATCTCCGGCCACATGGTGAGCGATATATTGCTGCCTTGCAGCCCTCAAAGGTAGCTTTATATAGGCCCAATGATATGATTTGCAAGCCACAATTGACTTAAGACACACTTACAATATTGAATATGACCTTTTTCGCTCGTAATGAACGACACTAGGCTACTAAACCGTGCCTACAGGTCAAGTCAGCGCCGTCCGCATTACACAAAATAAATTTGTAATCTTGAAGACGTATTGTTTTGGTCGAAATCGTTTTCTCTCTATGGTTGAAGCTGTTCTTTTCTTGCTAAGTTACAGTGATGACACTTAATTTGGTCGTTTTTGCGGACAGTCAAGGCTACTTGAGCTTGTAATTTGTGAAGTTAAGAATGAACGCAGTTTTTGAAGTGGAACAATTATGCTATCTGGACAGCGCCAATGTGGTCTTTGAGTATTACGGGAATTTGCGTCTTGTTTTGTGCGGTGTTTTCAATAGAATTCATTATTTGTTTCAGAATAAATGTAGGCAGCATGGGTTGTTGCATCACTTTGGGGAAAAAAGTGAACAAAGGCAAAACCAGGCATGCACATGCTCTCCAAATGAATCCATCCGTCTTTGTGTTCCCTTGCAACAAAAGATGCCAATTGTTGCCACATATGTCCTGGGAAATAGTTAACGTTAGCCTAGCTCTTTATCGGATCACAGAGTAAAGTGTGGGATCATGTCTTAATAATATCTTTAAGATTTCATAAACTTATAACCTTGCCTTAATGCGGATAGTATCGTGGCATAACCTCCATTCTGTAGCTTGGCTATTAGTCGTCAATGTAGTCTATAGATTATCCAATATCTTCCCAATGTTTATTTTCATATCTAGTGTGCTAGTCTGGAGACTGGTCTCTGTGACTGGTCTCTTGCTTGATTGGTGAGGTTACATTAGTTGTTAATGATGACAGAATGGTTGAACTCTCTGCTGAATACAGTTTTCCAAGTTTTCAAGTATCAAATTCACCTGTGGAAAATCATGTTTCATGTAGACTTGTGTGTGTGTGTGTGTGTGTGTGTGTGTGTGTGTGTGTGTGTGTGTGTGTGTGAGAGAGAGAGGGAGAGAGAGAGAGAGAGAGAGAGAGATTTCACAGACAGATAATCTACATACACCTGCAACCTGCACCATCATTGCAAGCAGTCCCTGAGCTGGACTTGAATGCAACTAGTGTAGTTTTTCTCCTCTCTATACTAGGCCTAAATATATGAAGGGTCACACCAATAGCAGGTACTCTGGGTGTTTTCCTAGTATGTTCACCTACTGATGAAACAAATGAGGGAACAATTTGCAGAGTGATTTATACCCAAAATCATTTGTTCTTATGAGACATTGGACTATATTCACAGTTTTGAATTAAAATATAGATTTACTATATGACTTATTTGGCATGTTTCTTGTAGCACCAAGGTGGATTTGATACACAGCTTTTCTGTAATGAAGTTAAATGCTAGACAACAGTGTTATTTACAACAACTACTTTACTACTACTACTACTACTACTACTACTACTAGTAACTATTTCTATGTAACCACATAAACCCAATATGGTCTTGTTCTGTAGCCTAAATTAGTCATCTTTTGGTTAAGAAAGCCTTATCAGCATTTGTGGCAGTTAATTTGTTGAACCTGATGATATTGGAACTTGAAACAATATTGACGCAGTACATATAACCATGTAAAGTCAATCAAAATCTATATAGCCAGTTGTTTAATTTGCTGCTATTGCAATTATGCTTGTTTCCATATTGTTTCCACAGCATTGCAATTTACATTGCAAGTGCAAGATGTATTAAGTATTGTTTAAAATCAGCTATTGGCGAACTATAGGTTCATATCAGTTGTCCGTATTTCAACAGGACATTTGTATCTGTTTTGCCAAGGCCCTACAATGGCTTAAGTAAGCATTATGTAAAAATAGTACCCTATTGTAGCGTAACTAGAAAAACTTATCAATAGTCATTAATAGAAAGAATTAAAGTCAGCAATCATAATGTAAACAACACATGATTGTAAGAAATCTGTATTATCACTTCATTACCAATTACAGTTGCTTGTGATCAAGCTTGGTAGACAATTAGATTTTGCTTAGGTAGTTCCAACATTGATTGAGTGTATCAATCAATTAACCACTCTTGTTTACCCAGACATTTGATAAGTCCAACTACTCTTGTTTACTCAGACATCTGATAAGCTAAGCCAATCATATGCATCCAACTGTTTACTCAAGGCAAGATGCAATAAAAGCAACCAAGGGTCGGAGCCTTAAAGTTCCCTTCAAGCCAGCATCCTATTGGCAGCCTGCCTCGTCAGCTGGGAGAACAGGTTGACAGCAGAGCCTCACGGAGAGTTCTAGTGACAGGAGCCTGCCTTTTCCCACGGAATCCAAATAGAACTTATTCCCCATTCCATCATGGATGGCTGGTCTTGTGGTGTTGATGAGCACTGGGTGTTCTGAAGAACAACAAAATGGAGGAGAGCTCTAAGCAATGGGTTTCTCCATCCATTGAGGCATGGGCTCATTCTGAGGGCTCTGAGAACAAAGGAGATGGAGAATGCAGGGCTGAGGAGAAGGAGAAGCAGCAGCAGTAGGACAAGGGTTTTTAAGGTGCTCAAGGAAAGCACTCAGTGTCTGAATGGAATGAACATGATTGGGCATGATTTTAAAGGTCTCTGTCCAAATGACATGCTCAAATCAGTGTCTCTTTAGATGAATTACTGTATGATTAGTTAGTGAACTACACTTAACTGTAAAAAAAAAAAAAAAAAGTTAGGATTAATTATAGTGTGTCCAGTCGTCCAGCGTATTACAGGGTTTGTTGTTAAGGGTGTTAGCTATGGATTCTATAATTCATTGACTCATATGGATCAGAATTTTAATTCCATAGAAAGGTGGAATGTCAATTACATTCATCAAACTTCATAGCGTCCATTCATATTATCAGAACATCTTTGAGTATCATCATTCTTATTTGTCTTAATGAAAATCAGTGATGTGAAGGGAGGGCAATTGTACGGTTTCAGTACTCCTAAGTGTAGCTATGCTTGCCTTGAATGACCTTCATTTTTTAGATGAATTAGGAGTTAGGAAAGATGAGCCCATTCTGTATTGTGTAGGCCTACTCATACTTATCTAAGAAATGACGGACAATTAATGAGATTTCTGATTAAATGGTTGCACCGATCAGTTTGAAGGAAGTTCTTATGTCCATATACAGCCTTTTGAGGAACTACCCAGTGGTCTTGACTGCATAGATTGTTGTTTTTAAAACAACAACAACAACAAAAAAACACTTGGTATGATTATAAATCAGTTATGTATATTCTATTACTCAAAGAAAGTGCATCAACATCATCTCAGCCTGTTAGGGCACCTAGACTCCCCCATACTGGCTACAATGAATGCCAATACTCCAAAAAAAAAAAGAACCAAAATATTTGTCTTTCACTTTCGCGAGAGACTGAGTTACAGTATTAGACCGGTAGTTAATACTCAGTTTGGGATTTGCTGTGGCATTAACTTGTAACAAGCTCATAAAAAGAGGTCAGGAGTTTATCCCAAACAATCAGTTTGCTCAGTATGTGGTCCTCAGAGGTGTTACTGCAATTGAGGGGGACAAAGCAAATTCCTAACAATAGGAACTTCAGGCCACATTAACAATTTGGTGATTTCTTAACACAGTAATACCAAATGGCCTGGAAGACCAAGGTGAATAATGACAGAAGAGTCAAACGCCATCTGGCTGAATCATCCTCTACTATGAGGAGATGCGGACAGTTTTAGAGTAGATGCTTGACCGCCATCCTTTTCGTTCCCAACATCATAGTTATCAACTGAGATGACAACTTTGGTTGGTTACAATGCAATTCCGTATTCCTGACTGAAGTTGCTGTCTGGTTAGCAATATAAAGAGTTTAGTCATGTTTTTTAGTTGCCAGTACTACTTTAATAGCTAGATGCATATTAACTTTGAGTACTGACTAAAAAACCTGATTACCGTATTATTACGACTTTAGTTACTGGTTAGTAACTATGGTGGTGTGGCAATGTATCCTGGAATAGCTGTAGGTTTGCTGCTATCATGCCCGTAGATTACTGTAATGCTGTGCCTTAACCCCAGGCTCTCTCAAGAGACTGATCCTGTAATAACGATCATGTTTAAGACGCTATAAATGGAAGCATCCGCCAAAAACACACATTAACACACATACAGTAGGTGGGTACAGGTGCAGAAAGTAGGCAATGTGTTATCAGCTAGCATCACTAGAGGACGGAGAGTTTGGATTAGGCTTCGCCAGAAGACAAGGAAACCAGATTAGGCAGATTAACTCATAACAGAATCAATGAGAGAGATGGACGTACAGAGAGCGACGGCTCATGATTGAAAGCATAGCACCTCACCTGTTCCATATCACACATGCACTGGTGTTGTATGGGCATGTACTGCATGGCTGCCTCAGGAGTAGGATCACATGTGTTTTATCTGTTATATGCTGATGGTGGCAGCAGGATGATGCGATGAACACACTCCGAGTGTGATGATTTCTACTCTATGGTGTCATGCACTGCTCAGCTGCAGCCAAAAGTTTCTTAACTGATGGGAGGGTGTTGTAAAGGATAGGCGAAGCCTAATATGGGAAGAAATCAAGGAATTTGATGATCTCAATCAATTATAATAAACTTTAATCAGTTCTAGACTTATGGTATTACAAAACGGTGATTACAAAGTGTTTCTCATCCAGTAAATTCATGTATAGTTTTGAATTATATTTGAGTAGGCCTGCTCGGCCCAGGTTACATACCAATTGCTTATTTTCAAATCCATTGTAGTGCTGCGAAAAAACAAAACAAAACAGGAACAACTATACTTTGCTGTCCAAATACTTACACTGTCTGTCCCTCACAGTCAACAGTTCATTGACAACATTTTGACACATGACCGCATTGCATAATTAACAGTGTTATCTGATCGAGCATCATAAGCAAAGAGTTGTCTCAAGATGTTCTCTTTTGTAAGCTGTTATTTTAAATTGCAAGTTGTTCAAAGTAGCCTATGGCCTTAACCCTTAAATGTTACAGATACATGAGGAGGTGTATTGCCAGACAGTAATATGAAGAAAACTGAAATGCTTTCTTCTGTATCACACAGAAATTCAGAAAATGACCAGAAAATATGTGTAGTATTCAGTACAAAGCTCAGTGATTTTCAATGCTTTTTGTTTGTGTGACACAGAACTGTATTTTTTTGTCTTTCAGAATGTCATCAGAGGATAAGAGTCTGGACACCTCTGACAAAGGACCGTCTCCGCCTCCGGGCAGCACAGGGGCCACGCCCACAGGAAGTCCGGCCCCCACTGACAGACGCCCTCGGGGACGTCCTCGGAAAGATGCAGTGTCCACAGCCCCCCTGCCTGTCCCTGCGACCAAGCCCAAAAAAAAGTACATTTAACCTTTGCCTTCCCAGAATCCAGAATGCTTTTGTGTAGGGGCAACTTTTTCAAAACATGTGCTTTTGGGCGTCTTTCATTTCAAATTGGGGGTTCTAGCTACGTTTACTGTTTCACAGCATGGTTTATTAATTAAATATGACCCCAGTCTTAATTAATATTGCATACTGGAGGGGGTGGTCGTGGTTTTGATTGGTGCGTCTGCTAAGGGGTGACAAGTTCAGTTCAGTGTTTTTGAAAAGCTTGTGTGCAGATCAGTGACGTTTCTAGCAACACCTCTGATCTCCAGGGCTAACTTGAGTGTCGTATGAAGCCTGTAAATTCATGCACTGCTAAGATTTGACACAAGGTGATTTAGGTTGCAAGTGTGAGTAGTGGTGAAGAGAGGGCGAAATGGTGGAGTTTGACGTGTTTGTATAGAGGCCATGAAAAGCACAGGTGTGTGTGTGCGTGTGTGTGCGTCCAAGGTGAGCATTTGGGAAGCCTACTAGTTTTAGCATCAACTCTATATAACAGCTCTCCCATTGGAATTTAGATAATGCATGGAGAACGGGTAATTGCGCTCAAAATTGAAATGACACTTTTACTCTTGGAAGTGGGCTTGGGGACTGTCTTAACTTTACTCCTAGATTGTTGTTGTTGTTGACGATGTTGTTGTTGTTGTCGTCGTCATGGTTTTAATTGTCATGGGTCAGACATGATCTGGAAGGCAGCTTATGGCTGTTTTTGTTTTTCATGAGTGTCGAATGATTCTTATGCTATGACATAAATTGTAACATATTTACCAGTTTAACACACACACAAACACGCACACATACACCCATACACGCTCACACACATACATACATACATACATACATTTACATGCACGCTCAAACACACACACACACACACTCACACACATCCAGTGCTTTGAGGGGTTGGCTTGGTGTGTATGGTGAGCCATTCCACTACTCCGGTGCCAGGTTTTGCAACTCTCCTTCAGACCGGGAACTACTTATCACAACAGTTTTTTTTCTTCCCTCTATGGTGGGATCATGGGGATAAGTTCTAGTGCACAGGGGTTGGGGGGTTGGGTGACCAACAACAACCTGAGAGGTTTGTTCAGCTATTCAGTATTGACCACATCTCTCCAATAAGTACAGCCATCGAGGTGTATGTAGAAATAATGTTTAAAAAAACCCCAAAACAAAATGTTTAGTTACAACAACAAAACCTGTTGTTTTTTTTCTGAACGGGTACAAATGTGTCACATTTCATTCATTCAGTGGTTGCAATTGACCTGAATCGAGTTCAAGATGACAAAACGTGGCAAACTGTTTTACATTTCACCCGCAGGGTTGACTGGGCTCATATCAAAACATTGCGAAACGTCGCAAACTTGTCTCTGCTCTGGTAGTATGTTGGTTATGCTGATAATGGGGTAAAAATGTGTCGGGGTAAAAAAGGGCTTCGATTTAAACGACAATGACGGTTGAAGGAATGATTTCTTTCATGTTTATGAGTCAAGTGAGCTGTTTAATGTGTTTGGCACAGAGAACTAGTTAGGTTAGTGGTTTATTCTCCATATTGAGCCATATATACCAATAACCGATCTAATCTAGCTGTAGCATAGTTGGTGAGGATAGCTCACCTGCCATCCCTCCATTGTTCAGATGTCTGCCAGAGTCAGGATACCTCAGTATAGAGACACCGACATATACCGCCAACCAGCCGCTATCCAGACATGACAAGAGATTGTCTGAGAGAAATTATGCATTTTTAATCCACTGTCTCCTACCAGTCTTCTAACAGCAGCTAAGTTTGCCATTTCTTTGCATCTGTTGTGCTAACAGGATTTAGATATTCCGGGATGCTGAATTCAAATGTCTTTTGCAGTGTATTTGACGATAAACTTGTTGTTTATGTGAACACCCCCCGCCCCCAAAGGTTTGCCCTATGGGGCTATTGGGATTGAAATTTGAAATGGGTGTAGACTGAGAAATAAGATCTTTATTCTATGCTTGGTCTAGTAAGTTCTGGAAATGAGAAAGATTTGACTTTTGCTGCCTCATGGGATATGATGACGTTATGAGATTCAAACAGGACGTCCGCATGGATATGGCCTATTCTCTTTGTTAATTTCCTAATCAGAAACTCTGCAAATTAGACCGTAACAAATGACTGGGCTATTTCTGTTCCTTTTTGAGGGGGATTGTTTACTCTCTTTTGAGATGTTGAAGTAATGCAGTGTTTGGCCATTACTGTGTTTTTTTCTTTTTTTTTTTCTCCATTTTTCCCTTTTTTGTTGCTATTTTGCCTGTGATTACAGGAGGCTGCCCCCATTTGCGAGGGCTTGGCCTTGTTGGTTATCTGGTGGAGGAAGTCATTTGGAGGGAGGAGTGAGCTGGCAGCGGGCAGATTGTGATTTCTCTCTCTCTCTCTAGTGGCATTGATAATTACCCCACCCTCTCTTCAGCAGTGCCCCCCTCCCCCCCACACACACGTCCATCTACCCCCTCACCCCATTTCTTCTCGCCCCACGCCCACCTCAAGTTTGCTCTTCCCACTTAGCAGGCTAACTATGTACACTGCCGTTTCATTTGTGTATCTTGGACAATTATCACCTTGATGAAGTGATACTGTGAGAGGGTTGCAGAGCTGCCCTGTAGGGATTCGTGACATTCCCTGGATCTTATTAAGATTTTTTTACGTCCTTTGTAAGTTTGTCAACCTTTCATTTTAACATTTGAACCTTTATTTGTTGAGCTAACGGAGTATTTTCAAAGCTATTTAGAGTCTCTAGCTCTGTGTCTCTCTCTGTGTTGTACTATTTTGTTCTCCATCCTCACAGAGGAAGCCCTTTTTTTTGCCTCGTCATGCTAACAGCCATCAGACATCACTTGCATCACACACTCTCTCTCTCTCCTCTCTCTCTCTCTCTCTCTCTCTCTCTCTCTCTCTCTCTCTCTCTCTCTCTCTCTCTCTCCTTCTCTCTCTCTCTCTCTCTCTCTCTCTCTCCATCGAGTGATCGCACATCCTGTCATGTCATGTAGCCTGCTTGCAAACGGCTGGATGTGTTGATGTGTTGGCTGCTTAGCAGCACACAGACAGCACGGAGGAGGAGAGGGAGGGAGAGGGAGAGAGAGGGAGAGAGAGAGAGAGAGAGAGAGAGGGAGAGAGAGAGGGAGAGAGAGGGAGAGGGAGGGAGAGGGAGAGAGAGAGAGGGAGAGATGTCCAAGGTTCAGAGATGTTCATTGAGTGGGGAGGGAAAAATAGAGTGTGTTTGTGTGTTTGTGGGGTGAAGTGGGGTGCTGGGAATGAGAGGTGTGTGTGTGTGTGTGTTGGGGGGCTGAGGGTGGGGGGTTGAACATCAGTGGGAGAGCAATGGAGGCGTCCATGTGAGAAGGCCGCGAGGCAACGCGGTGGGAGGTGGACATTTGAGTCGGCGAAACGCTCCTCCCGACCGAGCCAGAGATCACAAATCAAAATAAACCCACAGCAGCAGCGGCAGGCCCACCGCTCGTCAGCCAGCCAGCCAGCCAGCCAAATAGAACCTCCCCTTACCCCTTTCAACACACACACACACACACACACACACACACACACACACACACACACACACACACACACACACACACATTACCCCAGACTGCTGCGTGCAGTCAGCTCAGGGCTAGGCCTGCTTCAAAGGCATCTAAGCATTATGGTGTAAACCCCTCAAGCGTCTCTGTTTATGAACAGACGTGTGCTGGAGTAGTTTAGCTAGCTATCCACCCAGCAGACAGCTAGGAGCTAGCCTATTAAATGCAGGGGTTTTGCCTGATGCTTTTACCCCAACACCCCTAGAGAGCTTGACCCAGTATTGAACTGCTGTTTCCCCAAGTAGGTAGTTTTTGAGGTGTTTCATGTTGGCTCCTTAAAGTAGGGGGATCCAATGACCCTGATTTCTGGGGACGGTCCACGATTTTGGTGATCAGTCCACGGTAAAATGGAAAGAAAAAAAACACACTTTGCCCTTGATTTTTGAAGCTGATGCGGTGATTAGTGTCATGATATTAGCTTTAGGGGATTCAGGGAAATCTTCATCCGGGGGTCTAGTCACCTCATCCTATTCCTCTTTGGGCATCGAGTGGTGATGGCTGTGCCTCATCATTATAGATTTAGCTGTAGCTGCAGCCCTTGGTTAAATGCGTTGCTTAGCGGGCCGGGAATTTTTCCCTTTGGTTTGAATGACAGCATGTCAAAGGAGCTCCAGTGAGAATTAGCCTACAGCTCAGAAAAAATTCCAGCTCAGTTCAGTTCAGTGACCTCAATCAACTTTTCAACTTGAGGTGATATTTTACTTTTATGTCTTCAAATAAGTTGCCTTTTCTTCTTCTTAAGCTGGGTGCTGCAGTGAGGGAAGAGGAGGAGGAGGAGGAGGAGGAGGAGGAATTGATTGAAAGAGAAACTAGACAGTGCAGCACTTCTTTCAAGTTTCAGTCCACTTCAGTCCATTACTTTCCCATTTTCTTCTGTAAATTGCAAAAATGTGATTCAGTGACTAACAATAGCTGCTGAAAAATAGTCTTGGTTGTAGGCCTAATATATGTTGCATAGTCCTATAAAGTGTGTCTTTGTATGTATGTCTATGTGTGAGAATTCTGTTTCTGTTGCCCCAAACAGTTCTGTCAAGTGATTGAATGACCTTACCACACACATGGTCTTATTGAGAAATTCTGATCCAATTGCAAAATGATGCATTGTGAAAAAAACCCGACCCAGCCCATCCATGTCCCCACCCTACTGGGACCAGTCCAACTCAACCCATCCATACCCCCACCCTACTGGGACTAACCCAACTCCCGCCATTATGCCATAACTCCTCCCCCTCCTGCCGCTCGGTCTAATCCAACCCAGCCCGACTCCGCCAAACCCAGTCCGTCCATGTCCCCACCCTTCTGGGACTAACCCAACTCAGCCCAACTCAACCCGTCCATGTCCCCACCCTTCTGGGACTAACCCAACTCAGCCAAACCCAGTCCGTCCATGTCCCCACCCTTCTGGGACTAACCCAACTCAGCCAAACTCATTCCATCCATGCCCCCACAATTTTGGGACTAACCCAATGCAACCCAACTCAACCCATCTACACTGTACACCCCTCCCCCCCACCTTGCTGGGACTAACCCAACCCAGCCCATCCATGCCCCCACCCTGCTGGGACCTGTCCAACTCAACCCATCCATACCCCAAACCTGTTGGGACTAACCCAACTCAGCCCAAATCAACCCATCTGTGCCCCACCCTCCTGAAACTAACCCAGATCAACCCAACCCAACCCAGTCCATACATCCCAGCTCACCTACTGTATACCCCTGGGACTAACCCAACCAAACCCAAGCCCAGCTCTTCTCACTGCTGCGACTGGATTCATTTCATTCATAATCAGCTCCCTGTTGAGCCATTGAGGACTGGCTTGACAATCATTTATTTATTTTACCTTATCTTTGTCTCCTTCCCCTGCTCTCTCTCTTTCTCTTTCTTTCTCTTTTACTCTGTCTCTCTCCCACTTTGTCTTTCTCTCACTCTTCACACTCTCTTTTCCTCCTGTTTCTCTTCATTTCTGTCCCTTCATTTTCTCTCTCTCTCTCTCTCTCTCTCTCTCTCTCTCTCTCTCTCTCTCTCTCAGGAGTCGCAGTCGTGGCAGGGCAGTGTTGGAGGATGATGAGGTGGTGGAGCCTGCAGAGTCGGCTGAGCCAGCAGCCAGTCAGGAGATAGGTGAGCACCACCCCTCCCCCCACCACACACACACACACACACACTCCACACACTCTCTCTCTCTCTCTCTCTCTCTCTCTCTCTCTCTCTCTCTCTCTCTCTCTCTCTCTCTCTCTCTCTCTCTCTCTCTTTCTCTTTCTCTCTTTCTCTTTCTTTTCTTTCTCTTTCTCTTTCTCTTCTCTGGTGATGCAGGACGGTGCTGGGCCCATCAGCGCTGTGCCGTGTGATCTCTCTCTCTCTCTCTCTCTCTCTCTCTCTCTCTCTCTCTCTCTCTCTCTCTCTCTCTCTCTCGCTCTATTATTTCTCCCTCTCTCTCTTTTTCTCCTCCACCTGTACCACTCAGGCTTCTGGAACCCTCCCAGATAATGGGTGCCAGCGTGAGCAAGTGGCTGCCATGTCTCCATGCTGTCTTTAGTTAGCATGTCTCCCAGCACAGTCTTATAGGCTGTGTTTAGTTAGCATGTCTCCCAGCACAGTCTTATAGGCTGTGTTTAGTTAGCATGTCTCCCAGCACAGTCTTATAGGCTGTGTTTAGTTAGCATGTCTCCCAGCACAGTCTTATAGGCTGTGTTTAGTTAGCATGTCTCCCAGCACAGTCTTATAGGCTGTGTTTAGTTAGCATGTCTCCCAGCACAGTCTTATAGGCTGTGTTTAGTTAGCATGTCTCCCAGCACAGTCTTACAGGCTGTGTTTAGTTAGCATATCTACCAGCACATTCTTATAGGCTGTCTTTAGTTAGCATGTCTCCCAGCACAGTCTTATAGGCTGTGTTTAGTTAGCATGTCTCCCAGCACAGTCTTATAGGCTGTGTTTAGTTAGCATGTCTCCCAGCACAGTCTTATAGGCTGTGTTTAGTTAGCATATCTCCCAGCACAGTCTTATAGAGTGTGTTTAGTTAGCATATCTCCCAGCACAGTCTGTGTTTAGGGACTGTGTCTCCCAGCACAGTCTTAGAGGCTGTGTTTAGTTAGCATATCTCCCAGCACAGTCTTATAGGCTGTGTTTAGTTAGCATATCTCCCAGCACAGGCTGTGTTTAGGGACTGTGTCTCCCTGCGCCGTCTGAGGAGGCTGTCTTTAGCAAGTGTGCATGTGTGTGTGGCAGCACAGAGGCTGTTTGCAGTAGAGGAAGGAACACTCACTGAGACAGAGACAGGAGCAGACCCTCGTTTGTCATGCGGCCTTAATAGATGTCCCACCAGTTTATGTTACGCTTGTATTTTTCGTTGATCGTATCACGTTTTTTACTGGCCAGACTAAAGTGATAAGTACAGTTTGTTAGTACAGTTTGTTGTTAGGCTGGTTTTAGCGAGTGTGTGTGAGTGTGTGTATGGCAGCACAAAGGCTGTCTTTGCAGCACAGTCTGATAGGCTGTTTTTAGCAAGTGTGTCTCCCTGCACAGGCTGTCTTTAGCAACTGTGTCTCCCTACACACTTCAAGAGGCTGTCTTTAGCGAGTGTGTGTCCATGCACACTCCGAGAGGCTGTCTTTAGCGAGTGTGTGTCCCTGCACACTCCGATAGGCTGTCTCTAGCGAGTGTGTGTGGCAGCCAGTAAGGTGTAAGGTGGAGCAGGAGTCGGAGCTCATGAGCTTCTTCTCTCCACTCGCCGTGTCCCACACTCCACCTGGCCCCACTTGGGAGGTGTAATTGAAAGGATTTAACTTTAGCCACAAGGCTGCCCCTGGCTTTTCCCCCTAGTGCCCCCCCTCTCTCACTCTCTCACACTCTCTCTCTCTCTCTCTCTCTCTCTCTCTCTCTCTCTCTCACTCTCTAACTCTTTCTCTCTCTCTCTCTCTCTCTCTCTCTCTCTCTCTCCCTCTCTCTCTCTCTCTCCTCTCTCTCTCTCTCTCTGCTTCACTCTCTAACTCTTTTTCCTTCTATCTCCCTCTTTCTCTCTCTCTCTCTCTCTCTCTCTCTCTCTCTCTCTCTCTCTCTCTCTCTCTCTCTCTCTCTATTCCCCCTCTCTCTCTTTCCATTGCTTCTGGCAATGTGATTTTAGGTCGAGTTAGAGCGAGTGGGCTTGGTAATGCACTCTAAAAGCTTCTTAAAAATCCTCCCCCTACTCTCCTGTCATACACAACAGTTGTGAATGAATGATTTTTTATTTATTTTTTTGCGACTCCCAGCTGACATAAGAGTGGTCAGAAACCCACCACTGTCAGGCCGAAATCCCTACAGACCGCCCGCACTCTTCTTTCCCTCATTGGTCTGAAATGTCTGAAAAAGGGAATATGGGATGGAAACAGTGGGTGGTCATTGAATTGATTGTGTGCTTGCCTGCAAGGGAAGTTAAATAATTTTTATTTTGTACGTTTTGTTCAGTCTTTTGCACAACATTTGTGACTTTTTGTCACCGTCGTCTTAATATTTCTCTGCGATTCATAAGATCTTTTTTTTTTTTGTTTGTGTGTGTGTGTGTGTGTGTGTGTGTGTGTGTGTGTGTGTGTGTGCTCATAAAGCCCCTTTTTTCCTTGAAGTAGAGTATTTGTCTCTCGATGTCTGTTATGTCTGTTCTGTCTGTCCACGCCAAAAGCATTTGGGGGCAGCCATTTTCCCTCGTTTCTTTTCCACGATCACATATGGTCTCTGTCTCTCAACAAAACAATGGCTGGGATATAAAGCATCAACACACCTGCCCCCAACACACACACACACACACACACACACACACACACACACACACACACACACACACACACACACACACACACACACTGACAGACCATATCCCTCATTTATTTTTACACTTTGTTGTAATGTATGAAATGTGATCTCGTATTAGGGCCTTAAGGAACACAAGGGAGGGGGAAATTGTGTTGGCAGTAAAATTAAGGATTTAGAAAACAAAACAAAACAAAACAAAAGGAGTTGAGTCACATTAGGAACATTAGGAATTTTCTGTGGTTGGAACACCTATTGTCTTTTGGTGTTGTGATTCATTGACTTTGACACCTGAGTCTTAAACTGCACCTGCTCCCCCCTCTCTCCCTCTCTCTCTCTCTCTCTCTCTCTCTCTCTCTCTCTCTCTCTCTCTCTCTCTCTCTCTCTCTCTCTCTCTCTCTCTCTCTCTCTCCCCCTCTCTCCCTCCTCCTCCTCCTCCTTCTTCTTCTTCCCCCTCCATGCCTGTCCCTCAGAGCCAAAGGAGCAGCAGGAGATGGGTGAGGGAGCCATGTTGGCGGCAGGTGACAGAGAGGGAGAAGGAGAAGGAGAAGGAGAGGGAGAGGGAGAGGGGGAGGACAGCCCCGCACTCCCGCTCAACCAGACACAGGAGGAGGCAGCGGCACCATCAGCCTCGGCCTCAGGACTAACCAAAAGCAGGTCAGACAAGCCACTCAGTCATGACTGGATGCTGAGTCATTCCTGTGTGTGTGTGTGTGTGTGTGTGTGTGTGTGTGTGTGTGTGTGTGTGTGTGTGAGTGTGAGTTTGTGAGCATACATTGTGTGTGTGTGTGTGTGTGGGAGCATACTTTTTGTGTGTGTACAGTGTGTGTTTGTACATATCTGTGTATGTGTGTTTACATGTGTACACACATCTGTGTGTGCACATGTGTGTGTATGTGTTTGTGGTGAAAATTTTGTATTTTCTTTGTGTGTATGTGTGTGTGTGTGCGTCCTGTGCTTATGTGTTAAGGGGTAGTTTAATTGAAAATAGATTGCAGATGTGTGTGTAATTATGGACCTGCTTCAGCCAGTGCATTGCATTAACAGTAGCAGCACTACAGTAGTGCAGCAGCATTAGCATTAGCGTTAGCGCCTAGCTGAGGACATGCTACTGCAGGACCAAGCATGAAGGTCTCCGGATCCACACACTGGCTCCGACACAGTGCTGAGCACTCCGCTTCCAACTATTCTATTCCATTGTTTTCATTGCAACCATGCACACCAGCGCCGAACTCTTCCACCGTCGATTATGAATTAAGATTGAAGTCTTTTTGTTGTCGGAGCCGTCCATTGATATCTTTTGTTGATTCCACAGGCTACTGTACTGTGCTCATTGCAAAATAATCGAATTCGAAAGTGCTCCGCAATGCTGTCGGAGCTGGCGTGCGGACGGCATTAGCCGGCTAAACAGAAAGCCTCTCTGTTCGGCAGAGACAGGTCAGATGAGTGCGTCAGAGTCACGGATGGCAGATGCAGGGATGCAATGTTGGGTTTGTGGAAAACCATGTGTTGACTCCAGTTCCAACCGGCTGTTATTTCTCTCTGGACACAGTTTTGGTTAAAATTGCCTTTTGAAAAAGTACATAACTGTGTTGGTTAGTATAATTACACCGCTGAGTTTAAGTAATGGTTCGGCGTCATTCAAGCTTAGCCTGCTGACTTCACTAGATACCGAGAAAAGAATTTGGAACAACATAGACAGAACGTGAAGGCAAAAGCGAACAATCAGTTTACATTGAGTCAATGGCACTCCAAGTCTTAATTTCGGTTTCGAATGTGCTGTAAATTCTGCCAAACAGTCTATTTAAAGACTGTGTGTGTGTGTGTGTGTGTGTGTGGGGCAGGGGCTGGTATTCTTCAAATCCACCCAGAATGCCTTAGAAACGAGCGTCCGCAGTGCTCCGAAGCCACCTCAGTAGTCCACCTGCGTTAGCCCACCCTGACTGCTCCTCCCTGGGGTGCCAGTCCTGTAAAGGTCGCCCATTGATCACTGGGGTGGACAGCTCTGTCAGGAAGGAACACTCACTGAGACAGAGACAGGACCAGACCCTCGTTTGTCATGAGGCCTTAATAGATGTCCCACCAGTTTATGTTACGCTTGTATTTTTTCGTTGATCGCATCACGTTTTTTATTGGCCAGACTAAAGTGATGAGTACAGTTTGTTAGACAGTGTGTTGTTGATGATGTTGTTGATATTGTTGATGTGGTTGTTGTTTTTATTGTTTTGAAGATTATGTAGGTATTCTTGCTCTTGGTTTGCAGCAGACTGTGGTGCTCTACCTTATATGTATCTGTATGTGTGTGTGTGTGTATGTGTCTGTTTGTGTGTGTGTATTTGTGTAGTGGTCAGCACTGAGTTTCATGTTAATGACCTTTTGTGTATTATTATGTGTGTTTCTCACATGAATAACTCTGACGTACTAATAATCTGTTTGTTTGTTTGTTTGTTTGTTTGTTGTACAGTGAACAGCTCTGTGCCTTCTGTTACTGTGGTGGGCGGAGCCTCCTTGGTCAGGGAGAGCTGAGGACATTTGAGGCCACGCCCACTCCAAGTAACCAATCAGGAGGCAGCACAAGGACGGGCGGCAGCGGTGGCGACCCGGACAGCGGGGTCCCCAGGCCAAGCGGGGCTCCCAGAGCGTCAGCGTCAAGGTAAGCTGATTGGCCGAGGCCGGATCCTGGGTCGGTGCCCGGGCGGCGCTGTCACATTGCGTTTGCCGTGATTGGTCGGCACCGGGAGAAAAGTGAAATGGGCTGTGATGGCCTCTGTAGCTGTTTAATGAGCTGAGCTAAGTGGCTTGCTGTCGCCCTGCGCACACACACACACACACACACACACACACACACACACACACACTCTCACACACACACACACACACACTCACACACACACACACACACACACACACACACACACACACACACACACACACACACACACACACACACACACACACACACACTGATACGGCTGTTTGGAGGAGAGCCGCATGCCAGCCAGTCAGCCTCCACGCTCAGATCTGTGAGGGTGATGCAAAAGACGGCAGGAAAAAAAAGAGAGTGCGCGTCATCCATGCCTAAAAGTGGTGCGCGTGTGGGTGTTTGTGTGAATGCACAAGCAGTGTGCGCATCTGTGTGTGTGTGTGTGTGTGTGTGTGTGTGTGTGCATTCATGTGGATGAGTCCAGAGGCACACACACACACACACACACACACACACGCGGTTTGCGTCATTGGTGTATTCACACTGTTTTGGGCTAGCTTGACTCACAAGCCGCGGTCACGGCCCTGGGCTGCCCTGGGCTGAACTGATTGAGAATATCACAGCGAATATGTCACGTCTGCTTCTCCCATTTCCTCGGTTGCGTCCTCGTCCTCGTCCTCTCTCTCCCTCTCTCCCCCGCTTAGACAAGGCCAGGTCGTTGCAATGGGGGCTAACAGGCGAGGCGTGCTCCCAATCAAGTCTCCCTTGAAGCCGCTCCACACTAATCAGCCAGATTAAAATCCCCGGACGGACGTCTCCCCTCATATGCTCTCCAGATGCTGCTTCCCGCCAAACTTCCTCCCCTGCGTAGCGCCGTATCCTTCCTCTCCTGTCTCTGTCAGTAAACACGGAGCCACGCTGCTAGCGCTAGAGCTAATGCTAATATGCCCGACTGGTTCTCTACTGCCAGAAGCCTCAAAACATGGCTTCTTGTGGAGCTGTGGCACACACACACTCTCTCTCTCTCTCTCTCTCTCTCTCGCTCTCTCTCTCTCTCTCTCTCTCTCTCTCTCTCTCTCTCTCTCTCTCTCTCTCTCTCTCTCTCTCTCTCTCTCTCTCTCTCTCTCTCTCTCTCGCTCTCTCTCTCTCTCTCTCTCTCGCTCTCTCTCGCTCTCTCTCTCTCTCTCTCTCTCTCTCTCTCTCTCTCTCTCTCTCTCTCTCTCTCTCTCTCTCTCTCTCTCTCTCTCTTTCACAGGCACACACACACACAATTCAGCCCAGGTTTTTGGCCAGATCAATTAGCATGTGTCAGTCCAGCGTTAGCTGAGCGCTGCTGCCCTTCTCCTTTTCTCTGAGAGCTGTGTGAAGCCTGGCGATATGAAGGCCTCCTTTGCTTTTCGCTTTTTGCTCTGTGCTCTGTGCCGGCCGCACACAGGAGGGAAAAAAAAAAAAAAAGATTCTCCCTGCGCTCCCTTGGCCAGCTGCCTAATTTGTCTCGGCTTTTCAGAGCCAATCAAGCATCTCCCGGGGGGTGGGAACGGTGGGGGTGGGGGTGGGGGTGGGGGTGGGTTGGATGGGGCAGGAGGGAGGCCGATGACGTAATGCCCCCGACAAACGTGGCCTTGGCTGCCTGCCAGCTCAGCTGTGCATTGTCACGACGGGAGCTGCACGATTGGTTGCCACTTCTGGAGCAGTGCCAACGCCTGTCTCTGTGTGTGTGTGTGTGTGTGTGTGTGTGAGAGAGAGAGAGAGAGAGAGACAGAGAGAGAGAGAGAGAGAGAGAGAGAGAGAGAGAGAGAGAAGGGGGAGAATGCAAGTGAAAGGGAAGAATGAAGTAATACCTTGGGAGACCTTTGTTGAGGATATGACATGGCAGAATGCGTGGCACCAAAGACCAGAATCGGGTCACATGACCGCAAGACTGTTCACTCTGCAGCTATTTGGGAAAGTATTCTTGCATCGAGCTTAATTCTGCATTGAGCTTAATTCTGAATATCAAATGGGCAGTCCTGCATTGAGTCTCAACTAAGGACATTCGTTGTTATGTTATTTTTGCTTTAAATGTTTTTTTTTAAAAAAATCACCAATCAGCAAAGAGTTTGAAGACTGTTCTCCTCTGGCCCTCAGAAATGCAACCGGTCGTCAAGGAAACGTGTGGTAGCTGATGTTGTCATTCTTGCATTATGATGAAATATGTTTTCGCGTGCTGTGCAGTGCTTATTTCCTGAGTATCAACAAGGCAAACATCAAGTGAAGTCAAATATTATGTATGCGTTCTCTTTACTTTATAAATATTTTACATATTATTTATTTAATAAATAATAAAGTAAACGACTGGAGATATGACAGTTCATAGCTGAGTATGCAAATGAAGTAGACCTAATTATGTTAGTCCCTAAGAAAGAACAGGTGGTTAAGTAAAAACAGAGTAAAGTTTTTTACCTGAAAGACACATTGTAAAGTTTTTTTTTTTTTTTAATTTAATTTAATTTTTTGACCAGTGAGATTTCCTAAAATACTGGCAAGAGCATCCAAACACCAGTACCCTGTAGGGCCTTACAAGCAAATGCTACGATGTCATGCAGTTAAGAGATTGATTTGAATCCCCAGTCGTTTAAAGGGATTACCACAGAGAATGATGGCCCTGTTTATGTCCCTTTTCAAATGACTCTATTTGATCATAATAACTTGATGATGCCAAAAGTAGTGGATGAGACGGCAGCAACAGGTGGCATATTGTTACTTTAAGAACATACTGTATAACCCTCTGTTTCTGGATAATGTTGCTATTTCGCCTTCTTCTCTACAAAATCTTTCTGCTCAGCCTAATTCTTTTGATTCCAAAGTTGCATCTCCTCATTGGGCAGCCAGTTACTGAAACAGACAACTTGTAGAGGTGCTGGAATGCTGCACATGCCTGTTATGCAGTGCCATTAGTCCAAGGCTACACCAGATACACTATAGAAGTGTTAAGAGTAGGTCCTATCAAAACACCGCACATTGAAGAAATTGTATGTTTTGTTATTTATTTGTTTTTAGAATGTTTGCTGTATTATCACACCTGGTGCAACCAGTATTATAGTGGAAGCTAATTGTGCCGACCCCGACCAGTGCTGCAAAAGAGCCAGTACTACAAAAGATGGATTATGAAAGCATTACATTAAGTCAGTGGTTCTCAAAGTGTGGTCCGGGGATCGCTGGTGGTCCGCGAGCAAGCTCAAGTGGTCTGCAAGTTGATTACCATAAAAAAATGTGAATTTAGCCTTTGTCATTATTTGAAGGCTAAAGATTATTGTTCATTGAATATAAGAGGCAGACCTGTAATTTACTCTTTATTAAAGCATTTTAAGCGCCTACTCTAGAAAATGACTTGGTTAAAGGGTTAGTGGTCCTCGGTCTGGAAAAGTTTGAGAAACACTGCATTAAGTCATATCAAAATACTCTACATTTAAAAGACACTATTTATTTAGTTATTTTTTATTATATTATTTTTATTATATTATATTATAGTGATATTTATTTTTAGAATATTTGCAGCATTATCGCATCTGGTGTAGTGGAAGCTAATTGTTGGGGTGGATGTGACTTTGACATAACACAGCATACCCGAGGTAGCCTCCCTTGGTTCCAATGGTTGTAAATGCTCTGTGCTCATTTGGAGTCTCCTGTGTGAGCGTCGCGTCTCCTGTGGGGGTGTGGTGGCGATGGCGGTGGCGCACCGAGCCTTTTCGTGCCGTAATGAGCGGTCAGTGTGCTGGGCTGTGGTGATGTGTCACCGAAAGGTGCCGACGGGTTGACGGGGAGTGATTCGCCCATTAAGGGCTTAATCAATCAGTTCAGTCTGGCTTCGGCCACATAGATGCCTCATCACAGTCACCCCCCTCCACCACCGCACCCCATCCACCCCCAGGCCTTCTCACTCTCCCCAGTCTATCCACAGCATACTGATGAGCGCCACAAGCCACATGCTTAGATGGGTCTTGCTGATTGTCTAGTTAAGTGTCCATGTTTGTGAAGACGACATGGGGATGGACTTTCAGTAGGGACTTAAAGACCAGACGGCTGTCTGTAGAGACAGAGGCAGCTAACCCAGTCTTGTTGGCTTATGCCACAGTTGTGCGATTGTGATCCCTCAGCGAATGTAGCGGTTAGCCTGTGGGTGTTTGGGAGTTGTTAGCTTAGTTGCTAGCTTGCTAACGCTAGATAAGTAGTTCACTTATCATTTCAAGAAGTGTGTTTGAGTTACAATGACAGCTTTTTGAGACATAACATGTATAATGTCTCAGTAACTTTTTATTAATCTAAACACAATTTGATTGGCAGCCGCATAGTCACACTTTGGTCTATCAAAAGTCGGACCCACAACTCTGTCCGGCGAAGCATGAAGTAGGGCAATGTAAAGTGAACACCCTTCCTTTCTTCCTTCCTTTCGTTAATTGCTTACCCCCCCCCCCCCCCACACACACACACACACCCCGCAATATTCTGTTACGTATTCTACTTTATATTGCCTGTCTATCAACTCTCAATTTTTTCCTGTGAGTATAACACATCTCTCTCTCTCTCGTCTCTCTCTCTCTCTCTCTCTCTCTCTCTCTCTCTCTCTCTCTCTCTCTCTCTCTCTCTCTCTCTCTCTCTCTCTCTCTCTCTCTCTGTTCCCAGTGCGGAGGAGGGAGCTGGCAGGTTTTGGGATGAGCTGAGTCACGTTGGCCTCCCTGACGGCATGGATGTCCAGACACTATTTGATGAATCAGGTAAGCGGGCTCCACTGCATTAACAGGTCCAGCCTCTCGGCCCCATGCCTGCTGTGGAGGGCTAATAACCAGCTACGGGACTACTGAGATACCCAAACACAGACAGGCTCTCGACGCAGAGATGTAACAGACGCGGGGGCGTTTTTTCTCTCTCTCTTCTTCCCTCTCTCCTTTTCTGTTTATCTCTCTCTCTCTCTCTCTCTCTCTCTCTCTCTCTCTCTCTCTCTCTCTCTCTCTCTCTCTGTCTGTCTGTCTCTCTTTCTCTTTCTCTTTCTCTTTCTCTCTCTCTCCTCTGGTGATGCAGGACGGTGCTGGGCCCATCAGCGCTGTGCCGTGTGGTCGCAAGACGTGCGCCAGGGCGAGGACCAGTCACTGCTCAACGTGGACCAAGCCATCCACTCAGGGAGCACACAGGTGAGGGCACCTTGTTCTGTTTTGTTTGCTTGTTTGTTTGTTTGTTTGGTTTTTTTGTGCCTGAGAAATAGACAGGCCGACAACACAGAGAAAGTACAGAGATGGAGAGGAATCGTTGTGGCTCCACTCAGGGCGCAACATCACTGTTCTTCAAATGTAGAAGTGAAGTCCCTCCGACATAAATAAGCTGTAAGCATATTTAAAGCGGTGCAGATGCAGAGGCTGGAAAATACCAGAATGCCAGAAGGTTCTGTGCCCATATACATTTAGCACATATCCGTTGCAGACTGTGCGAGCAAAGCCATGCGCTGTCGACCTGCTCCGGCGGCTGTCGTAAGCAATGTGAGTGGCATGACGGATCTGTCTGGCGCTAAAGGTCACCGCTGATCAACGCGGCCTCACCCTCCCTCTCTCCCTCCCCCCCCACCCCCTAGCCCGCCCTCCTTCCCACCCGCCTGCGAGACGGAAAAGGTCAAGGCACTCAGGAACGCTCCTGCTTCCACGGCTTAGCGCTTAGCATCAAGCAGCCTCCCCGCTCCCGGGCCCCAAGTGATGGGCTCTTAATGCCTCTGTATCCGTTTTCCAAGTGGCTAAAGCAGCCGTAAATGAGCCATTGAATTAGCAGCCCGAGCCATGAATCGGCCTGCGTGAGTGGGCGGTGGTGCTGCTCAGCTGTTGGCGCGTGACACATGACACACAAGTGCATTCGAAATGCCAGTCCTTCTCCTTCCGAGCCCGAGTGATTGATTATTTATTTTGATGGAATAGTTTGCCGTGAAAGGTGTAGTAACTGCAGCTGCAGCCAGATCGTTTCATTAGTGAAATTAGCCTAGGTCGTAATGTGACTGAAATGGTTTGTGGCAATAATGTTTTGCGTGAGTGTTTGTGGGGGGCAGGCTGTCCCAAATTGTTTGCGTTTTACTTTTCAGAGCCAACTTATTTTTGTTTGTTTGTTTGTTTACAGTGAGAGTGAATCATAAGGATATATCATTAACTGTTGCGTGCTGACAGACAACATAAAATCACTTACCTCACCTTTTAAGTAGCTAATTGGTGGAGGCTAAGTGGATGTTGTTTTGTCAGACCGCAACTGGCACAGTGGCATAATTAAAGACCACAAACTATCCTTTAAGCCTGTCCTGTGCCTTGTGCTTCACAACCAAAAAGCCAGTCAATGTAAATGAAGGAGATTGTTAATGAGAACATTTTACGGACTAAATAAATATATGTGAATAAATATACCTAATACCCAAATAAATGTCCTGAAATTACTATTTTCAGTAAATCTAGACTTAGAACTTCAATTCTATAAAGAAAATGTATTTTGAAATTTTCCATGTTTGATCACAAAAAAGTTAGGATGTAGTGAGCATGACCCAAATTGTGAGGCACTAATTGTGGCCATTCCTATAGAGGAAGAAAGAGTATTAGCCTAAAAAGGGAAAGTAAGCCTTCATGAGAAGGAGAAGCGAATCGAAAAGGGAATTATTTCTCCTTCCTGTCCAGTTATGTGGTCGTTTTTTTTTTTTCACAGAAAAGAAAAGTTGGAAACTCAGGCAGTAGCCCCTAACTGACGTCTGGGTTGGGTTTAGTTTCGTTTAGTTTTCATCGGCGTGTAATGTGTTTGGGCTGATACTACAGCACACTTGGACCTCCGTTCCAGCGAAAGCGAGAGGTGGACACTGGACACGGTTTTGAATAAGAAAGCCTGTGGGAGCGAAGAAGACGTATTCCCTCATGACGGTCACCAGGGCCTCGCCATACGCTTAATAGTACGGAAAGGCCGGCCAAGCCGAGTGGTAAACCTCTCAGTAATTGCAGTGACCCTGGAAAACCTTGAGTCCTGTTCTCTGTGAGCTGTAATTACAGTTTGACTGACACGCCGTTTTCTATGAGTTCGGCCGCCGAGATGGGTTTTTGGAACGGGGTCCATCCCCGTTGCGGTATCCTAGCGCCTGGTGTTGATCTGGGTGTTTGGAGTGGACGCTCTCCTGTGTAATTTTGGTGTGGTATGGTTTAGCTGCTGTACGACTGCATGATGTGTTCATTTCACTCACGCTGATGGCTCTCTCTCTCTCTCTCTCTCTCTCTCTCTCTCTCTCTCTCTCTCTCTCTCTCTCTCTCTCTCTCTCTCTCTCTCTCTCTCTCTCTATGCCTCTCTCTGTCTGTCTCACTCTCTATCGTAATCTCTCTGTCTGTCTGTCACAATCTCTGTCTCAATTTCTGTCTCTCTCTCTCTTTCTTTCTCCACTTCTCTCTCTCTCACACACACACACACTCACTCTGTCTCAATCTCTGTCTGTTCGTCTGTCTGTCTGTCTGTCTGTCTCTCTCAATCTCTGTCTCAATTTCTGCCTCTCTCTCCACATCTCTCTCTCTTTCTCTCTCTCTCTCTCTCTCTCTCTCTCTCTCTCTCTCTCTCTCTCTCTCTCTCTCTCTCTCTCTCTCTCTCTCCCCCCTGCAGTGCTGTGCATACTGTAAGCGCCTTGGAGCATCCATCAAGTGCTGTGAGGAGGGGTGTGATCGGATGTACCATTACCCCTGTGCGGGGGCCGCCGGAACCTTTCAGGACTTCAAAAGACTTCTGCTCTTCTGCCCTGATCACATTGAATTAGCCATTGACAGATGTACGTGTCTATTTGGTGTCCCACTCCTCTCCTCCTCTCCTCTTATTTCTTTTCTTCTCTCCCAACTCTCAGCTATTCTCTCTCTCCCCTTTTTCTTATTCCCTTATTCACTTTTCCCCTCCATCTTACAGCAACGACAATAGTTACATGGAGGAAATATTTTGGTTTTGAATGGAATATTGGCCCTATTCGGTTTGCACCGACAGCGGAATAGGCCCAAATTGATCGATCCCAATCGGAAGGAGAAGTTTAAACAAAGTGAATATTGCCAATATTCTGTTTAAAGCCTGAATATTCCCTGCTTGTTAGCTGTAGTCATTGTTTCCACTTTGGTGCCCTCTTCTCTACGGTGTGACAACAAAGGTTCTTCCTGTCGCCTTTACTGACTTTCTGCTGCCTGTGTCCAGCTCAAGAGGAGGCCAACTGCGTGCTGTGTGACAGCCCTGGTGACCTTCAGGACCAGCTCTTCTGCACCAGCTGCGGGCTGCACTACCATGGCATGTGTCTGGACATCGCCGTCACCCCTCTGAAGAGGGCAGGCTGGCAGTGCCCTGAGTGCAAAGTCTGCCAGACGTGCAAGTGAGTTCTCCACCCCCCCTCCCCAACCCGCACCCCCCGTTCCTGAGTGCCTTTACATTACATTACGTTGGCCATTACCTCCATCAAAAAAAAAAGATTTTTTTTTTAAACTCAATATGCTAGATCAAATTCAAACATTTAGCACACTATAGAAAATAGATTGTATATATAGTATGTTTAATGATATATTATTACTAATGTATATATAGTATGTATATTGTACATAGTATGTGTATTGTGTATATATAGTATGTTTACTAATATATATATACTAATGTATATATAGTATGTTTACTAATTATTATTAGTAGTAGTACTATTTAGCTTAAAATAGTTATATGACTTTTGATCCGTATTACCCTGCCCTACTAGATATTTCATATAAGGTTTGTCCTCTATGGACTGCATACTGTATGTCCATGGTGAAAGCAGAAACGGTTGATGAAGTGTGTGTGTGTGTGTGTGTGTGTGTGTATACTGTACTTGTAACTGTACTCGTGTGTGTGTTTGTGTGTGTGCGTGCACTTGTTTGTGCGTGTGTGTGTGTGTGTGTGTGTGTGTGTGTGTGTTCTAAAGTATCTTTAGTGAAAGTATCCTTTGGGCTGCATACAGTATGTCCACGGTGAAAGTAACCTCTGTGCTCTCCGTGTCCCTGCAGGAACCCCGGCGAGGACACTAAGATGCTGGTGTGCGACATGTGCGATAAAGGCTATCATACGTTCTGCCTGCAGCCAGCTATGGACTCCCTACCAGCTGGCGGCTGGAGATGCAGGGTACAGAACACCTTCCTAATCCTAATCCATTTCTACATTGATATTAACTCCTCTTTTCAACATTCAAGAGAGTCTATTTGTCACGTATATCGCCAACTGTTGTTGACGTGTAGTGAAATTGCAAAGGAAAAACAAAGAAAGATCTAGGTTACAGGAGAAGTAAGATGAATGAGCAAAACTATTAAAAAAAAATCTAATAATAATAATAATAATAATGTTATAAAAGTGAAGATGCAGTAGCAACAGGATAGCAGTCCAGTCCTACATTTGCATCACACAGCAGAATGCACCCTGATTCTCCTTACAAGTTGAAATAAGAATCAAAATCAAAAAGAATAAAAAATAGTAGACACTTCATCCGCACCGCACACGGGTCTCGAACCCGCCACCCCACAAGCTTCAAACTTCCAGCGTGGGAGTGGGACGCTCTAACCAACTGAACTAAAAGCCTGAGTTTCTAACTCAGCCGTTAGAAACGCCCATGGAATTGGGTGATAAAGATTTACATGTACTGCCGCCGAGCTAGCTGGCCTCCGTTACATTTATTCCCTGGGATGCTGAATCTAAAGTGGATGCATAAGAGCATAAGATGTCTTAACATATGTCTTGTTTATCTCCCGACAGAACTGCCGCATGTGCGACCAGTGTGGCACGCGGACAAGCAGCCACTGGCACCTCTCAGGACTGCTGTGCGAGGCTTGTGCCGGCCAGCAGGACCCAACGCTGACCTGCCCTCTCTGTGGCGGGGGATTGGACCCCGAGATCCACCCCAATCTGCTCTCCTGCCACAGCTGCAAAAGGTACATGGGCCCAATTCAGCGTTCATAGCGTTTTGAAATAAACGTTTTGCCACGGTTCCCATTCATCCCTATGGGTGACGTTACATCTTGAAAACGAGGCTAGTGGTGGGGGGGCCACACAGATGCAGAGTGAATGACTCAAGTAGTGTGGAAATGATTTGAGTGAATGAAGCATGAATGAATATTTGGGACTTTGTCCCCCCCAGATAAGCCAATAAAGATTTGTATTAATGTGAAGGATATATTCCTCTCTTTTGTGTGTGGTTTTGGTTATGGCAGTTTTTATTTATTTATTTATTTATTTTTTTTAACTTTTTTTTCTTCTTAAGTTTTATCCTCTCTGTATTTTGAGCAATGGTTTTGTCCCCTAACTCTCTAAAAATGCTTTATATTTATGTTTAGGTGTCTCCACTTGGAGTGTGAGCAGCAGGTTGAGGGCTTCATGGAGCCCACGCCAGGAGTGGAGTACGTCTGCTGCAGCTGCCGACGCACCAGTCCTGACCTGGAGCCCCCTCACAGGGACCTGGAGGCCAGGCTTACGCTGATCCCGTCCGAGGCCGAGGAGCCGGCGGACGCTCAATCAGAGCCGCAGCAGCCTCCGCCCTCCAGCCCGATGGACTGCCAGCCCAGTGGAGCGAGTGAGGAGGCGGACGAGCTGGCGGTTCGGCCCACTGCAGCTGCTTGTGAGCTGACAGGGGAGCAGGTGTCTGGTGAGTGCTAGCACACAATGGACACCATCTCTCTTACAGTTTTTGTTTTTTTCCTGGAAAAGCCCATTTTGTGAGTCCAGAACAAACACACATGGGCTATACTGTAGGTCTCTGGATCATCTTAAGAATAGGTTTGGGGCTGTGGCTTTGGTTAGGCTTGACTTAAGCTGCTGGTTCTTTGGGTGTGCGTGCGGTGGTAATGTTTCTTCTTTTTATACGTATGTGTTCTTTTCTTTAAAAACAAACATTTTCTGGGTGTTGGCCAAGATTTTTCTGTGTTTGCCAAAGGTTGAAGCGGTCATGAAAAGTGCACTTCATGTTGCCAAAGGTTGTTGTTTCTGCCCAATCTGGAGACTTGCCGGGTTAGCCTTGTAGCTGCGGCATCAGCCTGCGGTTTTATTGGATTAGCCATGCTGGACGAGAGGCTAGAGGCTGGAGCAAGCGGCAGCCGTTTAGGCCGCTTTAGTAGGCCTGAGACCTGACAAGATGCAGGCCAAGTACCACATCTTATCGGTCTGAGCATGATGCTCAAGCTAGATTTACATGTTTTTTTTTTTATGTGTAATGAGGTTTTTTTTTTTTTTTTTTTTTTAAAAAAATTATAACTTTTTTTTTTTTTTTTTTTTACATTTTTTAAAGATATTTTTTTATTTTTTAAGGTAGATCCCATGATGTACAGTTGAGCTAAACTCACACTCTTTCACACACACACACACACACACACACACACACACACACACACACACACACACACACACACGGTCCTCTGAGAGGCTGGGTTCAATGAGTAGATCTCTGGAGATCTCTGCAGGGAGAGAGAGGACAGAACAGGAGAGGAGAGGAGATGAGAGGAGAGGAAAGAAAGAAGCCTCCTATCTGCTGCCAGCCTTTGTGGGGCGTCCTTACTTCAGTGTGTGCCTGCCACTGCCAGAGCCCAGTCCAGTCCAGTGAGTGGGGACTGGAGGAAGGAGTGGCTCACTGCGTCTGCCAGGCTTACAACAGGAGGAAGAGGAGAGAGAGGAGGAGGAGGAGGAGGAGGAGGAGAGAAAGAGGAGGAGGAGGGGTGTCACTGGCCTGCGAGGGCGTGAAGTTTGCTTCATTTGTTTTTGTTATGGCACATGAAGAGACAGCATTTGTTCTCGCTCTCTGTCTCTGTCTCTTTCTCTTTCTCTCATTTGGGTTTTCCTCTCTTCCTCTCTTCCCATCTCATATTCTGCCATGCGTTGCATCCCAACCCCCTGTTGGCCATTTAGCTAAAGGGCCCAACAGATTATTATTATCGCCGCTTCTATCAGTGGACCAGAGACGCTTTGCTGTGCTCTCTTTGTGAGATGCTAGTGTTGGAGACCCTTCCTTCCTGCCTATGGGTTTGTCATAGGACTGAGGTGTGTGTCTTTGTTTGCCATTTCCTGCAATGACAAAGGACAAAAAGCATTTAGTCTTTTAAAGGCCTAATGATCAGGGATTTATTTTGCCTTCAAGGAGGACTAGGAGTTCCAGCATGGTTTCAGTGGGGTTTCTCTTTTGTCTCAAAAGGCAGACATCTCCCTTTGATCCGCTAGCTGTCTTGTCATTGGCTGGAACGAGGTTTGTTATATTTTAGATGCCTTTCTTTATAGTCCATGATTCCATGAAGGGAATTCCATGATGGGGAGATGCCACCTCTTAAGCTTTCCGTGTCTTTCCGTGTGTTTGCCTGACGCCACTGGCCAGAAGACATGAAGACATCCTGTGTGAATTGATCAATTGTCCTGCTGTTTAACATTGCCAAGAGCTGTTGGTTGGTATAAAACCAAGACAATTTTGATGCAATCAAATTTGCAAACTAGGGCCACACTAACTGATAGGAGCAAAAGGCACAGTTTCAGTTTTGTTTTCCTATGGCCTCATTAGTTACTACTAGCGGCTGCTTCACTATTTGACCTACAGTACAGTACGTGTTCCCATGGCCTCTGCCATCCCTACAGCTGTCTAGTCACTGCTCCCAGTATTGTCCCATGCTAAGGCTCTGCTAAATGCATGCAGGCACGGTAGGTGTTTCATAGAAAGCCAATTTGAGGGGGTGGCTTTGTGGGGTGTGTGTGTGTGTGTGTGTGTGTGTGTGTTGGGGGAGGGGGGGGGGTGGTGCACAAGAAAGAGAGAAGACCAGATGGTCATAAAAAGAGCTGTTGTCAGCATGCAGTTAACTTGTGCAAACTATTCACACATTTTTCTTAGTAACTGATAGTCCTTGTGAGGCGTGTGTGTGTGTGTGTGTGTGTGTGTGTGTGTGTGTGTGGTCCCCTTCTCTCGTGTGTGTCTGCTCTGGTTGGTTTGAGGCTGATGCATACCCAGAACCCCCCTGCTCAATCTTCATCGTCGCTGTGGATTGTGGGAAGTATAGAATAGCGGTCAAGTTGTTGTTGTTGTTGTTGTTGATGATGATGACAAACAACAAAAGCTTAGGCCTAAATGAAGGATAGGCCTGTTATTTTCAATGTGGTCTTTCTCTATAGACCTTTCCCAGTGCAGCTGAAGAACAAAGCTAAGCTTACTTGCAGATTGGGCTCTGTTTACATCTCCCCGAGCCGTGTGGTCGTAGGCGTCGTGATCTGCTGCACATGGAACCTCTGTACTGGAGGTTGGATTCCAAGGCTAAGCATGGAAGTCTTACAGCACACACTCCCCCCTTCCCCCTTTGGATCCATGTGTTTTCACTACAGATGGATGTGGGTATGACGCCTCGAGTGTGTGCCATCAGGCGGCAAATCCACGCCAGGATCGTCTGGCTTCACACCAGCCCACCTCCATACATTTGCACAGTGTGTGACAGATCTGTGACTGTAGGCCCAACTGCAAATGTCTGTCAGACTCAGAACAGCCCCCATGGTACCCCAGCCCTTGGGGTTGGCCCATCTGCTGTGGAGTGACATGAGACTTGGCCAATGGTTGCCAAAGCAATAATCCTCAAGGTTATGGGTCTGTGATCGATGCGTTTCATATTGAGGGTTGAGTGCTCATGACGACAAACTAATTTTGCTCCAGCTATTTTGTTAGAAATGGAAATATTTGTGCGTGACGGGAGGAAAGCTAACTCTGCCATGCTCTGAAGGACATCATTAAACAGACCTTGAGTTTGAGTTTGCCTGGTGTGTTTTGAGGAGTTGGTTATGTCACTCATCTCTTTGTTGTTTCTTCCTAAAGAGCTGCTCTATACCCGCAGGTAGACCAGCAGGTCTACTCTTTGAGAGGATCCTTAAGGTCCATTGCTGCTGGACTCGCTTCTAAGCATTGAAATCTTTTTTTTTTTTTTCTGGTTGTTAAGATTGCCTTTTACCCAGCAATATGTCTGGAGATTTAGTCAATATTGTGGGGAGTTGGTTGAACACTTTAGGCCATGACTGACTTCATGTTGTGTGGAGAAACAGGACTTTAAAAGCCACGTTGAATGGGCCCTTAAGGACAAGTGGTGCAAATTACAGATCATTTTGCTCCTTATTCTCATCGTCGCCTTCTTCCCTGGTTGACCATCCCCCTCATTCTCTCCAGTTCACACCACACCTATTAGCTTGGAGTTGGGCCCGCTTTCTTCTCATGTGCTGTGGAGTAACTGTTTCCATTGCCGCACGGAAAATGAGGAGTTCTATAAGAAGCCAAGGGGCGCCGGCCACGCCATTTCATTGATTGGCTTCTTCTCGCTCTTCTCTTGCAGAAGCCAAGCCGCCGCCGCTGGCAGGTGAGGAGCTGTATGAGGTTACGCGGTGCGCCCAGGAGTCAGCGACTACAGACACAGGTATCAACACAGCCTTGAGTTTTGACAAAATGGGAATAACATGTACAGATGTACAGGGCTGATGGTATTCAAGCGCCATGCTTGATTTCAGCCATACCAGCGAAACTGTGAAAAAAATACTTACCCAAACATTTACCATAAAGAGGTGCTAAGTCCATCTAGCCAAAATGTCAACCTTTCCTACTCTTACATGAATTGCCTGGAACTTATGGTGATTGCTAACACCCTGCCACCCGTGGCCACCTCCCCGGCATGGCAAAAAGATCAGGCTCAGGGTTTATTTTCACTATCAGTATGTATGTATAGGGTAGGAATAAAGCTGTTAATGATGACTATGATATGGCTGCATAAAGCACTCGGCAATGTGAATTGTGATGGCAGGAATGAATGTCTCTCAGATGTGTGCAGATGTTAACTGAACCCTAAATCCATTTGACACAACACTTTCCCTGTCCCCCTTTCCTTTCTTCTCTCGCAGTGTCTCCTGAGGTCCCAGGGACCCAGAGGCTGGAGCCTGAAGCCCCAGAGCCTCCCCTGGAGCCACCGCCTCAGGCCAGCGCCACCACAGCCGCTCCCCAGGGAAAGGAGCCTGAGCCTGGGCAGGAGGAGCAGCACAAGCTCCCTACCCCACCCACCAAAGAGCCCAGCGCCGAGGCGTCAGGCAATGCTGAGGAGGAAGCCATGGAGGTGACCACAGACGTGTCCACAGACGCTAAGACGAGCGAGGAGGCGATGACGACGGTGGCCGTGACGACCCCTGTGCCAAAGGAGGAGAGAGTGATGAAGAAGGAGAAGGCGGAGGTGGAGAAGACGAAGGTGGTGCTGAAGGTGGAGAAGGAGTCGAGATCGAAGGTGGTGGTGGTGAAGGAGGAGGAAACGGTGGCACCTGTGGCAACGGTGGTGAAGGAGGAGCCCGAGGAGATGGAGACCACAACTTGTCCGCCAGGTGAAGCGTTGAGCGCCGCCCGCAAGCCATCGTCCGTCCTTGATGCGCAGTCTGACAGCACGCCTCTCTCGCCGCACACGTCGCAAGCCGAGTTCACCCTCGATCCTGATCTCGAGCTCGATCTCCATCTCCCGGAGGTAGAATCCGAGCCACCATTCTCGCCTGTGGACTTCAGCACTGCCATACCCCCCGCCATGTTCCTGCCCATCACCCCCAAGATTGGCATGGGCAAGCCAGCCATCACCAAGAGGAAGTTCTCCCCTGGAAGACCCCGCGTGAGACAGGTAAGTCTCAGGAAAAGCTCCCGTTTGTTGCAGGCTACATGCCTGTGTCTGTGTGTTTTAAAGGGATATGCCACTATTTGGGGAAATGCATTGATTTTTCACCTCCCCTCAAGTTAAATCATTGAGTTACCTTCCTCCAGTTCATCCAGCCATTCATTAGCTTCTCTAATGATGAAACATGCCGATTTTCTAGTTTTATATGACATGGAACTATGCTTTCATTCTGCCGTTGTAATTAAGGAAATTTGATTTCATGTGTCCAAGTCAAATATACCAAGCCACCAATCTCACCAATGGTAGGTTGATAAGTTTGTTTATTATGAATGAGCATATAGCTCCATATCATGTCATAGACTAGGAAATTGCTTGGTTTGGAGAAATCTGATTTCTTGGTCAATTTTGAGCAAGATGCTAATAGGCAAGATGCTAATGGTCTAATCAGATTCAATGATCTATGATAGCAGCTAAAAGTGCTACTGTCAGACTCTTGAGAATGGTAGGGTGAACAGGAGAAAGGTAAAACTGAATTCTTTAACTCAAGGGGAGGTGGGAAATTAGTGCATTTCCGAATAGTGGTTAATTAAGCAGGTAGATTTTACTGCCAATTTTTATTTTGCCTTGCCACAATAAAACTATTTAACCCAATCGCTTAGGATTTACACCAATTCAGCTTACAAGTAGTACAATTACTTGTATAATACGGTGCAAAAGTTCCAGGCACTGTAATCAAAGACCCATAGGATCCCTTACCCCCAGCCCCCACATATCAGTGAGGGCACCAATCATCCAATCATGAGCCAGAGATTCTTGTACTCCACATCTGCTGTCTTCTTCTCACCTCATTCTAACTTTGTTTTCCATCCAGTGCTTTTATTTATTTATTTAATATTAATATTTATTTATACAGTCCTCTGTCAAAAGCCACACAGAAATAGCATCCTACAATTACAGTAGGTGTACAGTATTGTACATGCGGCCCCTGGAACTCGGGCTGTGTCTGTCAGCCTGTGCCACATGTCACCGCTCCTTTTGGTCGCTTCTCCTCGAGTGGGTGTCTTTGCCGTTTTCTGGTCTGACGAGAGCGCGCCGTCCCTGCGGTGAATCACGGCTCGTGCCCGTCCTCCCACGCACTTCATGTTCCATTCGCAGGCGGCGTCCCGCCGTCCTGCTGCGTCACCGCTCTGCTCTCCGACACGCGCGCCCTGCAACCGCGGTAACCTCTGAGAGAGGGTTAATCAGGCAAGACTTTGCTCTACATTCGAGCTCTGGCACAAACAAATATGGTTTACACCGGAACACATAGCAGCCTTGTCTCACCTTAGCTTCAAGTTAAGACTCCAGATGCTGTTGGTAATTTTTTAAAAATGGGTTTATCAGTCTGTGAAGAGCAGCTTTAGTCCTCGCCAACTGTTTTTGCATAAACAAAATTTAAATCCTTTAATGATTGCTGCACAATTTAACTCCAGAAACCTATCCAGATGTCATTAAAGCGAATGTTAAAATAAAATGATAAAGTTTGATTTTTTTAAAATGATAAAGTTCGATTGGGATCAGCTGTAATTTTTACACAGCCAGCCTCTCTCAGAGCAATATGGAGCAATGTGCCCAATGATGTCATTCTTTCTTGTAATGTTGTGGCTTTTGCTGTTCTTATTATAAACAGCAAGGTCAGGTAACTGAAGAATTAAGATAGCCTAACTCAAGCACCTGCTCGTTGGATTTACCAACTCTGAGTTGAGTTAGCTTTCACAAAATCAATTTAGTAAATGAGGATGCGTAACGTGTTGTGAAATGATTCAAGGGTCTATGCTAGACTGAAGCTAAAAATGCTACCATCAGACTCAAGAACGGCTGGATGAAAGGAGACGTAATGTAAAGGGCTCATCCTTCCACACGACCTGATGACTTCTGCTAGCCAGCTAGCCCCCCAGACACCCCTCCCACACACACGCACGCACGCACACACACACACACACACACACACACACGCACACACAACCAGCCCCACCACTATGTAAACAAGCCTTGGCAATACTGTGGTTGCCATGGTAAACAAGTCTGTGCTCCTAGCATAGAATGTGCGAATGTGTTTACGCACGCGTGTGTGTGTGCGTGTGTGCGTGTGTGTGCGTGTGCGTGTGTGCGTGCGTGTGCGTGTGTGCGTGTGTGTGTGCGTGTGCGTGTGCGTGTGCGTGTGTGTGTGTGTGTGTGCGTGTGCGTGTGCGTGCGTGTGTGTACATGCACGTGTGCATGGGAGCTCTAGGGGTAGCTCTAAACACCCTTGCCCCCCTCCAGCACAAAGCAGCCCCCTCAGTCAGCTCACAGTAAGCTTGCAGAAGCGGTAGGGACGCCCCTGCTCGATGTCGCCCCATGAGGGAGAGAGAGAGAGAGAGAGATAGCGAACGCCTCGTGTTGCGTATGGAACGGACTTGGCAGCTGACAGGAAAGCCCTCTCTCTCCATGGCCCTCCCTGGCCCACAGTAAAACATTCATGAAGCTTGGACAACTGCATGGCACTCTGATGTGCATGACGCCGCTCGCTGTCAGTCACGACCGCCTTGTGGATATCGTCCGATGTCACAGCAGTGCAGTGCGTCGCGTCGAGCCTCTGAAGGAGCAGCGTTTTCGTGCTGTCTCATGGTCGAGGTCTCCTTAATAACATAGCGTGTCCGCAGCATGCGCTGGTCTGCAGTGTTTGAATCCGAGGCAGCAGAATGAACACGCCCACATAGCTTCTAACCCAGTGGTGAACTACAGCAAGAACCCGCAGCTCCACATCTCTCATTCTCGCAGTTTTTTTTTTTTCTTTTCTTTTTCTTTTTCATTCTTCACACTGGTCAGCCATAACCACATGTCTCGTGCGTGCTCTCTCTCTCTCTCTCTCTCTCTCTCTCTCTCTCTCTCTCTCTCTCTCTCTCTCTCTCTCTCTCTCTCTCTCTCTCTCATATTCTCACGCAAGTCTTTTTATCTGTCTTGTCTCTGTATAAGGACATGCATGTGGAGTGCTGTCTCTCTCTCTCTCTCTATGTGTGTGTGTCTTACGTGTGTGTTCTCTCTTTGCCTGCTCTTGTTGTTTGTTTTATGTTGCTGCATGTTCTCCTCCTTCCTCCCTTCCCTCCCCACCCCACCCCCTCTCACCCCTCTCACCCATCCCAACCCCAGGGAGCGTGGAGAGGCCAGGGCCGAACAGTCTCTCCCTCCTGGTCCCTGGAGCCCCCAAAGACCAGGCAGCCCACCAGCACCCCTGCCTGGGGCATCAGAGTGGTAAATACCAGGCCATTAGGGGCTAGAACGGGCTGGAGGGCGGTGGGGTGATTAGGGAAAGATTGGGGGGGGTCGGGTGGGCTTGGTCGCAAGGAGCAAGAGGAGATCATAAAAGGTGTGAAACCCAATGGAAAGGTGGAAAGCTTTGGAAGAGAGCTTGGAAGTGTTATGACCCAAAGCTGGGGACTGTTTCCCAAAAGCATAGTAGCTAACCGAGTTAGGAACTGTGTTGGTAGCAATGCAATTTTCCATTGGAAACTAGCTAAATTGCTAACTGCTTAGCAACAATGCTTTTGGGAAACGGAAGTGAAAGTGACATTAGTTATAATGCTGTCAAATGTTCTTTATCCTTATTCATCAATTAATAAATCCCTTCAAACTAAACACATGAGTAATGGCAGGGACATTGGGAGAGAAATATATATGTTATTTTATATGTATATATACAGACAGTGTATATATATATATAAACAGTCAATTGTGTTTGCAGTGTATGGCCATTGAGGGTCTGTGGCTTTGTTATGTGACATGTGAGGTGCATGATCATACCGCTGGAGCCTCTAAACTAACTGATTGCTTGGGTGGATGTAACCTCTTTGTTCATGTGAAATAACCTGTATTAATTTCAATAAGTGAGAGAGTGTGTGTGTGTGTGCGTGTGTGTGTGTGTGTGTGTGTGTGTGTGTGTGTGTGTGTGTGTGTGTGTGTGTCTGAACACATTGGCACTGTGTGCGGCTGTGCTGACGGGGAATGTAAAGCGTAAAGAGTGGAGCACTGCCCTGCCCTGCCCTGAGGGGGCACCACCAGATGTGTAGTGATGGCAGGGCAGAGGGGATGGGCACTGGAGCACGGGGCAGAGGGGCATGGGGAAGGGAAGGGAAGAGGAGCTATAGTGGAGAGAGGAAGAGTGAGTGGCGCGGTGGGCACTGCCATCTGCTAGCATGGCACCAGGGGCACGCTGGGGCTAATCCACAAGCTCCAGGGGCACGGAGCCAATTCAAGCTCTCTCTCTCTCTCCACACACACACACACACACACACACACACACACACACACACACACACACACACACACACACACACACAGCCTCCTAAAGACAAGGCCAAAGCTTGCCCTCATCACATACCCTACAGAGATGAAAATGAAATCATGCTGGCACAGAAATGTACTGATGCAGTCCAATACACAGAGAAAGATGGAGAGAGGGAGAGAGAGAGAGAGTGATGGAGAGATGGAGACCAGTACATGCTCTCAAAAAGGCTTGGCGTGAATTTGTGCCTCTACTATTAGCCCTGTGTTTTTGGAAGCAGTAGCCCTGCGTTTGGGGTGGGGCTTGTGCCTTGTGAAAGACATTAATAGGCAGAATTCTTCCATCTCTCTTCAGTAATGGTCGTCCATTCCCATTGGCCTAGAGAATAACAAGATATAGCCCCAAACACACACACACATGCACACATATACACACACAAACACACACACAAACATGATATACATACAGACATATATGCATGCGCGTACACACACATACAGTATACATACAGTACATAGTCGCGCACACACACACACACACACACACTAGCTCTTTAGTCTCTGATAGGTGAGGATGAAGGAGAGCTCAGGCCTGGCGACTGAGAGAGTGAAACTGAAAGGGGAAATACCCTGACAGGAGGAAGGAGGAGGAGGGGGGGGTTAACTATTGGGAAAATGACTTTCACTTTGACAGCTCCAATGACTGACCCTCCCGGATATATTCTGACGGCATAATAGGGCCCAAATTACCAGAACTAACAACAAGAACCCCCCCCCCCCCATTCCCCGCAGTCAACAAGCTGATGGCTGAAGCCCCCCCTCTAACACTACACCCCCCAAACCCCCACACCCCCCGGCCCAAACTCAGTCTGCACCTCACTTGACATGTTGAGACCTCTTTAAAATTGCCGTCATTAGGGAGAAAAAAAAGGCCAGGCTTACAAACACAAGCTGTCAGAATGAAGCAAGTCCTGGTGTTTGTATTTGCGTTTCACACCGGCTGACTGAGTGAGTGAGTGAGTGAGGGAGGCCAAGTCAAAGCCAAAGATGGCAGAATGTTCATTAAAACGTAAACAAGGTGCTTCAAGCTAAAGAGTTAGCCGCTTCCCTCCCACGAAAGGATGAGTTATTGTGAGGTTTTGTATTTTTTTTATTTTTTATTTTTTTACGTGACATGGCAACCTGAATCTCAGTTACTAGTGACCAGAGAGAGGGAGAGGGAGAGAGAGAGACGGAGAGAGAGAGAGACGAGAGAGAGAGAGAGAGAGACGGAGAGAGAGAGAGACGTGGAGAGAGAGAGACGAGAGAGAGAGAGAGAGAGAGAGAGAGAGAGAGAGAGAGAGAGAGAGAGAGAGACGCAGATGCGGAGGGCAGACGAGACAGGTTGAGAAACAATTGTGGGCAGGCGGCCCGGTTGACCACGCCAGATGCAGGCGTCAACAGGGAAGTGTCCAGTGCCAGCGCCTCACCTCAATTAGCTGCCTTCTATCCGCCGGTAATCTGCAAAAGCCAAAGGTGAGAGGAGACATTGGTGAGGGAGCCAGGCCTGGCTCAGGAGGACATTGGAAGACACACACACACACACACACACACACACACACACACACACACACACACACACACACACACACACACACTCACATCAACAAACTCACCGCCCCCAACACACACCGCCTCCAATTCCCCCAACCACCACTTGGCAGGGAAAGGTTTTTTTTTTTTTAATGAAGTCACCGCTCGCCGTGCCTGTCGTAGGAAGAGCAGGGCACAGCAGGGGTAGAGTTGGGGTGGGGTGGGGGAGATGGGTGGGGTGGGGGGGGGGGGGCAATAAGGATGAGAGCGGCTGTCTGGAATCTGTCTGGAGGCCAGTGAGGGCTGGCATGAGCTCTAGGGTGTCAGGCACAGAGGGAGTGTGTGGTGTGTGTGTGTGTGTGTGTGTGTGTGTGTGTGTGTGTGTGTGTGTGTGTGTGTGTGTGTGTGTGTGTGTGTGTGTGTGTGTGTGTGTGTGTGTGTGTGTTTGAGTGTGTGTGTGTTTGAGTGTGTGTGTGTTTGAGTGTGTGTGTGTTTGAGTGTGTGTGTGTGTGTGTGAGTGTGTGTGTTTGAGTGTGTGTGTGTGTGTGTGTGTGTGTGTGTGCGTGTGGGTGTGTGCGCGTGTGTGTGTGGTTGGGGGTTGGTGCAGAGGGGGAGGGTGGAGAGGAGCAGAGTGGAGCGGAGTGGAGCAGGGCAGCAGGGGACTGGGGTGTTGGCAGTGTTGAGTGGGGGGAGGGGAAACAGGCTCCAGCCCTCTGAACTCATCCAAGCTTGGCTCCTCCAGTCAGAGACCCAGGCAGGCAGGCAGGCAGGCAGGCAGGCAGGCAGGCGGGGAGAACTGCTGGCACGGGCATAAACAATAAACACACAGCCAGCCACGCAGACACACACACACACACACACACACACACACACACACACACACACACACACACACACACACACACACACACACACACACACACACACACAGAGAAACACACACACATACATATACACAGATGGGAAAAGAATGGGAGGGGGAACTCAAATGACCATAAATCTGAGAATGTCCACGGTGAAATGAATCAAAAAGGCTTCCACTGTCCATTCACTTGTGAACAATAAATTGAGGTCATAGTGCTCTAATGACATATTTATTTCTTTTCTCTCTTTAAAAAAATAAAATAAAAAGATAATAATATCAAGCCATTTTGCATGCTGCAATGTAGACCATCTCCACCATTTTAACTTAGGACAAACAAGATGGCTGACAGTGCTCCAAGGGATTTTACATTCCTGTGCTGTTAGCTATTATTGGTTGAAAATAGAAGAAAATAACCAATTTAGTCATGTTGTTTCACTAAAAATGTCTGTGCAAACTAGACAAAGCAGTAATGGACACACTACCATCCCAGTCGATCTCATGAAACCTTACAGATGGACTTAGTTCAGACATTGTTTTGTTTTGTACATAGTTGATGCAGTAAACGCATTAACATTGTCACCAGCACAAATCCTAGGCCGAGAGTAGTTTGTTGACGTTTTTATTTCTGATCATAGCCTAAGTGTACAGTACTTTCTTGAAGGCCTGTCTTTCCTCACTCATCAGCTGATTCAATCAGAGCCTATCCTGTGGGGGTGGCTGATAAAATCCCCAGCAAAGCCACAAAACAAGTCTCAAAGTCACCGGCCGATCAAGAGCCTTGGGGTGATTGAAGCTGAGGGCTATGGCTCCTTTGTGTGCCCTACGGTGATCTTGTCAAACTGCAGTGGGGGCCTCTTGAAGGGGCCGGGCAGGAGAGTTAAAAAGGGGAAATGGTGTGGAGTATATCCTGCAAGTAATGGCCGCCTTCTCTACTGAGTCGTTATCAGTAACCTAGGAAACGAGTGTGGGGGTGTCCTGAATGGCAGTTTCAGATGAATGCAATCAGTTACAGTGTAGGGAGTGAAATGAGCTGTTAATTAATGATCAATAGATGAATTATTATAGATTATCATTAAGGGAGTGTGTCTTCCTGTTTTAGTTTTGTTGTTAGTGACGACTTTTGTGTATTTATTTACTCAGTAAGAGCTACTTTTGGTTGATTTGTAGGAGAGACTACCTTACTTAATATTCACCCTCAGCTTCCCTACCCACTGAAGGGGTGTGTGTGTGTGTGTGTGTGTGTGTGTGTGTGTGTGTGTGTGTGTGTGTGTGTGTGTGTGTGTGTGTGTGTGTGTGATGTTTGTGTCTCTTTTTGCGCTCATCTCTTTCTCTTCCTCCTTCCTCTTCCTTCCTCTTCAGGGTCGAGGGTCGGGCTTTCCAGGGCGGCGGAGACCCCGAGGGGCGGGCCTGTCTGGGCGAGGAGGCCGTGGCCGCTCCAGGATGAAGAACGGAGTGGGTCCCATGCCCACCCCTGGGGTACGTGTCAGTTCACTCAGCAGAAGCACCCAAAAATTACAACTTTCAATTGTTTTTGTTTTTTTAATCACACTCAAAGTGCTCAAAGTGAAAAAATTACTCCACAAGATCTTTGTCAGGCTAGTAGCTAAATCAGAGATGTGAGCCTGTGTCTAAAAATCCCCTGTTTCTACTGTCTTCTGTTGCTTGTTTTAGCATATGCTAGCTAGCAGAGCCCCATTTTACACAGTATACTACAGTGCAATGTAGTAGAGTAGCATAGAGTATAGTATAGTCTGGTCTAAAACTGCTGACTTGGTCCCTGAGGGAATTTTTTTGTGATCTGATTTTTACCCATCTGGAATTACTGATTAAATGTGGTGGGTGTTGATCTAATTTGGTGGCATGTGTTTGTGTTTGTGTTTGTGTATGTGTGTTTGTTTTTGTGTGTGTCTGTGTCTGTGTCTGTGTGTGTGTGTGCTCCATGAGCAGGTTAGTGCTGTGGAGCCATCCTATCTGTTCAAGGAGGAGGAAGAAAATGCCATGCACAACACCATCGTCCTCTTCTCCAGCTCCGACACGTTCACCCTCAAGCAGGTGTGTGTGTGTGTGTGTGTATGTGTGTTCCTCAGGGGAGGGGGGATGGGTCTCTATGCATGTTCTTGATTTTACACTTTGATGTGTAAAGAAATACAATTTAGGCTATCACTATGTCTGTGAATGCATGTGAGAAGTTAGCGTGTGTGTGTGTGTGTGTGTGTGTGAGAGTGAATTGTGAAAAGTGGTCTCTTGTGCTCCTGTGGCATGTATAGTGTGACATCCTTTCAAGTTGAGTGTGTGTGTATGTGTCTGTTTACGTATGTGTGTGTATGTGGGGGGGGGGGGGATTTGTCAGTCTCTGATTGGTGCTGCTTTACCAGGACATATGCACAGGTGTATGTGTGTGTGTGTGTGTGTGTTTGTGTAGGCATGTATATATGCATGTGTGTGTGTATGTGTGTGTATGGGGGCTATTTGTCAGTCTCTGATTGGTGCTGTTGTTTTTGCCAGGACATGTGTTTGGTGTGCGGCAGCTTTGGTCAGGGTGTGGAGGGCCGTCTGCTGGCCTGTGCCCAGTGTGGACAGTGCTACCACCCCTTCTGTGTCAACGTCAAGGTAAGCCCCAAAACACCCCGCTAATGGCACACCGCCACACAGCCTCATTAGGGTCAGGAAGCTAATCTCTAACACACACACACACACACACACACACACACACACACACACACACACACACACACACACACACACACACACACTGTATTAAAGGCACACAGTTAAAGCCGTTGATTGAATTGATGTAAACTGTGAAGAGCCTTTTTTTTTTTTTTTTTGGAATACAAAATCATCAGAGCCTTCAGCCACAAAGGATTTGATGCAGTTGATTACCTGCTTGTTAAGCTTT
>JAODXP020000034.1:7556842-7559342 GCA_027497455.2 Sardinella longiceps
GAGTGTGAGGGGAAGTCGGACTCCAGCCCCGAGAGAGAGGCGGCAGAGGAAGACTCCAAAGTGGGCGGCGAGGCAGGCAAGAAGAGGAAGAGGAAGCCGTACAGGCCTGGTAAGGGCCCTGATTGGAGGAGGCAGCTGCACCAGAGCGTGAAATGGGCAGCCAGACCGTGTGCTCTTGCGTAGCGTAGCTTAGCTTAGCTTAGCTTAGCTTTGGCTTTGGCCTTGGCTTGGCTTGGCACAGACTAGCAGCCAGATCCAAAGAGATGAGCCAGGGGTTATTTCCTTCCCATGATCCAACACAGACACGAGCCTCGCTGTCTTAGGATTCCCCCATAATATTGCACTTTGATTCCATAGAATTAGAATGAACAAGGTAAAAGGCAACACAGATGGTTCCAGAACATCTGGATCGTCTGCAGACTCATTCCTCTTTAACACACATCTGTGGTGTATATCAATATAATCTAAAACACATCTTTTAACACACACATCTGTGTTATATCTCTGGAGTAAGTGTAACTCGATGTGAGGCCAGTTATTTAGGGTAGATCATATTCAGATCAACTCAACAGCCTTAATATTGTTGTTTATCTTGCTGTTCTCTTGCTGCTGTAATCTATGGTATTGTTCATCCTCCAGCTGTTTTGTTATTCCCTATCTAAGGTTAATATTTAATATGAGGAATGATAATGATCATTTTTCTTTGACCATTTTTCTTTTGATTTGTAAAAAGCACTACCACTGACCGAACACGACTTGCGTTCACAGTGTGCCTCTTAAGCCGTACTCTCAGCGAGATAGCCTACTGGGAGTCACATTTCTGAAGCTCTTTAAAAAAAAAAAAAAAAAAAAAAAGTAACCGTTATCAAACTGTTTCTTCAAACAGGCATTGGAGGCTTCATGGTGCGGCAGAGAAACAAGGCGGGGCAAGCTAAGGCCAAGCCTTGCCTGACCAGGAAGGACTCGACGGGCTCGCTCTCCGAGATCCCGCCGGGAAAAGACGAAGGTGAGAACCTCTCGTGTTGCTCTGTATCTCGAATATGTATTCGTCAAAAGTGTCTGGCAACGTCTAAAGTTGTATGCAGTGGCTTTGTCTATAGGTCCATATATATCCCTAGTCACCAATTATAGCTGAAATATCACCCAGTGGAATGGAATACTGTTCTCTGATTGGCTGACAGGGTGTCCGTTAATTCTTGATCGATGTACATCGATGTACTCGTGTCCGCTCGTCCATTATTAGCGTATGTTGGGACACCTCGGCAGCCGTTATCCCTTACATATCACATGTCAATAACAAATGTAACTAACATATGAATGCTGGATTCTGCTGTCTGTGTAGCCTGGGGAGATCCAGCTCCAGATACCCCACAGGATGAGAAGCCTCCTCCAGCCGAGTTCCCAGAGAAAACCAGGAAACGCTACCGAAAGAAAAAGACCAAACTGGAGGAAGCCTTTCCCACCTATCTTCAGGTGTGAATTTCATTTGATTGATTTGACTAACTCAGATTTCAAACAAACAAAAGAACATGATGCATATCATAGACCACGCCTTCTCTTTTTGCAAGACAGTCAGAATCACACAGGAAATCCCACAGGCTTATTTCCGTTTTGGTCTGCAGCATTGTGGTGCTGTTAGCTCCATCTTGCACTGCACTGCACCACCTCTTTCCTTTTCTCAAGCATCTTTACCAATATCTCTTGAGATGTAAACATTTTAAGGGAAGAGATTGTCTTTTTTTCTCACTTTTTAAGATTTTAACCATTTCTTCACATATTTCTTCACTTTACACGATTGTGAGTTCTGTGATAACGCGGTCATGTTCAATAAGTTGAGATAACTTGGGCATTTTTTTTTAAAAAAAAAATTTGGCTCACTTTTACTGACTTTGCTGTTCTCCTGCCCTCTACTTCACATTCCCCTCTGCCTGCACAGTAGCACACCCTCAGCTCAACTAGACAAGGCGCTGGCAAAGAATCCTGAGATGTTGTAGAACATGATCCGCGCCATAAACCATCAGCCTTCACCAGCGTCACCTCACGGGAAGGTCACGGCGTGCTGCCGCCACCGCATCGCTAGGCAACCACTAAAGATAGAACGCTGCGCTACAACATGGATCTTAAGGCACCCTTACCTTAAGTGGGTGGCTGTCGCAAGGAATCCATGCAGGGTTCAAATAACGTCCCCCCCCCCCCCCCTCTGAAGGCCTAACTCTTGTTTGTGTTGCAAATTGGCGTTTGAGCGTTGATCCGAGTTTGACTTAACTTGAGAGCGACAGGCCTCTTTTTTTTTTCTTCTTCTTCTTCTTCTTTTTTTTTCGTGCACTTCCCAAGAGTCTCCTGTAAGGCATGTGCGTACCTCCACTTTAATGAGGCTTCGGAGAACATGGCCCGTGTTTTGAAACTGGTCCGACCGTGAGGTGCATTAAGTTAACGCTAGCTGTCACCAGCAGGCTACCCTACCCGGGCTTTCACCCTCCCTCCCCTCCTCTCCCCCCCC
>JAODXP020000034.1:7564342-7596842 GCA_027497455.2 Sardinella longiceps
GATTGAAGAGACTGTATTTTAAAAGGTTCTTTTGGACTGTTCTATGGTTATAAAAGTGAGATACTCTTACTGATTTGTGTGTGTGCTTGTGTGTGTGCGTTTGTGTGTGTGTGTGTGTGTGTGTGCATTGTCTGGACATCTAGCTGGTCTGGACATGGCAGCAGAGTCCCCCGTTGTAGCCCAGGCTCAAGCAGCCAGGGCTGGGCGAGGCATCTCAGAGGAGCCCCTGGATGGCATCCTCAGCCCAGAACTGGACAAGATGGTCACAGACGGTACGTGCAGCACAGGAGTAGAGAACATTAGCCTTCACAGATGCACTCTTAAAGGGGATGGTCACTTTTTAGCATGTTTAGCCCCTTTAGCCCCTTTTCTGTAGTGTCTAGGATGAAATAGGATTGTCATTTAATCCTAGACACTCCAGAAAAGGGGCTAAATATGCTAAAAAAAAAAGTGAACGTCACCTTTGAGATGGGAAAGTTTTGAATGGAAACATCTTCGGGGAAACCAGAGACTGTTTTATTCAGAAGTGATGAAAGCCATTATTGAATTTTGATTTGGGCTGGAAAAATAACTTGTTTTTTTAATCTGTTACAGAGTCCATTCTCAGCAAACTCTACAAAATCCCAGGTGTGTAATGCCATACATTTTGATTGTTCAAGTAGTACTCTTATCCCTCTGCAAATGAATACAATCTTTCTGATCAAAAAGCCTGTTTGCATGCGTGTGTGTGTGTGTAAATGTATTGGAAAGGAAATGTGTGTGTGTGTGTGTGTGTGTGTGTGTGTGTGTGTGTGTGTGTGTGTGTGTGTGTGTGTGTGTCTCTGTGTGTGTGTGTGTGTCTCTGTGTGTGTGTGTGTGTGTGATTATATTGCAAGGCTTCCTCTATCATCTATCTCAGCTGGTAGTTAATGATTGCGTTGCCCCCTACAGAGCTGGAGGGGAAAGACGTAGAGGACCTCTTCACGGCCGTCCTGAGCCCCAGCACCAGCCAGTCTCCCCAGGTGGCCCATCAACAGGGCCCAGCCGCCATGCACGGGCCCCAGGGTGCTGGACTCCCTCACCCCCCTTCGGCTCCAGGTATTGCCCTTTCCTTTCCACTGCAACAGGCAGTCACAGACTATTTACTGTGGAAGTGAATGCCGGTAAAAATATGGCAGTAAGGAGTGCTTCTTCACTACTATATTAACTAAAACAGGCAACCTTTGGCATCAAGGACATGTCTCGGAAGGTTCTGAAGGTTCAAAAGTCATACCCTTTTCTCCAAGACCAAACAGACTCTGTATTCTTGTATGTCACATCACATTTGGGAAACATATCGCTTTCATTCAGAAAGGCCCGTTTTATTCCTGGTTTATTTCTGCCTGCACTAAGCACTTTTTTGGACTTAAAGTGATACGCCTCCATTTTGGGAAATATGACAGACATTGACCAAATTTTGCGCAACGCAGACTGAGGTAGCGAGACAGCAACTAACTGTAACAGAAGCGAGCTTATCAAAACGAAACCTAATTGATTTGGTTTTGTTTTTACATGCCCTATTCTGTTAGTGTTAGCTGCCATTTCGCCGTCTCAGCCACAACATTGACCAAATTTCGTACAATGCAGACCATCAATAGCACTTAGCTCCGTAAAACAGCAGGGCTACATGTTGATTCACTTTGGATAATTCCTTTAAGCACAAATCATGGTGGAAATACCTGAGTGGCATGTTCCCTGTGCTCGTTTAGGAAATGGGATGTTCCCACGGATGCCGATGGTGAACGGACTGGTGGACCCCAGCCAGCAGTTTCCCCCGTCCCAGATGACCCCAGGAGCAGGACCCTGCATGGGCGGCAACTTCAGCCCGCTGCAGCGCATGCCCTTCCCCGACAACATCAGGTTACATTTCAAAACTCTCTCTGTCTTGAGCTGATGAAACTGTTGAAGTTAGTGTGTGTGTGTGTGTGTGTGTGTGTGTGTGTGTGTGTGTGTGTGTGTGTGTGTGTGTGTGTGGACTTGGAAAGAGTTGTTATTAGTATCCTCTTTGATTTTGAGCGAATAAGAACTAATGTAGCCAACAGTACTTGGAATATCACCCCAGTACATCATGTATTCTGAACGAGTCGGTCCATTTCTGCTGTTTTACAGGGAGCGCAAGTTCCATCCAGTGCCTGGTGGAGTGGGTGGGGCTTGGGCCGGGCCTGGCCCACCTCCGGGTCCAGGAGGTCCAGCACCAGGTCCAGGTCCAGGGGCCGAAGGCGAGGGCGACTCCATGTCCACCGCCCAGAAGAGCACCCTCAAGTGGGAGAAGGAGGAGACGCTCGGGGAGCTAGCCACCGTGGCTCCTGTGCTGTACACCAACGTCAACTTCCCCAACCTCAAGGAGGAATACCCTGGTATGTGCTTCATCCTCCACCAACACCATCCAACACCAAAGATACTTTAGAAAGCAAGATGAATCATTCTAGGCTGCCCTAACGTTAAAAATCGGGTTACAGTTTTGGTCTCCTAAATAGGTGTGTCATAGACATCATAGCATTGATCATCTCTGGTAACACTAGCTGAATCTCAAGAGGGATTATAAGATTATCGGTAACCTGATGATATTTCCCAGACATCAGTTTTTCATTTTTTGTTGTTGTTGTTGTTGTTATTATTATTAGAAGCATAAATAAATAAAATAATTGAATGATGTTACAGTGAGACTGAATTACTATCTGTAAATCTCTTTGGATGCATCACTTCATGCATAGACCCCAGTGATGATGCCCTTTGGGCGGTATTCTCCCAGGTATCTTAAGTCCAAAGAAGTGCTCAGAGCAGGCTAAAATGCACGGAGCTTAGCACTTTTTTGACTTAAGATTTGGATGAATACCACCCTTTATGCATAGAGCCCATTTTTATTTCCCCTTATCCCCATCCTGTGTGTTCTGTGCAGACTGGTCGACAAGAGTCAAACAGATTGCCAAACTGTGGAGAAAAGCCAGTTCTCAAGACCGAGCCCCATATGTGGTAAGTGTGAGGAGAATTTCCTCAAATACAGTCAGTCTCTCTCAGTGAGGGTCTTTCCCTTGTAAACGCTGTCTGCTGTTGAACTGCCTTTGATTCAGGCCTGGGAGATGAAAGCCTTGCGCAGATAAGCTGCTGTAATTAAATAAAGCATATTATCCTAGATCTATTTAAACAGGTTGCAGGGAAAGCACGGAGTTCACAGCGCCGTCTCATCCCTGTGCTTTAATTAAACTCTCAGAAAGTCAATTAATCTGATGGGACAAATTCAGGAGGACCTAATCTTGATTAAGAATGAACTTTGGTGTGATTTTTTTTTTTTCCTCTCTCTTTCTTTCTTTTTTCAAAAGACTCCTCGTCTGCAGTATATTGCAATGCTGTTTCCTTCAGTTCATCCTTGTCTGTCCGAAGCATCACAACTCGCCAAATTCTTTATGTAAAATATGTCAGTATAATGGACTCAGACTTTTGACTAACACTCTCTCTGTATATCCAGCAAAAAGCCCGGGACAACAGAGCAGCACTGCGCATCAACAAAGTCCAGATGTCCAACGAGCCGGTCAAGAGGCCGCCGCCGCACGTCCAGCAGCCCCCCACGCCGCAGCTGCCGCAGCCCCCGGAGGTGTTTGACCCGGCCATTCCCCCCATGGACACCGAGCTGCTCTTCAAGGACCCACTCAAGCACAAGGAATCCGAGCAGGAGCAGGAGTGGAAACTCAGACAGGTGAGCAGTGAGCTTGAGTTGTCCTCCACAGGATTCCTTTTCGCTAGCCTGGCGAATGCCAAACTAAAATCACAAGTGATATTTAGTCTGGAGACCTACCTATTGCATTGCTCGTAGTGGAAGCATCGTTTACGATTGTCCAGAGCCGTTTATTGAGCACTGCGAATTTCAATCATAGCGTCTCTACGTACGCTCGGAGCCAATACCAGAGCCACCACGTGACGTAAAATGCAATCGAGGGCCGTACAAATCCCTTTTGTTCTGCGATTGGATACCGAAAGTAAGCGAGAAAACGGCCATGTTCACCATGCTGCTTTGCAGAGTGAAATGAAATAAGCGCGCAAAGTGAGCATGGGAACTCCCAGATCTTACCTTTCGGCTTCAAAACACTTGAGATCCCAGTAGACACAATGTCAAGTACATTGCAATTAGTCATCCTGTGTTCGTATACTACCTTTGTTCAACTAACTAACTATCACATTTAGCAAGTTCTAACAACAGAACAATGCTTGAATTCACTCCGGTACTCGCCTTTAAAGAACATTAGCTGGTAGAGAATGAGTCGTTACATGCTACCAGGTGAAGATGCCGGTTCTGAGCCAGTTAATGTTGCAAGTTGTACTTAATTGGGTGTAATGTTTTGAACAGTGGACTGCTGTATGTTACATACTGTAAAGTGGTGGATAAATTGATGGATCTTTTCGTTTATTTCAACATGCTGTAGTTTGAGGAACACAAGTTCTGAGTTTATTTGCTAGCTGAGCTTTTGAAAGTTCTTGTTGGATGCAAAAAAAATAATCGGGCTGATATTGTGATAACTTGTATATACTGTTTGTATATACTGTATGTACTAGAGAGAGAGAGAGAGAGAAAGAAAGAGTGTGTTGTATATGATGTCATTGAAATAGCTGCCATTTCCTCAGACTTTTGACTAACAGTAGCCCCAGAACAGTGTGCGATTATATGTAGTTTGCCACCTGAATAGTCCTGTGGTCTGGTAATCATGTTGAAACTCAGTAGGAGCTTTGCGATAGGCACTCAAGTTTACAGACAGAGAGGGCCACTTTAATTGGAAGTCCTTGGATGACTGGTCCCTTTAATAATGTTGGCAAAAGCAAGGCAAAGTCTGAGCGTAGTCTCATTTTCAAGAGCGAGGCAAACACTGGCGCGGCAAGAGAGGCTCTTTCTGTATCAAAGTGTGAAATCATCAATAGATGGAATTGAACTGGCTGAGACATCAGAAAGAAGCTGTGATGTGCACCCAAACACCTCACAGCTGTGCCTGCCGCTTGCCAAAAGCCAATAAAGTCCACTGGCTAGGTGAATGACTGACAGCTTGCGTATCCACGGTAACCACGCTCCCGCAAACCTGCAGAGGAAATCTTTTCATGTACAGTTCCTCTCAGTCTTGCTAATTGAGCCTCTCGCCATCGTCTTGTGTCTAAAAATATACTTAACTCTGTAAACAAAACTTTTCTCAAATCTGTTTAGTTACTTTTTCCCCCCTTTCAATAACTGTATTGTTTCTTTTTTCTCTTTTGTTTCCTTGTGGTTACATCAGCAAATGAGGCAGAAGAGCAAGCAGCAGGCAAAGATCGAAGCTACCCAGAAGCTGGAGCAAGTTAAGAATGAGCAGCTGCAGCAGCAGCAACAGCAGCAGACGGGCGGCGGGCCGGACGGAGACAGCTCCAGCGGCCATAGCCCCCTGTCCTCCCAGTCCAGTGGCGGCGGTGGCAACCTGTCACCCATGCATCAGGGCAAGGGTGCTTTCCCCCGGTCGCATGGCTCCTCGGGGCCTTCGGATGACATCTTCCTGCGTCCGCAGCTCCCTCCGCCCTCTGCCGGCAGCAGCCAGGGGTCAACCTCACAGCCCCAGTCGCCGCAGATGTTCTCGCCTGGCTCGTCAGGGTCGAGGCCTTCATCTCCTGGAGACCCTTACGCTAAGATGGTGGGTACGCCGAGACCTCCACCCATGGGTGGGGCAGGCGGGCAGGGTCGCAGGGGCTCAGTGGAGTCGGGGAAATCGCCCAGGTCTCTGTCAGAAGAGAGAGGCAAGGAACCCTTTGGCTCCCCGACGTCCCTGAGTAGCGATCCGTACGCCAAGCCCCCAGACACCCCCAGGCCTGCACCCTCGGGAGACCCCTTCCTGAAGCCCATGGGTCCCCCACGGGCCAGCCCCTCAATGGAGGGGAGGCACATGATTGGCTCCCCGGGTCATGACCCGTTCTCCAGACCCGCCCAGCGCAAAGAGGCCTACCAGCGAGGCGTGCAGAACCGGATGATCCTCTCGGACCCGTACTCTCGTCCTTTGCTTACGCCCATCCCAGGGAGCAACGAGTCCGGCTCTGTCCAGCTCTTCAAAGCACCCATGCCACCGGGCCAGGCACAGGACCCCTTCGGAGGAATGCACCCTGGACAGCGGAGGCCGAGCGGAGATCCGTTCGACCCGTACGCTCAGCCCCCTCTCACTCCACGGCCTGGAATGGGTCAGGAGTTTGCCAGCCCACAGAGACCTTCGCGCCAGACCCATCAGTTTACTCAGCCTGGCCCCGTGATGAGACAATCTGCCCAGAACCCATACGCTCACGCACCCCCCACTCCCAGACCGGACTACAGCCAGTACGACCCCTACTCCCAACCTCCAGGCACGCCGCGGCCTATGAGCGACGTGTACGTTCATGCTCCGGGCACGCCCAGGCCACATGATCAGTATAGCCCCTCCTCCGACCCTTACTCACACGCACCCTCCACTCCCCGTCCGGGCCCCAGGGTCTCGCCCTCCCAGGCTGTCGATCCTTACGCCCAGGCTCCGGGGACGCCACACCCAGGGATGGGAGACAGGTTCCCCAAGTCTCCAGGTTGTCAGAGGAACCCTGACCCTTATGCCCAGCCTCCTGGCACCCCGAGGCCCATGCCCATGGGAGGCCCGCAGCAGATGCTGAACGACCCGTACGCCCAACCCCCGGGCACCCCCCGACCCGGTGCGAGACCGGTCCCCATGGGCAATCACGACCCGTTCTCTCCACCACCTCAGGCCAGGGCCCAGGAGGCTTTCGCTCACCCGATGGTCCCGGGCTCTCAGACACCAAAGCATCCCGGAGTGCACGACGAGAGTGTCGTTATGCCGCCATCCCACGCGCCAAACCAAACACCAGTCCACGATCCATTTGAGCAGGGGCCTATGACGCCTCACCCACAGCCTATGGAAAAGGACACCCAGGGCATGGTGGGGCATGGGCCTAACCCCATGGGCAGTGGGCAGATGCCTCACTCAGCACAGTTCTCCGCACCTCCAGAGGCTCAGAGTGTGTCTCTCATGGAGGCCGAGGAGAGGATGAGACAGGTTAGATTATTATCTGCATTTTTTCTCTCGACTTTCTCATTACTTTTGAATTCCATTCATTTTCATTAATGAATATTTCAAAATCAAGATTTAAGATTGTTTTTGGTTTGTCACATGCATTTTTGTTCAGGTACAAAGAGCAGTTAAATGCTCCCTTCTGTGCAAGCAAAGAATCATTAATAAGAAATAATAATAACGAGAACATTTAATAAACAGAACAAAAACAATAGGGGTCCCTGCAGTTTTTTCTGCTTGGACCCCTAAATATGATACAATGGGACAAAAATTCAATGTCGACTCTAACAGTCTGTATCAATATTGCTTTTTTGCACAGCGTCAGCGAATAAGAGAGCTTATCCTCAAGCAGCAGCAGCAGAAAGGGGCCATTCGCCAGGAGAAGGGGCCCCAGGAGGGCCCCATGCCCATGGCCATGGCCCCAGGAACCCCACAGCACTGGAGTCAGGGGGGACCGGGGCCGCAACCAGAGATGTTCAACCGACCCCCACCCCCATACCCTGGCCCAGGGCCAGTGAGAGGCCCCATGAGGTTCCCTGGACCCTTCCCAGGCGACCCTTCTCAGCATGGCCAGGTTGCCATGGAAGGGCAGTTCCCAGATGGAGTCAATATGGGCATAAGGCAACATATGCAGAGGTGGGTTAGCGGCATGGGGAATGATATGAGATTTTTTTTTTTTTTATGTAGCTAATGGAAGCCATAATGAAATGTCTCTAATCAAATTGCTATCAAAATATGGATTTATTAGCATTAGCATTCCTTGCCTCTGTTGCTCTTGGGTTGCCCAACCCCCCTACCTCCACCAACTCTCCTAGCCTAGCCCTTTTCCTACTGCGCTTCTGTACTCTGCACAAATAGACTCACACCAGACAGAATTTCACTGCATTTTTTTACACCGGTTCCTTGATTCCTTGACTCCATCAATGCTTGTGTGAAAACTGTGTGAAACTGTGAAAGCTTGTGTGAAAAAATTGTAACCATTATTTTTTATTTATTTATTTTTTTGATAGATTTGGGTTTCCTGGAGGACAAGGGCCTCATGGACCTCCCAGACCTCCGCATCCAATGCAGGAGGCCATGATGGAAGCACACCCTCAGATGAGGAGGTCCATGTCTGTGGAACTGGGAAAGCCGTTCGGCGGCCCCCCCATGGGCCCTGGTCCCCAGCACTTCGCCCAGAGGGGAATGCCAATGCAGCAACACAACATCATGGGCCAGCCTTTCATCGAGCTGCGACACCGAGCCCCAGAGAACAGGCTTCGGCTGCCCTTCGGCCCCGCCGGCATGCAGGGCAACCCTATGGACCCCCACGGCCAACAGCACAGGCCACCAGGGTTCAACATCAGGCAGCAGATGCTGTTCCCACCCAATCAGGGTCCAAGGATCCCCATGGAGGGAGCCATGATGACTCCCCAGCCCCAGGGAGCTGTTCCGCAGATGCAGATGTCCACTAGCATGGACAACTTGAACCAGGCACCTGGCTTGCCTGGGACGGGCGGTTTTCAGCAGCAGCCGCCCCTCATGAGGTCCATGAGTCAGCCGTCCTCGAGCGAAGCGGCCAACGTCGCTCCCGTCAATCTTTTCCCGGTGGCTCCCGCTGAGCAAACCGATGAAATTCCGATGCCTAGCGCCGAAGGGGAGAAGCTGGATGCTGACGCCGAGTCTGCTGTGAAAGATCTAGAAGACGTTGAGGTGAAGGATCTGGTTGATGCTGATCTGGAGAACCTCAATCTAGATACAGAGGACGGTAAAGACTTGGATCTGGAAACAAACGACTTGCACCTTGATGATTTCCTGACATCTGGAAAATTTGATATCATAGCTTACACTGAAACTGACCTGGACCTTGACGTCAAGAAGGACATGTTCAGTGAGGATCTAGACCTCAGTGATCCTATTGAGGACCACGGGGAGACCTCGGATACTGAGAAGGCACTTTCAGAGAAGAGAAACGCCAGTTCTGGTAGCACCTCGACGAAAGGACAGTCGGACAATATACCAGAGATTTCAACGGATAACATTAAACAAGAAGCTTGTCCAAGTCAGGGCTTGAAAGAGGAGCCAGACGTTAAGACAGAACCCAACACTAGTCTGTCCCAACCTCAGGGCTTGACCCCCTCTGGGGATATCAAGAGCCCAGACCTCTCCACTCAATCAGCAGCATCTCAGCTCCCCCAGTCAGTAGGTGTTCCTGAGACCACACCTGTGCTGTCCAGCCTACTGGGCAAGGAGAAGCCAGGCGAGTCGTCTCTCAAAGCGGACGCCTCATCAGCCGGCCAAAGCAACTCAGACATGTCCATCTCAACTGCTCTCAATCAAGGCAACTTCTCACAGCAAGACTTGAATCCAGCTCTGGCGTTGGAGCAGGCTCTTGGTTCTGCCCACACAGAGACCGCTTTGGGCCAGATCCAAGGGCAGGCACCAGGCCAGGCTTTTGGGGCTGACCAAGTCCAGGCAGCCCAGGATATGTTGCTTGCTGCTGGGGAAGCAGGGACCAGCCTCTCTCTGGCCCAGCAGCAGGCCTTGGCTGGCCAGAACAGGCCTCTGTTGCTGGAGGAGCAGCCCCTCTTGCTGCAGGACTTGCTGGATCAGGAGAGGCAGGAGCAGCAGCAGCAGAGACAGATGCAGGCCATGATAAGGCAGCGTTCCAGCGACTCCTTCTTTCCAAACATAGGCAAGTCATGTTTATAGATATTATCTCAGCATCCCTCCCCAATCCCCGTCAACCAATGGCCTCATGTAGTAGTATTCTCTTAAAGGTTCTTGTGAATTTCTCCTCATTTTCTTTCAAGACAAAAAACTAAAGCATTGTCTTAAAAGATTTGTTTTAGAATGAGTCCCACGGAAAACAGCCAGTTGTTTGCTAGCATGAGCAACAGCCCTTAAACACTTTGTATAATGAAGCAGGTGTTGTACCTAATGAAAGTACCATGCTGCCGTGTGTGTGTGTGTGTGTGTGTGTGTGTGTGTGTGTGTGTGTGTGTGTGTGTGTGTGTGTGTTTTGTGCGTGTGTGTGTGTACATGTGCACGCACATCACTACCCTCAAAGTAGCTGCCCAGGTCTTGCAGTCAATACATTCCATCACTCAGCAGTAGTCTTCGAAATTAAATGTAATTTGTCAAATGAGACAATTTGAAATGTCCATTCATTTTGATTACAATGACTGTCTTAAAGTACTTTTGATTGGCCAAACTAAACTCAGCAAGTCCATAATGGTGATGCTGTCTTTTTTTAGCCCTATGTTAATCTAGACATTCAGAACTTTTCAGAACATTAAAGTGCCAGTTAGTGGTCTGTGAAAACAGGTACTGTCTCTATCTTGACGGCTTACATAATATGCAAGATATCCCCGGATGACCACACACAGAGCACTGTTAACCACACGATATATTGCCTAGTTGTTATGGGAATGGAAGATTGGCATCCATCCATATTAAATTCACTGCTATTAACAAACACTATCTACCCACAGTGACAGACAGACAGACAGACAGTTTTTCAGAATGATTAAAACTTTCCTATTGACCCTCGAACTGCTTCTAGTTTGAACACTAATCCTTTCATTGGTTTAATTTTCATTTTTACCCTGAACTCTTTGAAAAAACAACAACAACAAAAAACAAGATCTAAACCATAGCCCCACCCCCTCCATTTGCCTCTAGTCAACCTCCACCCACCCACTTGTATTCATTATTAAGTAAAAGGAAGGCTAGCTATTTATGCATAGGCTATGTTTTAATAATTAATTTTCTTTGTCTCCAGATTTTGATGCAATCACTGACCCCATCATGAAGGCTAAAATGGTGGCCCTAAAAGGCATCAACAAAGTCATGGTTCAAAACAACATGGGCATGACACCTATGAATGTCATTAACAGGTAAGGATGAAGGGCATGGAATTTTTTTTAAAGGGATATTCCACCTTTTCATAAAATGGGGTGATTTTTTACCATTTTATCTGGAGTAACATAGTGGGTAGAAGCATTTTGGTTTCAATGCATGCGTTTTACTAGTCTGGCAAACCCAGTTTTCGCTTTGCAGCTTTGCATAGGTGCTGGAATGTAAAGTAGCCAGATGGCAAGTCTTCTGCTACTTTACCTTCCAGTTCCTATGGCACATCCCTTTAAAGGAGAAATCCAGTGTAAATCAATCCATAGCCCTATTGTTCAACTCACCAAGTGCTGTAGGTAGGAAAAAGAATAAGAAAATTTGATAGAACATAGATGATGATAGAGATGAATGGGGCATAACGACTTTCTTTCAGCGTCAATCCATTCTTTCAGTGTCATTACATCATGCCCCATTGAGTCAGCATTAGTAATCGGTCTGTTATTTGGTCTATGTAGCAGCATCAAATTTTCTCATTCTTTTTCTGAGAGACGGCAGTCATGTTCCTGGAACAACAAAGCTATTGACTGATTGACACATCAGATTTCTCCTTTAAGTGCTAGTGTTCTGAACACATCGACCAGTCATAATATGAACCTCTCTGTTATTTTTAGGCTTCCGCAGGCTGTGCAGCAAGCCCAAGCCCAAGCCCAGGCCCCACCATGGCCCGAAGGTGCTCCTGTGGTTCCCCCACAGGTTCCTGTGCAGGTATGCCTGGGCACAACAACGAGATCCCAAAGACAAGTCTGCGACATATCAGATTCATTCTAACACTCATAATGTTTCTTTGCTCTTTCCCCTAGGAGGGCAAACCAGCACCTCATATAGCCAGACCCAATCCCCCTAATTTTGGACCAGGACCTTCAAGTGAGTTCACAAACACCTCACTGTGTCAAACTGATACAAGTTAAACATTTCATTTCGCTCTGCAAAGCAGCATGGTGACCACCGCTGATTTCGAGACCTGCTTTAGGTATCCAATCACAGAACGAGGAGAGACTAGCCCAGGAGTATCCATGCTGCCTTGCTCGCTCGTTCTATCAAGTTATTGTTAGTTTATCAGGAGGTATTTCTTCATCTTCTGAAGTGAAAACCCCATGTTACGCCCACTAACCCCCGCCCCTCCTTCTCCCCTCAGACGATGCCCAACAGAAGGCTCAGTATGAGGAATGGCTGCGGGAGACCCAGCAGTTGCTGCAGATGCAGCAGAAGTTTCTGGAAGAGCAGATCGGGGCCCACCGCAAGTCCAAGAAGGCCCTCTCGGCCAAGCAGAGGACCGCCAAGAAGGCGGGTCGGGAGTTCCCTGAGGAGGACGCCGAGCAGCTGAAACACGTGACAGAGCAGCAGGGTGTGGTGCAGAAGCAGCTGGAGCAGGTAATGGACAGACTCAATCATTTAAGTGATTTTCAGTGATATGCAATTTTATTTTATTTTTTATTTATTTATTTATTTATTTATTTATTTATTGAATAATAATTTCCAAGTAATCTTTATCAAGCTGCAACTTTAAAGTTATTTTCAAGTAATAACAAATCAAGGCAAAGCAATCCAACTGGGCTGATAGTAAAGTTTATCAAAATAATAGAAATATATATCTGTATATTAATTGCAAATGGACATAGTAGGTGGAAGTTCATGGTTGCATAGAGTTTAATTGCAGAACCCTGATGCAAAACCCTCTAAGTCAGAGAAGGTGTTAAACACACATTTTGTAGAGAAGAGTGTACACATCTATCTCTGTGATACAAATACAATCAAAACATTTCACTTTGTCTGTTTGTCAATCTTGATTGTTTTTCTGATAATAATGGACATCTCCTACCGGCAGTTCCATTAGTCCTCTCTAGTTACAGTTTGAAATACTAGCAAAGCGTATTTCTATTGGCTTTTGGCTGAGTGGTCTCCTGTGTGTCCTTCTAAACAGATCCGTAAACAACAGAAGGAGCATGCAGAGCTGATCGAGGAGTACCGAGTGAAGCAGCAGCAGCAGCAATGCAACATGCAGCCCCCTATAATGCCAGGCATGCACGCCCCCCCTGGCATGATGCCAGTCCGTCCACCCATGGGCCAGCCTATGATGGGCCCCATGCCACCGAGGCCACAGATGCCAGTCCACCCAGGCCAGCCTGGCCCAGCTCGCCCGCCCAACATGCCAGGCTGGCATCCTGGGGGCCCCATGCCAATGCCGGGCCCTATGCCCATGGGAGGCCCCAGGATGCCACCCATGATGCCTGGTCAGGGGCCTATGCCTCAGCCACCCATGGTGCCCGGTCAGCCCCCCATGCCCCCCCAGCCCCCTCAGGTCATGCCAGCCGGGGGCCCCTCCGCCTCTCAGTCGGGCAGTGGCGGCGAATCGCCTCACGTGAACTTTGACGACACCAACCCGTTCAGCGAGGGCTTCCAGGAGCGTGAGCGTAAGGAGCGTCTGCGAGAACAGCAGGAGAGGCAGCGGGTGCAGCTGATGAAGGAGGTGGAGCGGCAGCGGGCGCTGAAGCAGCGCATGGAGATGGAGATGCAGCAGCAGCAGCAGCAGCAGGCTCTGATGAGCCCCGAAGGCCTCATGAAGCCTCAGATGGCGCAGATGTTCAACCAGGAAATGCCCCACGACTTCCTGCAATCCCAGAAGCCTTTGCAAGCCCAGCTTCAGCAGCAGCAGCAGCAACAGCAGCTACCAGCCATGACTGGTCAGATGTTCCCTCAACAACAAGGTCATCCGCCCGGGCTCAGTGGAGAACCCCCCGGCGCCTTCATGGGTAACGGGCCGTTCCCTCAAGATATGGGGCCTGGATTTTGGCCTAAGAATTCAGGCATGGATGCGGGTAACTTTGCCCCAGGTCAACCCAGACCCCCTAGATTTGGAGGGCCCAATATGATGGCTCAGAATGCGGGGAAGTCCCATCCGTTTGGGCCAGATTCCACTTTGCCTCTTCCGCCCAACTTCCCGGGATCCGGGCCGTCGCTCATCCAGCTCTACTCCAACATCATCCCCGAGGAGAAAGGCAAGAAGAAACGGAACCGCAAGAAGAAGAAAGACGACGACTCCGGCTCTCTGAACGCTCCGTCCACGCCGCACTCTGACCTCACAGCCCCTCTCACGCCCTGCGTCTCGGACACGTCCTCCACCCCGACGCGGATCTCGCTGCACCACGGGGAGCAGGAATACGGCGAGTCGTCCCAGCCCGGCTCCTCCACGCCAGGCTCGGCCACCAGCCAGCCTCCTTCTGAGCTGGAGAGGCAGCTGTCTGGAGGAAGCTGCAGTGGTGCTGGAGGACCCGGTGGACCCCTCTCCCTCATGGAGAGCCACTCAGTGCAGGACCGCATCCTGAGCAACATCAAACTGGAGCAGATAGAGGGCGCCAGCGAGTGCCACGGCGCCGGGGGCCACGACATGGAGCACATGAGAGCGGTGAAGATGGAGAAGGAGGGAGCCTCGCCGCACGCGGCCGCCGGACTGAGCCCGGCGCACAGCTCCAAGGGCGAGATGAGCAACGAGCTCCTCAAGCACCTGCTGAAGAACAAGAGGACGCCGCCGGCCGGGCTTCCGCATCAGAGGTCGGAGGACAGCTTGCGCTCGGAGGAGGACGGCTCGGACTGTAAGAACTTCCTCAGACAGAACTCCCTGGACAGCAACGGGGTGAGTAGACAGACACGGTCATTTCTCTTCAGTTTACTTCTGTTTTATTCAATAATGTAGGTTAGAATTCTGGTTGCCATCAATATTTACTGTACCCCAATTCAGTGTCCCCCAAAAGCCTGCAGCCCCAAACCTCCAAAGACAAAGAGCTTGTTCTCCTTTGGTCACGTTGTGAGACACAGCTCACATATTATATAGTTCCCCATATGGGAGCTGTGTCTCATTCCGTTCCCTCTGAGAACCGAGGTCTTATAAAATTAAAAAAAACAGATGTTTCTTACAGTTAGAATATCCCTAATAAATTTGGATTCATGTCTATATCATTGGATGACATGTCTATATAACATAAATTTGCGTCTATATTGGAGTTTGTGTAGCTTTTCGCATATCTATCCTAAAATAAGAATTGTAATAGAACGCTCCATCTCTGATGCAGTGGTAGCCTCTCCAGAGGAACCGTTAACAGGGTTCTAAATCACTTTCATTATAGAGATCTGGAATGTTCCAAGAGATTCTACATTTTCAGTGTGAGTTCCGTTCTAAAGCCGCTAGAGAGCATTACATTTTGAGCCTAAGAAGCTTTGGCAGGTGATGGTACCTCAGAGGCACAGGCAGATAGGTCAAGCGCCGAGCGGTTGGCTGACATTTAAAACGAAAGGCTTGCTTTAGATTCCATTTTTGGCACCTTTTCCTCTTGTCCTTTTGAAACGTGATTGCTTGTCCCATTTCAGCACACAACGAGAGCTCCTACTCTGTGGCCTGTCACTCAAAGGCATTCTGAGAACGAGGCCCTCGGGACGAATAGCGTAGGGCTCTATGCGTCTGTACACCTTACCCAGGCTTTAACGATTTTCCTCCTCCTCTCTCCTCAGACGGTGTCTGACGGCCAGCTCTCTGGGCAGCCAGGTTTCGACGGGCCCTCACTGGACAAGCGCAAGCAGCGGAACAAGAGGGGTCCCAAAGGTGGCGAGCGCCCGGCACCGCGCTCCAAGAAGAGGAGGAAGGAGGAAGAGGAGAGGCAGGCCTCCACCTCCGACCCAGCCATGACACACCTGAAACAGGTAAGGTCATCGTCCTTACTTTACTCTACTCGACAGCTCCACAACGAGGTGTCATGTTTATGGCTGGCCTCAATGTTACCATGATCAAGCCAAATAATTTGCACATAGTAGGACCAACGGTAAATATAATGTAATTTTGTAATAGTACATCGGTATCAATGGTACTACAAGTACACTCACAATAGTGCTGTGATTTCGTGCCCATTTGAATGATGGTGAATTGAGGAACCCACGATGTCTTGCGTCTAAGGGTCCAATTCATGGGCTTTGCCAATGCAGTTCTGCTCTGATAGAAAAGCTATTTGTGCGAATGCAACTGGATTTGAATGTGACCAGACCGTACCCAACAGTGAAATACAGTTATGATTTTAAGCCATGTTGTTTCTAAACCATGTCCTCTTTCTGTGAATTGGGTGTCATCAATGTGGCTAATTCACAGTCACTAATCCAGTTATGATGACATTGTCTTCCATCAAAACTAAGCCGCACTTATCCCGCTAAGTAATCTCTTCTGTTACTTTTTTAATTACAAAATAATCTGGCAAAGCAAAGATAATTGTTTTTCAAAATGCTGTGGGATTAAAAATTTAATTTAAGTTGAGTGATAAAAAATTCTATGTTGGTGGTGGTGATCTGCATGTGTGTGTGCAGTGATGTGTTAAAGACTCAATATACAATGTCCTGTGTCTTTCTCTCTCTTCTAAACACACATCCATTCCATGGAACCTCCACAGCTCTCTCTGTTGCCTCTGATGGAGCCCTTGATCAGGGTGAACTATGCCCACTTCGTGCCCTTCGGAAGCGGGCAGCTGGACGGCGAGAATCGCCTGACTGGCTCCTTCGGCAGTGCTTCCCTGGACGGCGTATCTGACTATTATTCCCAGCTCATATACAAGGTGAGAGATGTTAATTTTATTTTTATTTTTATTTTTCATTTTTTTTAATGCAGTTCCTGCTTATAATTCTTTCTCTGTAACGTGGAGTAGGCCCACATAACAACTAATCAAGTTCGTTTGACTTGACTCTGAAGAGGAATTCCAAAACTTCTGAACTTCTAAAACTTGCATTTGAACTTGCAATAGAAAATAGACATTTTGGTTTGCTAACCCTAATTTTGGTAAAATAAGCAAGGCTCCCTCTCTCTCTCTCTCTCTAAAAAAACATCTGAAAATGTCAAATAAAATGCCAAGTATTCATCCACTTCACACCAGAAGCAGCCATTTTGCCCGTGAGAGCAGTAGTGTGTGTATGAGCAGTAGTGTGAGAGCAGTAGTGTGTGTGTGTATGCGCAGTAGTGTGTGTGTGTATGCGCAGAGAGAGAGGTGGGCTGGCAGGTACACTGCCGTGTATGTGAGGTGGGTGTGAAGGCTGGCTGGCTGGATGCCACCGTAACGTCTTCTTGGGAGATGACTCATTGCCTCTCTCTCTCTCTCTCTCTCTCTCTCTCTCTCTCTCTCTCTCTCTCTCTCGCTCTCTCTCTCTTTCTTTCTTTCTCTCTTTCTTTCTTTCTCTCTCTCTCTCTCTCTCTCTCTCTCTCTCTCTCTCTGCCTCTCTCTCTCTCTCTCTCTCTCTCTCTCTCTCTCTCTGCAGCAGAACAACCTGAGCAACCCCCCCACACCGCCGGCCTCTCTGCCCCCCACGCCGCCTCCGGTGGCACGGCAGAAGATCCTCAATGGCTTTGCCACCACCGAGGAGCTGGCCAGCAAGGCAGTCATGGGAGGACATGATGGTAAGTAAGGGCCTCAGAGCCAGGGCGGGCTGGGCTGTATAGACCCACAGCTAGAATAACACTTAGACAGTTTCAACACACTAATTACCATGTGCCGTTTATATGTCAACCATACGTGGTTGTGCTCATCCTCCCATCAATCCATTCAGTATACTCACTACAGACATGGACTGCATCCTACACAGTATCACACATATGTATGTACTTATGTGTGTGTATGTGTATATTATATATATATTTTATTTATGTATTTATTTATTTTGTGTGTGTATGTATAATATATTTTTTTTTCTTAATCAAATGAATTGCTGTATTGGGCAGATCTAGCATCTTTCTGCACTATTGTTGTCTGTGAATAGAGCTTGCTGTGTAGTAGCGTGGGGCTAAGCGACCTGGCTAACACATGCGTGTTCTCCCTTCCTCCCTGTGCTGTGCCAGTGACCAAAGGCCTGCTGCCCAGGTCCATGCACGTCCAGCTGAAGGCGGAGGAGGAGCTGCTGGCGCGGGCGCTGTCTCAGGGGCCCAAGACTGTGGACGTGCCCGCCTCTCTGCCCACACCCCCTCACAACAACCAGGAGGAGCTCAGGTGAGGCCTTGGGCCTACTGTACTGTAGGTCCCCCTGGACTCAGTCAGAGCAGGGAGCAGTGTTTGGTGCTGAGAAGTGTGTGGTGTGTTTTTGTTTTTGTTTGTTTGTTTGTTTGTTTGTTTGTTTGTTTGTTTGTTTTGATTGCCAAATACTTTGTGTGTCCATCCGGTGGCTTTATATTTTTTTCTTATGTACTAATCTTCTTAAACTTAAACTATCACTTTAGAGTCTAATCCACCCCCCCCCCTCTCTCTCTCTCTCTCTCTCTCTCTCTCTCTCTCTCTCTCTCTCTCTCTCTCTCTCTCTCTCTCTCTCTCTCATGCGGTCATGTTGCCCCAGCAGAGGTCAGGAGCACTGTGAGGACCGAGAGTCTCCAGACAGCTTTGTTCCGTCCTCGTCCCCAGAGAGCGTGGTGGGCATGGAGGTCAGCCGCTACCCAGACCTCTCCCTGGTCAAACAGGAGCGCCCGTCCCCTGCCCAGTCACCCGTCATCCCACTGCTGCCCAGCTGCAGTGGCAAAGGTACAGCTGGTCTACACACACACACACACACACACACACACACACACACACGCTCGTATACACTCACACACACACACACACACACACACGCACACTCATATACACACAAACACACACACACATGCACACTCACTCACTCACTCACTCACTCTCACATACACATATACATACACACACACACACACACACACACACACACACACACACACACACACACACACACACACACACACACACACACACAAGCAAACCAATCAACTGCCTTCTACTGACAGCTTCTCACTACTGGCCTGTACATCTATAATTAGACATGCAACTACAGTTCCATATTTCCATATCCAGCAAGCACTTGGCCGTGCATGAAGACTATGGGCGTAATTGTGTAAGAATATCCCATTCTGACAGCGTCTTGTCTCTCTCCCTGTGTTGCGTGTCGCCCTCGGCCAGAAGCAGGACTCCTGAACATCAAAAAGGAGCAGCCTTCCTTGTTCTATGGGACACCCTATGGGGCTCCGCAGAACGGCAGCAACGCCGGGCTTGTTTCCATAGCGATCACCCTCAAACCAGCCGCAGCGGAGGTGAGTGAGTGAGTGCGTGCATGCGTGTGTGCGTCATGGCTGTGATATAGTGTGCAGTAGTGGTGAGTGCGTCATAGATGTGATATATTGTGCACGGAAGGAGAGTGTGTGTCATGGCGGTGATGTAGGGTATTGTGCCGTGGGCTGGACCGGGCTGGAAGGTCAGAGGTCAGACAGGGTCAGGTGGGAGGAGAGTGGTGACGAGAATCAGGCAGGATTGTGTGAGAGTGGTAATCTGAGCTAGGATTATGGAGGTAAATAATGGCACCCTTTTTTTTTGAATGGTTTTATAATAATGGCTTTTTAAATTGATAACATAACCACCAGACAGTGTTTGTGAATTGTCTTTGAGAAAATTTCTGAATGGACTTCTAAAGGAGACATGTGTTTAATATTAAATGACACATAAAGCATTAAAATAATGTGGAACAATGGTGGGTGCTGCATGTATAATGTTATAACAGTACACCACATGTCCGTACTATAATATCCTGAATGCTCTGCTTTGCTGTAGAATATCACAGGGGTGGTGGCGGCCATCGCTGACCTGCTTCACGTGAAGATCCCCAGCAGCTACGAGGTGAGCAGCGCTCCAGACCGTCCCCTCCACGGCGCCCCTGGTGGCCTCCGAGCACCTCTGCAGGGCCAAGAGCTCCGGCACCCCTTCATGCTCCAGGGTGCTCCAGGCAGCTTCCGGGGCCCAGAAGGAGGAATGATGAGGTTCATCCGGCCTCCACCACAGCAGAGGGCGCTACAACAGCATCAGCAGCAGCAGCAGCAGCAGCACCACCAGCCACACTTCCCCGGTGACAGAGGTGAGGAAACCCCAGTATTCCCAGCACTCACTAGACAAGACAGTAAATAATGTCTTCTTCTCCCTTAAGGATCATAGCCTTATCGCCACAGTTTAGGTTGCATTACTTCTTACTGGGGCCATAGGGCAGTTCCTTGGAAAGCAGATTTTTATACAACAGTATAACACCAATAAAATGCCACATATTTTTATGAGAAGATAGGATTTAGATCATTTGCTGAACATGGAACATTTGCTTAATGCTGTAGAAGTTATTTTTACCAAATTCTTAAATATTTGGGCTAAAATTTTCAATAATACTGTGCACTCATATTCTGTCGCATCCATAACTCTGGAATTGCTCAAGCACACATTTGTAATCATTTAATGATAGATTGCGGAGGATCCATCAAATTCCTTTCTCCCCTGTTTTGATGATCACTAAGCCGATATGATGATGATGCCAGACTTGACTGTAATGAGGATGGAATGCTGAGTCATTGGCTATCAGTTGCTAATCATTCTTCTGTCCCTGCTGGATTGTATTGATTTGTAGCACGGATGCATGGATCCTTTGGAGCTCATAAGCGAGACTAATGATTCCGACCCGTGCCCTCATATTTACTAAGCACCATTTATCACCTTAACATACTAGTGTGGCCTAATTAATATGATCAGCTTTAGACTCCTAAAATAGGTCAAAGAGATACTGGCCATTCACCATTTGGCGCGTGATGTTGCTTTCTCTATTTTTAATTTGTGCCTTAGGTGATGTATTATAAAACAAAGGGATGACTGGTCCTGCAGTCACAATATTCCCTCTAATGTTGAATGAATAGCATTAATTCCCTCTAATTTTTAATAAATAGAGTGCCGTAGTATTCCCTATAATGTTTAATGAATAACAGTAATAATAGGTATATTTGTGTTTATAATTGCCCTGGTCTGAGCACAGCTGAAAGATTCCCTCTAATGGTTAATAAATATTATAGAATTGGCTGTAATGTTTAATGAATAACATGAGTAATACAATATTTGTTGTTTATTATTGTCCAAAGGCTGGCCACAGCTGAGAGCTGACCTGTTGAGCGTGTTGCCTCGTTCTGTTCCAGGTGGCGCTTTGAGCAGAGAGCAGTTTCTGAAAGGTCAGGCCAGCCCCGACCCAAAGCCCCAGTGGTGCCGCCACTGCAAGGTGGTGGTTCTGGGAAATGGAGTCCGCAAGTCACAGAAGGACGTAAAACCCACACAGCAGGTAATGTCAAATCACTGAATACTTCTGCTACGGGGTTTTGTAGTATCTTATAACATAAGATTTTTGTTGTTGTTGTTGCTCATGTTTTTATTTATTTATTTATTTTTTTTTTTAATATCTCTCTGGTGGTGCTGATCAAAGATGTGCTGTTGAACTATTGATTCATTTGATCTGTTGCTCTGGGGTACAAAACCATCCAGACTGAAAATGGCGCGCACACACACACACACACACACACAGAGCCCGTCAAACACACCTGAGCTTGCTGCTGGAAACCTCTAAGGAACAGGCATGCAGTCTCGGTGCAATTAATGGCTTGTGTATGAGAGTGTGGGGGTTATGGATGGTGTGTGTGTCTGTGTGTGGGTGTGTGTGTGTGTGTGGGTGGGGGCACTTAGTTGGGGGAGGGGGAAAAAAAAACTCTCCCAAACAGTTAATCCCAACACATTGGCCAGTCCGTTTGAAGTCTTCTCCCAAAGCACTCCAAGCATCGATAAAGGATTATGTGCTTCAAGTAGCCTTTGATATCTCCCCATGCGCACCCATGCCTTTTATAGGTGCACGTTCACTCAAGGGTCGCCTAGCATGTCAATCACGCCTCTCCAACGTTCTCTGTCTGTCTATCTCTCTCTCTCTGTCTCTGTGTCGTTTTGTCTGTCTGTCTGTCTGTCTGTCTCTCTCTCTCTCTCTCTCTCTCTCTCTCTCTCTCTCTCTCTCTCTCTCTCTGTCTATCTCTCTCAATTTATCTCTCTCAAATTCTATTAATTTCAATTCAATTAGCTTTATTAGCATGACTGTATTGTTATACAGTATTGCCAAAGCATTGCAGAGTAACAATCTTGTAACATGTTGTAACTTGTAACTCTCTCTCTCTCTCTCTCTCTCTCTCTCTCTCTCTCTCTCTCTCTCTCTCCTCTATATATTCCTATTCAGGATCCTCAGGCAGGCTCGCAGGGCGACATGGTGTTCTGCAGCCACAGCTGTCTGATCCTGCACTCCTCCTCTTCCCCCCCTAAACCAGCCGTAGACACCAAGGTCAGTGGCTATTAGTGGACTACTGTGTGGAACTGCATTATGGGTAGATGGGTGCCAACTGGTTATAGCTGCTGCTGCTGCTGTTGTTGTTCAGAGGTGGACAGTGATGCACTATTTAGTAATATGATTTATCTTGCGTTAGTGATATCATAAAAATGGCAGTAGTAATGTAATAGGATGATAAGTGTTATAGATGATGCAATTTCTTGACTATAAAAAAAGAGTAATAAATAGCTTATAACACACACTTAGTAAATTGACCAATACCGATGAGTATTGAGGTTGTGGTGGTGGTGGTGTTGGGGTATAATGAAGGTGTGTGTCTCTCTCATCTCTCTCGTCTCCTCCCTGTCTCTCTCTTTCTCTTTCTCTCCCTTTCTCTCTCTCTCCCTTTCTCTCTCTGTCTCTCTCTCTCTATCTCTCATCTCTTTCCCTCTCTTTCATCTCTCTCTCTGCCTCTCAGGAGTCTGTGCAGCTGCTCCCTGCGGGTGAGCCCAAGGAGAGTCCGAGTCGGGCCCAGCACCCCTACAGCAACAACATGTCCTCCCTGGACGTGCACTGCCTGGCCCAGCTCCAGCCCAAACCCTCGCCTCCTCCCCCCACATCCCCGCTACCCGACCCCCCCAGCCCCAAGAAGCCGGTGAAGGCCGAGCCCCAGCCTCCCGAGATCAAGCCCCCCGAAACCCTCAAAGTAATGGTCAAGCTTAAGTCTCGTGGTGGTGGAAGCAACTCGGACCACCCAAGCCATCACAGCAAGCGGCCCAAGGCCCGGCGCTGGCAACGCTGGAACGTGCGGCTGCAGCTGTCTGTGAAGAAGGAAGGGGACGGCGGTACGCAGCTCCTGGACGACGAGGCGGAGCTGGACCGGCTTCTGGCCAAGTTGACGCTACCGTTACGCCCCAACCCCCTGCCTCGAGACCACCGGCGCTGCTGCTTCTGCCATCAGGAGGGAGACGGACTGACGGACGGGCCGGCGAGGCTCCTCAACCTGGACCTGGACACCTGGGTGCACCTGAACTGCGCGCTGTGGTCCACGGAGGTGTACGAGACCCAGGCGGGCGCGCTCATCAACGTGGAGCTGGCGTTGCGCCGCGGCACGGCCATCTTGTGCGTCTGCTGCCAACGGCCCGGCGCCACCACGGGCTGCCATCGACTGCGCTGCGTTAACATCTACCACTTCACCTGCGCCCTGCAGGCCGGCTGCACCTTCTTCAAAGACAAGACCATGCTGTGCCACGCGCATCGTCCCCGCGGACAGGGCATGGCTGGCGTCGCCGGTGCGGTCAGCGCGTCTGCTGCGGCGGGTATCGCCGCCGCCGGGTCGGCCCTGCTGGAGCACCAGCTGCGCTGCTTCTCCGTGTTCCGCCGCGTCTACGTGCAGCGCGAGGAGGTGCGTCAGCTGGCGGGGGCCGTGCAGAGGCCAGAGCAGGGACACACGTTCCGCGTGGGCAGTCTGGTGTTCCACACAATGGGCCAGCTACTGCCCAGCCAGATGGCCACCTTCCACTCGGACACCGCCATCTTCCCCGTGGGCTACGAGGCCAGCCGGCTCTACTGGAGCATGCGCCACTCCAACCGACGCTGCCGCTACGTGTGCTCGGTTGAGGAGCGCGGCCCCCGGCCAGAGTTCACCATCCGCGTGCAGGAGCCCGGCTATGAGGAGGTCGTGCTCACAGACACCAGCCCCAAAGGTACAGTATGTGCTAGCTTCACAGACACCTAAAAAGAGCCTATGTGACACGAGAGCTCCAGGGCAATGATGCAACTCTCTTCAGCTGTTTCCAGACCAACAAGCCTGGTGTCAAAGCCCATGGCCCGTACCCCTACTAGTTTTTTGCCTGAAGAAGACCATAAAGGGTCGAAACGTTGCTTTTTAATTAAATTATGGGAGTATAATCAGTGTTGCGGACATTTTCCTTTCTTCCATGCCCATACTGATCATGCAAGTCCATGGCGCATTATGGACACAAGCCTTTCGCTATATGAAACTGTAGTTTTCTAAACTTTCCTCACGTATAAGGTTAATATATGGGGGTGGGCTATACCGTTTTGACTCCAAAAAATGTTATAGTGTCTCATAATGATGTTATCCATTTCATACATGAGAGCAGAAAATAATTACAAATTTGGAAAAGAAAAAAAAAGTTGATAGTAATAGTACAGCTCTGGTTCGAGAAACAACTCTAAACTAGAAAAGCACTCAGAGAGCGCAGACCTCCACTAAGGCAATGTGGTCACAGACACAATATAAATTCCAGATGGTGTTCTGGATCACCAAAACTTAATCAGTCGTTGCTTCTCCCAATACACACGTCTGAAACTTTCATTCTAATCAGTGCAGTACTTTTCAAGTTATTTGCTACACAGACAGATAGATACACACACACACAGACGCCAGCAAGCAAGTGTAGCGGCAAAAACATAACCTCCTTGGCGGAGGTACAGTAACTAGAGAATGTATAAAGAATGATGTAAAGTGTGGTTTCCAGCTCCCTGGTGATAAAAATGGCTGTTTGCAGAATGGAAATGAATGCATCAGCTCTTGCGAGCACAAGCACACACCAAAGCTAGTGGAGTGTGAGTGTGATGTGTGCTCTGCTGTGGGTGAGAAAGGCAGATTCCCATAATTAGCTTCATGTTGACTCTGCACTCTGATTAAGGGGTATTGGGACATGTTGGCTGTCTCATTTCATAAAGCCATACACCACAGCATGGGATGACAGGAGACTTGTAATTACATGCCGCTACACTTGCTGTTTAGAGGTGTGTGTGTGTGTGTGTGTGTGTGTGTGTGTGTGTGTGTGTGTGTGTGTGTGTGTGTGTGTGTGTGCTTATCTGATTATAGTCAAGTTATATTGGCTGAAGAAAGCGGTAAGGAACACGTGCCTATGCTATAAGATGTTTTCAGTAGAACTATCTGAGGAATTAATGTTTGTGTGTGTGTGTGTGTGTGTGTGTGTGTTTGCAGGAGTCTGGGACAAGGTTCTGGGTCCCGTGGCTGAGCGGAGGGCAGACTCCGGAACTCTGCGTCTATTTCCCATCTATCTGAAGGGAGAGGATCTGTTCGGACTCACCGTCTCCGCAGTGACCCGCATCGCTGAATCGGTAATCTCCCTCTTTGCTCTCCACTTAAAGGAGAGTACCGGAGTGAATTCAAGCATAGCCCTGTTGAAAGAGCTTGCTAAATGCTAGTTAGCGAGTGGAACAAAATAATTAGGTACAGCATAGACTGAACGCGAACAGGCAGGCACTTTACACTGAATCAATGGGACCTGACTATTGGAAACCGAAAGTAAGATCTGAGGTTACATTGACTCAATGTAAAGTGTTTCGCGTTGCACGTTAAGTCTATGCTGTTCGAAAGTATCTTTACATTTCATGCAAAATCATATTCGCTGTTGCAATTTCAGAGTTTTAGAATGTCGCAGGTTTTTAGAACGCCGCTGCCAGTCTCATCTCGGATCCAACTTTATTTGTATCATATTAACAGACCAAATATCTGTGTGAACTCATGTACCTATTTGCGGTACCAGAGCAGAATGTTTAGTCTTTGTATGTTCAGCCTGTACTGCCCCTCCTCACCCCTTTTGCTCATCACATCAAGTAAGTCAGCATGAATCAGCACTAGCCCTACTGTTTTATACTGTTAAGCGCACTTAAAGCCGCCGCAACGATCTGATGTTGAAGCACCTTCAGAGCGATTTGCAGCAGCACCAATGAATGAGTCATCTCAAACACGAACCTAATCGATGGGCTTGCTTTGGACTGCCCCATGCTATTGACGTAGCGACGTTAGCGCTATCTCAGTCTGCCTTGCGTGAAATCCAGTGATTAGTGGCTAACACTCCTTGCACTACAACAGTAGGACTATGTGTCGCTTATCTGCTATCATATTAACAGACAAAATATGTGTGTCTATACATAAGAATTACACATGATGATGACTGTGAACCTTTATGATATACTGTACCTATTTGCGGTACCAGAGCAGAATGTTTAGTGCTGCTATAGTTGTTGAGCTAACCTAGAGAAGACTGAGCTGCCTATGAAGGCAAACTGAATGGTCACTCACACCTGTTTTGGGTTCTGTGTTCTAGCTGCCTGGAGTTAAGGCCTGTAAGGGTTATCGGTTCCGTTACGGGCGGAACCCAATGCTGGAGTTGCCACTGTCCGTTAACCTGTGTGGCAGTGCTCGTGCTCAGCCCAAGGGTAGTCTCCACAATGACGGGTAGGTGTACGCGTGTGTGTGTGTGTGTGTGTGTGTGTGTGTGTGTGTGTGTGTGTGTGTGAGAGAGAGTGAGAGTGAGATGTGTGTATGATGTCTGTGAGATGTGTGTGTGATGTGTCTGTGATGTCTGTGAGATGTGTATGCTTTATCGAAAAATGTACTGACTTTTTTTCCGATTTCGATGAGCTGTTAAACATGGAACCATTTCTAATGACTGAGGTGTGTCTCTACCCTTCCCCCTCCCCACAGGTTGATTGACGGGTGCACAGCATCCAGCCGCTCCATCCAGAACTCTGCTCCACAGGAGGGAGGCTCCCCCTACAGCAAGCACTTTGTGCACTCCAAGTCCTCCCTGTACCGCCGGCTGCAGAGCGAGTGGAAGGCCAACGTCTACCTGGCTCAGTCACGCATCCAGGTGCGGACTTCAGTCACCTCCCTCCCCCATAGTTAAGCTCTGCCATTGCGCTGTGCATGTGTTGGATAAGGTCAACTCGGGTGCCAGTGTTATACTGCGTCTTATTTTGTCCCAGTATTTGCGTGACATTTTATAAAGTGGTTGTAAGCTTCTGGAATTGGCCCTAAAGGAAAGTATGGCCATTGGGGACAGCAGGGGTTGTAAATGTTGTGCAGGAATTGTAGCCAGGGCCTAACCTCCTCCTCTGAAGAGCAAGCAGTGTTGACCGTAGCACCATTGCATGTAAATGGCGATTTGAGGTGCTTTGGACGGCTGGCCACAGGGAGAGTTGTGTTATTGTCATTAGTTGGAAGCATTCTGGAGTGGAACAGGGCTGAAGGCTTGGAACGGGGAGCAAGCGGAACCGCAGCTGGCCGCGTGGAACTTCCAGTTCTCCGTTCCGCTCATTAAAACAGCATGAGGGTGAAAATGCTCCACTCGCTGAAGCAGAACCCACATCTTAATTCATGTATCCCAGTCGCTGATGGGCACCGTCCAAGCAGCATCAACTGTGTGCTCTCCTCTCAGTGGACTTGTGCAACCTGATATAATAGGGATAGTTTAAAACCATTTATCATTTATCAATCAATTCATTCATCAATCCATGTAGTGCTACTATGATTTGTCATATGTATCCAGAAAGTAAAGAGATTTTCCTCAAAATCCTAGCCATCCTATAACAATAAATTGTATAGTCTGGCATCGATAGATAGCCTATCACCAATCAGAGGAATGAACAAGATGTAAACACCAATTCAAAAGACCGTTGTTTCCGGCGAAGCCCGCCCTAAACACATAGAGAGCGTTGTGAACAGCAACGGTGCCCAACCAATCAAATTCCCTATGGCTTGTTACTAGACGTACTGGCTGAGCAAATCTATTTGCCGCCGCTAGAGTACATCTAGATTTCTAGCCTATCGAAATCCATCCACCAGTTACTGTTCCCTGTGACTTGCTTGTTGCGTTACATGCTTATGAACATGTCTGACGTGTTCTTTGTGTTTTCTGTTTGTTTTTCTGTTATTTCGCAGGGCTTGGGTCTGTTTGCAGCCAGAGACATTGAAAAGCAGACCATGGTGATTGAGTATCTTGGCAATATGCTGCGCAATGAGGTGGCCTCTAGAAAGGAGGTCTTCTACAAACGTCAGGTATGTTTTGTATTACTGCTAGTATTCAACATGAAATCCTTTGGCTACACTCAATGTGTTGTTTCTTACACATCAGCAGCAGCAGCAGCAGCATCCCTCTCAGTCTGTCGCTAATGAGCAAACACAGCAAAGAAAAATATAATATTATCAATTCAGGAAAACCTTTAGCCACTTTCACTTCTCTCTCTCTCTGTCACACACACACACACACACACACACACACACACACACACACACACACACACACACTCACACTCACTCACTCACTCACTCACTCACTCACTCACTCACTCACTCACACACACACACACACACACACAGACATAGCTTACACAAATCACATAATATTATCACAACTATATTTTAGTTGACTTAATCAGTCCAGAAAATTTGCACCACCTTAGAAATGAACACTGCTCTTTGTTTTTGACTTAATTCCCTCAGAATCGCATTGTGTATATGTTCCGCATTGATGCTGAGCATGTCCTTGATGCAACGCTCTCTGGAGGACTGGCAAGGTAAGAAAAGGGATTCTCTGTGCTTGTTAACACGTATCCACATATTGTTATAAACCAATATATATTTTTGTTTTATCCGTTTTGTTTTTTTCCACCGAATCCAGCATTTTGAAAGATCTCCACCTCAGAGGGCTTTTTAAAAAATGTCCGTTTGAGGTGACGCAAGCTGTTTACATGTAAACAAAAGGCACCAATAAATGAAAAAAACGTGTAAACAGATCCTTGGTTGACTCCTCAGAGGCTGTTTGTTTGTTTGTTCATTTAAGGGAAAAGCAGCCATGAGTAGCCAAGATGGTATTTTAAGCTTTAGCTGAACAATATGAAATGATTCTTTTCTGTTCAGAGTATTATTATAGTGTTTCTGATATATCTGTCTGTTTTGAGAAATCACACTTCATTGGATGAAATTCTGCTTGATGCAGACTATTTTAATGGAGACATCATGCCTGTGGATGAAGGGTGTTTGCCTAAAGCCATCTATATTATGAAAATGGAAATCTCAGAGTTCTAGGGTTCAATCAATCAGTTTGAGCTCTTGTCGGCAAACTACAGTATTATGTTGACTTGTGTTGTTGGTATTCCCAATACAATCTCTCATACGTGTCCTCCTGAAACTCCTGCAGATATATCAACCATTCTTGTGCCCCCAACTGCGTGGCCGAAGTGGTGACGTTTGAGCGAGGATACAAGATCATCATCAGCTCCAGCCGGCGCATCGAGAAGGGAGAGGAGGTGGGCGTCTCTATCCTGTCCTCCTTTGTCATCAGACATGCCCACAGGGCCCTGATGAATTCTCTGTCCTTTGTATTTTAACCTCACTGGAAGACGGCTTTGGATCTAGTAAAGATATAAAGATGAATTATTTTTTAAGTATTTAGGAATAGACAGCAGCAATATTAGGAGAATCTGATTCCACCTACTCTTACAGGAAGGCAAGTGTTGTTGATCAAGGTGATTGGCAGGAAGGCAAATGTTATTGATCAAGGTGATTGACTCTCTATTGGGCCGCTTATTGCCTCCTTTCACTTCATAGGGACCACCAGGGTACAATATGTAAAATGACGAGATTTGAAGAAGGTTGATCAATCTGGAGCCCAGTCATTTAATGAGGATACAAACTTTCCTAAGCGAAATAGAGAAATAGAAAGCAGTGATTGTTGTCGTAATACATTTCCTCCCTTTTTCATTACAGCTGTGTTACGACTACAAATTCGATCAGGCTGACGACCAGCACAAGATGCCATGCCACTGTGGAGCAGTCAACTGCCGCAAGTGGATGAACTGATGGACAGAAGCATCAACACTAGACAGAAGGGAAGGGAAGAGAAGAGAAGAGAAGGAAAGAGCAAAAGAAAACAATCAGCACATGCATTCCTTGCCTCAGTTCACGGGCACATTAGTCCCTATGGAGAACCAAGTCCTTCACTGACTTCAGAAGCATTTTTTTTTTGTTTTTGTTTCTCACGGGGGATCCGACGTGCGCCGGCCGAGCTTGAGCGGCGTGTAGAGATTGGTCCGAGGTCTTGGTTCTAATAAACCACTGAACATAGTCTGCAAGGGAACACTAAACAGTAGAGTGTTTGGCAAGGAACTATACAGCCCGCGCTGGTCCCAGAGGAGAGACTGTTCAGTGACCCGCATTTGCCATGAGTGTTTTTTGTGTGTCTGTGTGTGTGTGTGAAAGAGTATGCGCGTGTTTTAGTTTCTCTGTGTGCTTGTGAGAGTGTGTGTGTGTGTGTGTGTGTGTGTGTGCGTGCTTGCGTATGCATGCCTGAGTGTTTCAGGGGGCAGAATTCACCAGCGAATGAGAGGAGAGCACTGTGCCAGCCTGGCCTTATTGGTTGCTAAAGGGGGCGGGCTCTTTAGATTACTTGTGATAGACATAGATGTGTACAGTAGGTTTCAAATGTAGACGCCACTGAATGGAGAATGTACGGAATGAGCTTCCGCGAAGGGAAAAATTAACTTGCACTAAAAGAAAAATACAAACTCACAAAAAAAAAAGAACACATTAAAATACTTGATTCCATGAGTCAGTTTTATCCTAATTTTCTCTCTTTGGTTTGTGTAAGAAAGGAAAGCAGTTTTGTATTTATTGCCGAGTGAATGAATGATGAGTGAATTAATTAATGGAAAAAAGTTATGTGTTTAAAAAAGAAAAAAAAAATCATTGCCAAACTGTGGTTACTGTCTGCAGTTTGAAGAAACCCTGTTTCTTGTGTACAAAGTGTATAAAAAGAAAAATATAGGAATGATTGACCAAATACTACCTTAACCATATGGATGTTTGGGTGTTCTGTAGGCGTGTTCTTTTGTTTTGTTTTTGTTTTGCTTTTTTTGTCTTTGCAGAATTATTTAAAGCGGTTGTCCAATATTGTTTGGAGAGAATATATTATATGGCTATTTTGTACAGAATGTGCAAATAATTTCAAGAATTCACAAGAAAGTATTTTTGTTGTGCGTAGACATTAGTATGCTAGTGTTTCTTTTTTTCAGTGATTTTTCCACATGAATTCTGACCACTTGAATAGTCTTTTTATAAATATATATGAATATATTTGTGGTTTTCATCAAAGATAGTTTGGTCTTGTGTTACAGTGGGTGAAGTCCATCACCAAATGCCCCAATGTGGACTCGATCATGACCACATCCTTGTTGATCAGGTTTCGTTTCTGAATTAGTGAGAACTGTGAATTTTTAATCCACCCAAACAAAATTTTTAATCATGTTTTTAACTTTGTCACAAGTAGAATGCGTTATGTTTTGCTCTGGGTTTTTATATGTGTTTTGTACATATTTGTAATAATGACGTTGCTAAGTTTTCGACTATTCAAAAAGTCTCAGAAGGAAAACTGGTAGCTGTTTAGAAGTAGTGCGATTTACTGAGGGCTAGACACAAAGAAAGCATTTAGTACAAAAAAAAACTGTTTGCCAGGAATATGTTTATGCTTAGTCTTCAGAGATCTACTTTTGGACAACTGAATCAAGATGGCATTTCGTTTTATACCCTAACAACCTTAATTCTGTACTCACATTTCTCAAGCCTCACAAAGGAAATGGAAGTTCTTCAGTTTGAACTGCTTGAAGTTGACAAATTGACAGTCTTGAACTTGTATTGTACAGGGCATGTATTTTTGAACTTGCAAAAGATAAATTGTATATATTTTCTCAATGAACAATTGTAACTAAATTGTTTCATGAATATTTTTCTTGTCTTGTAAAATAATGGTGTTTGCGCAAAACCTTTTTTTGGCGTTGTCATGTACAGTAGTCTATAATGTTTTGGGAAATGAAGCCTTTTTGAAGTATGCAGAGTGATATGGGGTTTGGAACTGAATTTAGGAACATTTACAAAAAAAATAAAATATTTTACATCTTACTGCGTGTTTTCCGTTTCTCTGATTTCTAATTTGATTATCATCCATTTGGTCCCAAAAAATCAAAGCACATACTGCAATACAATTAAAGGATGCATTCTGTTTTTGGACCGAAGATATCTTCCACATATTGCATCCAGGATTGATTCTCAAAATATGGTCAGGGGTCCAACAAAAAGTTTACTACAGATATATTTTTGTCTTATGTGGCGGAATATACTAGAGATCAATATCGGCTCAATCATATTGTGCTTGTTACTCCCGTCTATACATTATATAATGTAGTACCATTGGAACAATGACTAGCTCTGTGTGAGTGATGATGCATCAGTCTGTCAAAATATATTCCTTTCGGGCATCTAAGGTGACCGACTATGAGGTCCTGTATGATTTCAGGCCTTTTCTGGAGACCTTTTCACAGTGTATTCAAATATTTTTTTACATAAAATCTCTTTACTGCTCCCATATACTGTAAAGTTAAGCCTAAAACAGGCCAATTACCCTAGCGGTTGCAAATCTACATATATTTTGATGTTATTGCCTGACTTGTCAAGCCTTAAGTTAGTCCCCAGCCCAGTAAAGTCTGAGAACCCTTACCATACAGTACTGTTTTGATGGAGGCATTAA
>JAODXP020000034.1:7599342-7641842 GCA_027497455.2 Sardinella longiceps
TGCCCTCTGATCACTTGAGCTGCAGTGATGCTGTGTTTGTGCTCAAAAACGACGAGGGGCTTGAGGACACTTCAGTCGGACAGTAGAATAGTAAGGTCTATTGGTTCAGTGTCACTATTTCTTTAATGATCAGTAAATGTTACCTATTTATTTGCTGCACAGTCATTTCTCATTATCAGCACAGAGATGTACATCCTTAGAGCCCCATCTGCTGGTCACTTTGGTTACTGTCGGCTGTCTCTTTGCCCATAACAGACCAGACATTTTACATCTTCCATAGTGTACAACTGATGTTGTGAAAGAAATTCTCAGGACTGGAACAAGATTGTGTGAGATATTCCCCACAAACGAGTGATGTGTGCCATGCACAGACAAGCAACACAGAAAACAAAGGATACTGCATCGTGCTTGCCTCTCAGTTAGAGGCATGGTCTGATGCGTGTTACAAGAGCCGAATGATGACGCTAACACCATTAGTGGCTGAGTATACGGCTAGTTACCATCGGTGGCCTCTTAAAGGGAGAGACGGGGCTCTTAGTGGCATAGCAAAGCTCGGGCACACGCCACTTAGGCCCCTCCACAAAAAAGGGGAAGGGATGAGTCACTGTTTGCGACTGTGCGTATCACCTGCCCACGCCAGATGGACTGATCAGAGGGGTGGGGGTTGTTGGAGGGGGGTTATGTAGGCCCAGGCAGGCTGGGTAGGTGGGGTGTCGCTGGCTAGGCCTCACACACACAGCTCGTTAGAAGCACAAGCCATCCAATGGAAAGCTGTAAATGCAAGCGCTGTGCTTGTGAGGGAGGGGAGGTTTGGGCCTCTGCCCAGACATCCCGTTTTCTGTGCTCTGGGCCAGGGAGGAAGCTACGCCACAGCAACACGCACTGCAGAGCTTTGATTACATAATGATGAATTATGGGCATAAACAATCCTTCATTAAGGCGGTTAAGTTGAGGAATGTACTTCACATTTCAAGTACTGTATGTGTGGTTGCTCTGAGCTCTCATAAAAAAAGGCCCAATGCCTTCTGGCACCATAACTGTAAGATATTGTTTTAACAGCAGTATGAAAGATGAGACTTGCATCCAAATTTCTCTACTACTGATTTACACTTTAGGCTACTCATAATGTCAGTTTAACATCCTTGCAGTTAAATTTCACTAATCCTTTCGTCAGCTGAATAAATTAATCTGGGGCTCATCTTTTAAATCATAGGTTAAATACACTGTAGTCTAATTCATTTAGAAACCGATTCCGATTTCACCGATTTGTTTTCCTATAATCTTGAAGAATCCATGTCAGAAGGATTTCTCAGCTTTCGTTAATGAGCTAAGGGTTAATGGACTGTTTACGTTGTGACGCATGCTTTTCGACGATGCCCCAAAATGCACTCTGACACACTGTATCATGCTACGCGCAGGGTACGCTACGCTGTACTGACATCGCCGGACATGCGAGCGCACATTCCGTGTTTAACTCGCCTTACCTGCTGCAGTTTGCAAAGAACTGATGTTAGTGCGCACCGTGTTGTGCTTTGCATTTGCAAGACCAAACTTCCTGGTCTAGGAACACAACAGCTTGGAGTGTTTTCTTTTTCATGAAGAAATCTTCGCAATGCAAGCCTTAAAGATTCACTCAAGCCCGGACGGGTAAAGAATGGATACAATGAAGTGATAAGCTCGTCACACCTTGTTAAAATGGGATTGCACCACCACCACCGCCACGTTTTGAATGCGGATGTACTCGGCTGACAAATTCATAGAAAAAGCCTTTTCGAGCGATAAGGAGGAATTTGTGTTACTTGTGTGTGCAAGCGCGCAGATTTTCGTTTCAGACTTCTCTTTTTTACAGATGATCCTTATTTCACAGTCTATTCGTGATGATAAAAAGCGTTTTACTCTCCTAAAATGGGAAGCACTGTCATGGAACCCAAAAGCAAAGACTCCTCTAAGAAAAACTCGAAGAAAAAGAGAGTAATTCGGCTAAATATGCCTGTAAGTTCGCAGTGTTTACATTTCCTCATAGATTCTGTTGTTTTGAACTGCTTTTGGCAACTCGCATGTGCTTAAGACGTTGTGGGCGGGGTCCCTGTAAATGTTGACATACGAGATATTTGTTGCCATTCAGCAATTGACATTTTATCAGATTCCAGAGCTTGATACTATGAATAGCCTACCTGAATAATGACAGTACAAATACGTTACAAATACATTTGTAACAATAAGCAATAGGGCTAAAATGGCCTAGATGTTTCATGACTCTCATGTGTAGCCAATTCATGGAAAGTTGATATGCTCACCGTTTGTAAACACTGACTAATTTCTGAAATCTATCATTCAGTCTCATAACGTTGCATAATTAATTAAAGCTTCCTCTTGAAACTCAAAATTCAGAGATCTCTTAACACCCCCACTTCCTGTTGGATGTTGGAGTGTTTCCAAATCTACAGGTTAGATGATTGGCAACTGGCTCTTCTTTGGCTCATCTCATGGCCAGAAAGGACCCTTCACTATAAAGTTGAAAAAAAAAAAACCATGCCATTTGAGACAATAATCTTGAGCTTTCGGATGCACTGCCCTTTCATTTATTATTATTATTATTATTATTATTATACATTTATATTAGGCTGCATTTATCATTTTTCTTTTTTACCAATCAAACAGCTAACTTAACAAGTAAACCATAGATGATAAAAGCTGTAAAATAAAAAAAATAAAAATAAAAAAAGGCTTTAGGGCTCCCCTGATTTAGTTTGTTTACCAGTGGCACAAAAAAGAGGAAGTAGCGGAAACAGCTGCGGAGGAACGTGCCGCTCAACCCCCTTGAGTCATGATTCATCCCAGCTATTGCAACCAAGGGCAACCGCCAGAGAAATATTTATTCAATTTCCCTCTTCAGGGATCTTTTTTTTCACTGTGCAGAAAGTCAAGTTTTGTGTGTGTGTGTGTGTGTGTGTGTGTGTGTGTGTGTGTGTGTGTGTGCTGTGATAAATTGTTTGAGCTAGACAGTTGCTTGAGCTTCAGGAGTGTGTTCCTCAAAGGCTGATCTGTGAAATAGCCTTCAGGAATGGGATTGCTCCAAACATTTTGTTTAACATCTGTATTGCTCCATGCCATACATATGGAGTTTTTAGTTAGGCTATGTGCCAGCAGCAGGTGATTATAGGCTAGTGTGATAGATAGGGCTGGATGTTGATTGATTGATAGATGTCTGAGTCTGACACAGTATGGCTAAGCCTTTTCTTGGGGGAAGACAATGGCAAAAGTAAACATTTTTTTTTTTTTACCCGTTTTCTTCCCTTTACAAAAGGGGAAGGATGTTTAAAAATAGTAAAACCAGCCTTCACTTTGTGGACTGAAAGCCAGTCTTTGAAATATACTTTAGTTGATATATCATGCCCTTACATTTACATGATGATAATCAGAAGCTACACTGTAGTCTTGTGCTAGTCTGTTTTCACCACTCTGTTATCAAATCTTCTGAGCATACTGTAGGCCTGCAGGAGTCGTGTGTGTCACACGTGTAACAAGAAGATTGCTGACAGCCCTACACCTTCCCTGAGTTTGTTTGTAAATGATAATGACTGTTATCAGTATCAGCTCTTTTCTGAGCACAGATTATTCTAGTTTTCCCTCCACGAGTCACAACGCTGACCACTGACTAACTTAGTTGTGCCAATCATGTGTGCATGACTTGGTCTTTCAACACTTTTGAAGGAAGTAGAGAAACTTGCATCACAAATGTCTGCTAGTAAATTGCTTTAGATAGTCGCCCCAAGACATTTCCCCTATCCTCTTCCTCCTGATTAGTGATCAGCAGATCACCTGATTAACGATCCAGAAGGGCATTAAAGGTCAATTCAGACTCAAGATCAATGACAAGAAAGACTAAGCGGTTTTGGAGAGGAGTTGCGGCGGTGTGAATCAATCGTCGCATGCCGTTGCAAGCAGTTGCAAGCCGTCACAAAATCACAATCACAATCAAATCACAGTTTCAGAGTTTTAGAACGTTGCTGGTTTTTAGAATGTCGCAGCCTGTCTCGTCACTGATCTTTGGAGTGCCCTACCTTAGCTGTATTGTAACAGTCATTGAACTCAGTCTCATTATGTTAACTTCAGCTAATTGATATAATTTAGTCGCTACCGTGTCATAAACAGGATAACAGCCTTCGAAGGGTCTCAATATAGAGGAATAACAGACTCCTTTTTCAGACTCAATAAAATAGGATGTCTGTTGGTACAGCACTAGGACTACAGCTTACTACTTCTCTTAGGATGTGATTTTATTGTTTAACGTCAGATAACCCCCCCCCCCCTCTTTTTTTTTTGTTCTGGTATATATAAACTATACACATTTACTTTTGTGTCCTATGGTTTGCTCTTCTTGCAACTTTTTGTCATGGTCCGCATATTGCGAATACTTTCACTTCTATTTATTTTTATTTCATCATCAAAATGTATTATCACCACTATTGTTTTTCTTTCTTTTGGGCATGAGATATATACTGTGTTGTACTGTACCGTATGTTGGTTTGTGTTTTAATAAAAAATGTTAATCACAAAAAAAACTTACTGCTTCTCATACCTACAGGACTTCTCTGCCTTCACCTCTAATCTGCTGGATGGAGAAACAGACAGGAGAGAGAGGGAAGACGTGGCAAAGGTAAAACACCGCCAGTAGTGTCTGTATTACATTGATTTATCTTATTGATTTATTGATTGCCTTTGGCTCTCAGGGCTGGTTCTTTAGCCTTTTAGATGCCCAAGGCCAGAGTTTAGTTTTGCTCCCGCTTTTCGGGCAAAATAAGTGCAAAACTAAAGAAGAAATAAATAAAATAAAAATAAAAATCTATGGCCATGGCATGCATGCCTCCCTGATATTTTGTGCCTTTGTGATCGCTAAGGTCATCTCTGTATGCCATGAACTAGCCCTGTAGACACTAATCCGCATTTATGCTGTTATGCTGTTTCGACATTTGAATATGGTGACATTTAAAGTAATCAATTCTTTGAACATCTGATAAAAAGCAGAAACTCCCCACCCCCAATTTTAACCACTGGGGCTGAGGGAGAGTCTGTGCTTCTTGTTCTATATGTGTGTAAGATATTCCCAGATAGCCGTCATCTTTGCTGTGGGCCAATGCAATATCACACACACACACACACACACACACATACAGCTCACACTGAGCCAGCAGTGAGGTATGCCTGCTATTTCAAAGGCCACTGTGTCACAGAAGAGAAGGGCACGCACACACACACACACACACACACACACACACACACACACACACACACACACACACACACACATCACAAGGGCCTTGGAAATAGATTTCACATGATACCCATTCAGACATCACAGTTTTGCTGGCCGTCTGTTTGATCATTTAAAAAGCTGTTGATACGGAGAAGGCACAAGGTTGACAGCGCGGCTCAAGGATGGCATGGTGTCTGTATTTGTTTACTTAAGGTTGGTACAGTATGTTTGAGATTGTAGGTCTTTTAAAAGAATAGAGATTAGAAGGTGTAGATTTTCATATCTTGCCTGATTTTCTATGACCTGCTTTATAACTGATTCATTTTAATGCCTGACATTTGAACTGCCTGTCCTTAATTCTGACTCTTTCAGCATTTTCTTTGCTCAGCTCTTTGTTAGCACTTCTTATTTTTGAAAACCGTACCGTAGTAACCAGTTTTAGATCCCCTTAAAAATGTATTATAATATTGGAAAATTGGTGACTGATCAGTCCACACTAACCCTGACCTGTTACCAACAGTTATATCATAATGCTGTATGCAATAATATTAGCCATGGTATTCTCAGGTACAGTGCATTGGTTAGGACCTACAACTCTAGAATGACAACTCTAGAATCTCTGGATAGAACTGTCAGACAGGTTAAAACACGCTGTTGCCCAACAGTGAGAAGGCATGATGGCAAACACAAAGGAGGGCGTGTCTGTGTCTCTGTCTTTTACAGATCCTGCCATTCTGGTGACTCATATAGACAGACAGACAGATGCACAGATACACACATACACATGTGCACACATATCACTGTACAGTATGCATACAGTACATGACTGATTTTGGATATTTCTGCATTTGAATATATATGGGGAAAATGTTGAAGCCACTGAATTCTTTGTTGCATCAGTAGCACAATCCCAAATATGAGGGATAGCTGCTTTGACGGTTTTGCTCTGTCCTGTGTGGTAGTTGACTAAACTCATTCCTGACCCGTGCTTCCTGTGCCTTTTTAAAAGTGATTGATAGCATAAAATGAAATGAAGGCACAGTTATTAGAGGCAGGCTGGCACCCATGCTGTAGTGTGTGGGCCTATTTTTGGTCTTCCTCTGGGCTGTGTGATTTGGAGAGTAAATACCTGTCCCTCCCTTGGCTCATGGAGTAACTTTAGCACAGTTTGTAATTATAGAGAATGAGTCTCTGCTCAAGTCAAATAGATTAAAGGTCCTGGGGAAAATAAATAAATAGGATTTGTTTTCTGTGTGTGTGTGTGTGTGTGTGTGTGTGTGTGTGTGTGTGTGTGTGTGTGTGTGTGTGTGTTTAATCTCATGACTACTACATATCACATTGTTCAAATTGAATTTAGATTGATTTACTTTTCGAGTTAAAATCAAGTTAAACAAGGTAAAATCGGTGTCCTTCTGTCATGGGTGCTAATAAAGCCAAAACAGTTGATCTCTTATGCTACTCATGGTTGCACTGCACTGTAATGGGTAGCCATGCCATGTTGGCTTGCAGTGTACAGCAGTTGATCTTTTTCCCCCAGATCCTCATTTGTGAGATTCAGAGGGAATGGAAAGGTGCAAGAACTTTTATGAATACTATATCAATCAAGCATAGCTTTGCAATCTTGGGATGCTCTTGAAACATTTTACCTGGAAGAATAGACAAAATGTCTGTTGACTCCAAGGCTGCCACAGAAGGGGACTTTTTAAACAGAAGCAACATTTTAAGAACACATTAATTATTTCAGACACAATTATGAATTATTTATCTAATAACTGTATGCCTTGTTCCCCTGCTATGTTGCAAAACAACAATTTATCCCTATGAAAAACAAGGAAATTCTGTACTGTACACATACTGTAGCTTAAGCTAAAGCAGACATGCCTTTTTGGTGCTTGAAAGAGTAGCCTGTAAGTATACTGTTGTTCTCATGGAGTACTTTCAGTTTTGAATTGTTTTCAACGGAGCTTTGCATTCATTTGCATTGTATTTTGTACGTTCGGCAGATACAGTTCAATGTGAGGTTATAGGAAAGCCTTGCCAAAACAAGTTGGTTTGCATACTACCTTCAGTGGGTATCTGGACAATGTAGTGCTTAGGCATTTTTGACATAACATAAATGAGGTTGTTGAGCTACGCATTCTGATGTTGGTTCTTGGTCATTTTTGGATATTTTAATCTAAATGTGTCCAATATTATCTCCTTTAATATTGTGTTAAAATAGAGATGTCTTCTCTATGTATCCAGTGAAGAGTTTGTGCTCTCGTCCGCAGGGAGAGGGTAGCGGTCACTCTGCGAGCCCCACCAAAGGCCTCTTTGTGAGGTGCTCCAGCAACCGGCCCCCCAGCCCTATGTCAGCTCCCCCTCGTAGCCACACCAGCCCGGGCTCACCCAAAACCATCTTCCCGTACCCACCTACTGCCAGTGGCCACCAGGACTCTCCACCCAAGTCCCCCCGCCGGCTGAGCTTCAGTGGTATCTTCCGCTCCTCATCCAGCAGCTCCGCCCCTGCCAGCCTCAAGATCTTCTCCAGGTCCAGGAAAGGTAATGGCTCTCTTTCTAATTACTAGGATTAATCATTAATATTAATCCCAATCTGATGAGATTATGTGTAGTACTCTCACTCTAAGGAGTACTTTGGTTGATATAGTATCTAGTATCTAGCACAAAGTAAATCAACTTTTATCACCCAACATTTATCATTGCTTCATTATACCAGGCCATTCAGGCACATCCATTACAGTAAACTATAGTGAGGTGAGGCATTCTGTTGGAATTACACTACCTGTTCTCTTTGGTCTGGAGGCATTTTGCGCTGTCCTAAGACAAAAAGGATTTCTTGTGTAGTTTAGGATTTTCATAGCCTGACCATTGCCTTCAATACTCCGTCTGAGATTCTACCCATTGGATTGGTTCACTCAGGATCCATCCCATCCTGGCCAATCAGCAAACTTTGAGATTGCAGCGCGAAAATACAAAACGCTATCAGTCAAGGGCTGATCCAATCTTTTTAAATTTAAATATCTCAAGCAAGTACTTGTTTCTCAACAGCCAGAATCCCAGACCTTTTTACGAAGCGTAGAAAACGTAGACCGAGGGGCAGGGGCTGGTTATGACCCAGGCTATAGGATTTTCACAAACACTGACCATGGGTCAAGGACAAGGGGCCGTAGGTTATCTTGAGTGTTTCCTCTCAGCTATATTGTCAGGTGAGCTCCAGTGTGACTCCAGTGTGTTAAGCAGTATCATATAATGCTTTTGTGGCCAGTGAAAGGAGGTCGGTTAGAGAATATTGCAGACTTCAGAGCGTTTATCAGGATGTTGTGGTTTCCTGACTGACTCGCAGAGAAAGCTGCGACAGGATGCCGCATGATCATGCAGGCTTTTGATTCTTACCAAAGCCTGTGTTTGTTCAGGAGAGATAAAAAAAATAAAAACACTTCAGCAAAGAACAAGAGGCATGAGGCCTTTGTGCCTCTGTGTCCTCCTCATGCACTTCAAAGTTGCAAAACCTGAACTGAACCCCTAGAAGACTGTGTGAAAAGTGAACATGAAGTGCTACAGACTGAGCATTTTTCCTCCTGTAGAAGATCTAGAATCCTAAGATTGTGGCTCTTTCGTGAACTCACCATGACCTTTAAGTTCCCTTCCAGTTTTGTAGTGCAGATGATCACTCTGTGACCCAGCAGCAACTTCTAAAACTAAATTAATCACTTAGACAAAGTTTGCTAATGTTCCTTTGACTGGACATAAACACAGTAGTGCAGCACTGTGATCAGGGTATACAGTATGACTCAATGCTCTTGTTTTGTCATGCAAGATATCAGAGCAGCAAAACCAAGGCCTTTGTGCAAGCTAGTTTTTTTGTTACCGCCCCCTGTGCTTATCTTCGTAGCATCATTCATACAGGCTTGATGGCTCCAGGTAGCAAGTAAGTAGATGAGAGAATTACTTCCTCCTCTTCCTCCTCCTCCTCCTCCTCCTCCTCCTTTTTTTGAGCTTGCTTCTCCATTTCAACAAGCTCTCCAAAAATCTAATAAAAGTAAGATAAAAACAATAGTGCTTTTGTTTCACACGGCTCTTTTTGGCTCTCTCCAGCCCTCTCTCTGGAGCCAAGATGTTACTCGATATTAATTTATGTACTGTAGGCCCACAGTGCTCAACATTCCTAAGTCTATCATTTTCCTGTAATTATGATATTATAACCTATGAATAAGCAGAAATGGCAATGAAACATTGTTTCACGGTGGAGGTCTCGCTATTAAGGGGCCAGATTGTCCCTAATGCTGCTACCAGGAGAATTTGGGTCTTTAAATTTTCACGCATACAAAATATACTTTGTTGTCCTCAAAGTTGTCTTTCTTGTACAATGTTGTCTTCAAACTGTGTCTTAATTTTGAGTCTATGTTTGTTTATTTTCCTGTAGTTTTTTTTTTGTAGGTACGTGTAACACTTTATTTGAAGGTACCGTCATAAGACTGACATGACTCTGTCATTAAGTATAACATGACGTTGTCAAGAATCTGTCATAAACTTTATAAACATCATGACTTCTGACATACCCTAACCCTAACCCTAACCCTAACCATGTCAAATACCGGGTGACATTTAATGACAGAAGTTATGACCGTTGTATAAAGTTTATGACACATTCATGACAATGTCATGTCATAGTTAATGACAGTGTAATGTCAGTCTTGTGACGGTACCTTCAAATAAAGTGTAACCAATAGATATCCTAATAACAAAGCATTTATTCTCCGTTATTCTCCGAGTTGATCTCCACTGGCATTGACTAAATCAGGGGTGGACAAACTACAGCCCCGGGGGCCATTTGCATGCGGCCCGCCGTGAATTTAAAAAAAAATTATGTAACATGGCCTTCTATTAAATTAATCTCATATAACAGTAGCCTATATCCATCATGCATCACAGTTTCAGGTGTGATGTTTGTCAATTTTATCATTAAAGAGTGTAGCATTAAACCCTGTAGGTTTTCTTACCTAAAATGCAGTCACTCTTTCAATTGAAACCGGTAAAAAACTGGTGCATTTAATGTCACATTGGCCCTTGGCATCTCCAATTTTTCAGTATGTGGCCCACAAACAAAAAAGTTTGGCCACCCCTGGACTGGATGAATATTAATTTGTCAAATAAACAAGGCATTTGGTAAACACAAACTCCTCTGTACTGGTAGCCTCTCTAAAGGTCCTGGCTGGTTTCCAGAGGGTTTTGTAGAGCAGTTTGCGGTGTGAGTTTGTGTATGTTTCTTGGCGGACTGACTGACTGTTTTTCTGGAGCTGACTGGGCTTTTATAGTTGGTTGCGTCAGACCCAGACCACTAAACCCATGAGACAAAAGACTCAATTCTCTTGGCCTGATAGAAGGGGTCCATTTATCCAAACAGATTTTCCAAAAACACATTAATGTTAGCTGGATGGATGGTTGAAGAGGTATTTGTGCTAGCCACTTTGACCACCAGGGGGCAATATATGACATTGTCACAAGGGTCTGTGTGCATGTGAAATATGACTTTACTGCACACTGTTCTCTATCTCTATGAATTATGCAGGAGATTTGAAAGGACCTCAACTGTCCCTGACATTTTTTAATTGAGCCACTTGAAACACATCATTTTTTAAAATGTATTTATTATTTTTTTGAACAAGCCAAATCGTATATTTACTCTGACCAAGGCCATAAAGTGTTTCACGTTCACTTTTACAATTACAATTATTATGGTAAGCAAATCTTATGCTATACTGTACATTATACAGCCTTGTGAGGATATCATTCTCCTCCACCGTGCCAGTTTCCTAGTGAGTGGAGGCGTCCCTGTTCATGGCATGAAACTAGAGATGTCAGGTGAAGGGGCATTTTTGGGGAGATATTTTGGTGTGAAGCAGGGTGACGGGGATAACGCTGGTCATGAGGACACAGGGTGACATGCGCCCCACTGTCAGCTGAGGCCACCTCAGCACTGGTAAAGGTCAACCCCCCCTCATCGGAGTGGACAACAGGGGACCAGTGGGGGGTCTCGGGGGGAGATAGTGTCCTAGTAGTGGATTGAACTAATAGACTGCTGTAGATGACCAATGAAGATCACTGACAGCGGATTTGGGGTTTGTGTTGTCAACTTACTAGCTGTAAGAATAAGATCACTGGTACTGTTATCCATGTTATGTAAGGATTCTTTAACATTGGCCTGTTGATCTATCCATTTAACAGTCTGTTGGTCTTGACTTGCCATGGTTCATGGTTTGTACGTTTGTGTTGAATGAGAGGCACTCATAGGGAACCAAAGCCCTCTGAGAGAAACGACACAAGAAATATCTTTATGCAAATGACGCTTTGACAGTGGGCGGGGCCATGGGCGGAGACCTGAGTGTAACCAGCCAATGAATCACCTCCCCTCAGGCTGCCAGCTCTCCTTTTACACTGTCCTGTCATGCAGGCTATTTTAAAAAGACACACAGCTGCACCTGACCTGATTTTCCACACGCGCTAGCTGCCCTGGGATTCCCACCACCACATCACCAACGGCACCCGAGGGAGGCAGAGAGAGGGAGAGCAGCCAGCCGGCCGGCACTCTGGGGAAAAGCCTTTGGCCCCAGTGAGGCATCAACACAGAGCACAGCCCATCCAAGCCAACCCAGCACAGCCCAGCACAGGGACGACTGCTTCACAGCGGCAAGACTCCTCTGAGATGCACTGTACGAGAAGGCCGCTTATGAGTAGAAGATACCGTTTTCCAAGGACTTGAGGACATTTTTCACTGATGATCCACGTCTTTGTTGCCATGCCGTCACTGTGGCACACCCAACACCCATGCTCCTTTTCTGCCGTGCCTTTGGATTTATTTGTGTGTGTGTGTGTGTGTGAGTGAGTGCGCGCCAAGGACTCGGCCGTTGTCTGTTTAGGTGACAAGGACACCGCTGTGCCGTGATTGATGGGCCTGCTGCTGCCACTCCTGTTCTGTGAAGCGTAGATACAGGCTCACTCACAAGCATCTTCTTTGGCCTCTGATTTGAGCAGACAGTCCTGACTTATTGCTCTACTTAAGGCCATGGCGGTACATGCGGCCTCTGAAGAGGCATACTGTACCTTATGACGTTCAAGAATAGGAATGGTCTGAACTGAAGACACATCCTGTGAATAAGCTCATTCAGTTCAGCAAAACTGGACATTTTCAGTCTTTATTGTGTCTTGGACAAGATGACTATAAGTTTCGTGTAAGTCTCTGTACCCCTCCCCGCCACTAACCCCCAGTCTCCTGAAGAAGACACCACTCTAAGGACGGGTTAATGCTCCCTCTCCGTGTGCAGGTGTGACACTTAAAAGCGGGGACGTTCTCTCAGCACCCAGGTTTTTTGGGTGTGCTCCACCAACCCCCTGTTGTTTCCTGCCCTCTCCTCTTGACCCTAGGGGTCATGCTTCATCTCTTGGACTAGCACAGGGCGCGTCCGTCTCCCGACATGAAGAGGTTCGGCAGCCTGCGGCGGAACAAGAAGCGCAAGGAGGAGGAGCGCCTGTTGGCTCGGCGCCGATCCGAGCCCCCTGGCCTACCTGGTACAGCACACTCCAGCCCACACTTCACAGTAGTAATACTCACCTGAATTAACAAGACAGCACACACACATCACACAGTAATAATACTCACCTGACTTAACAAGACAGCACGCACATCACACAGTAATAATACTCACCTGACTTACTGTAGCAGGACAGTAAATTACATTACCTCATGGTGCTAGGCACAGTAGTACCAAAGATTCTATAGCGGAGTATAACTGAGTACTGAGGCACTGGCAGGCCTACTGTATATCCTAATGGAGGGGTGACTGTCTGCAAATGGGGATTTCACTGTTTTTCCCTCATACAGAAGAGGGCCTCTTAGGGTACAGTAGTCAGGATTTGACTGGTTGAGTTGACTGTTTGAGCTTATCTCTGTGGAATTTAGTCTAAATCAGACGAGGCCACTTTTGTTTTCGCTTATTTTTATTTCATAGTAGGCCTAATTCACACTGTAGCTGGTTTTACAATGTATCTTTCCTGTGACATTTGGCTCCCAAACCTTTATCCACCAAATCAAGTGGTTTTAATTGTCATTTCAGCCATACACATTGTACATACAGTGAGACAAAATGCAGTTTCACCATGGATCAAGAGTGTTGCCTTTAAACGATATAATAGCATGGCTAAGTCCTCTCTCTCCCATGCAAATGTGATGTTAGCATTTACCCTGCTGCAGCTGGAGTGCTTTGCATGCTGCTAGTGCTGCGGTGTGTGTGAGCATGCCTTTCTAATCGGGCAGGGCTGCTCTGCTCTGACAGGCTGTGTGGACTGGACAGAGCTGTCAGCAGATGTCCGTGTTGATTTTTTTACTGCGCTTCCCCTTCGCTCATCATCCCTGGAGTTTTGACCAGTCAGTGGGCTGCTCCAAGCAAAGGCTCTGGTTTCAGATGGGTATGTGATTTAAGAGATGAGAAGACCACCCTCGTGATTCTAGATGGATAACCTGTGGCATGGAAGCACAACACAGTTTGTCTTAGATGCTAGTGTAGAGAGAACAGTACTGTATAATTCAGAGGAAATATGCCGTTTAATAGTCTTTTTTGCCTTTTTATGCTTTATAATACTATATAAGGAATGAGACCAGAGTTTTCTCTTTTTTTTCTCCACAGCACTGTACATCACAAGGGTAGTCATCGTCACACCTTACTACACACATCATCACACAACATCATCCAGAATAACGTTTCAGTAGCCTAGTAAAAAACAAAAACCATGCCTGTTCCCTCCTGAAGTATTTCCATTGTGTTACATCACGCCAGACAGCCACATGGAATGTTAGAACACAACCCCTGTGGGAACAGCTACAGTATTAGAGACTGATAATCAAACTCTAGTGAAACAGTCTACAGAGTACATTACAAGAGTACAGGCACAAGACTGAAAAATATAGTCCTGTGGAGGCTTTCTGGTTTGAGTTGCTATGACTATGAAGCTTTCCCCAGAGCAAGCCCTTCTGCACCTCAGGGATCTGAATTTGAGCCCACAGGGAGCTCTTGCCAAGTGGGAGTTGAGTGGGTGTGTGTCGCCTCGTACCACAGCAAATGCACTGTATCGGGTAGTATGGCCATAAAGCATTTAAACATACAGTATGCATACCAATAATACCATATCAACATACCATATCTCAATAATGTATTACATTTTATCCAAGACCCATGTTTGTTTTATTTTGATATTCACTCCTGCATTAATGTATAAAGTGTATTCAATTAATAAATTGAATGAATAATGATCATCTATCAGCCAATCAGAGAAAAGAATCGTGTTCTGAAGGGAGATAACAGTTTGTTTGTAATATGATATCAGATTTACTAGTATATAACTCTTTTGTATTACAGTGGTTGCTGTAGCATGAAATCCTATACATGAAAGTCGACTGTTTGATAGAAACATAAAACAAATAGTAAGGGAACTTGTGTTTAGGAGAGTGTTTCTCTATTTCTCTATGTCAAGCCTATTTCCCCCTTTTATGGGGGTTACGCTCATGAAAAATGTGCCAAATCTTCTCTGCCGTTACCAAACAGGTTGTCTTGCTGTTGCTGTTGACACTTGTTTTTTGAGCTTCTGAGACAGTATGTCCAGGTGTTCAGGTGTTCTGATACAGTATGTCCAGGTGTTCAGGTGCCAATCAGGTGCCTAATTTACAGCACCTGTGAGAATGGGCCTACTGATACAGCACACTTGATACAGTAGACTCATGTCTCTGCTGCAAGAATCAGGAGGGCCTCTCCAAGTTGATGTTCCTCAAAACCAAGTTGATGTATAAGATTTTACTGACAAAAAGTATCATCACAGAAACTGGCATACTAAACTCAAATTTCCTTACTTTTTCATGTTTAGAATTGTGTGTACATTTGTGCGTGTTCTCTTCCATACTGTACTGAATGATCAGGTCAGGGTGCCAACTGCCAAGAGTTCTTCTGGACAGGACTGGGTGGATAGGGGGGGGAATAGCCAACATCAGCTGAGCATGTAAGGGATCAACAGATTGTAAAGTATGTGGGGTCAGGTGCACTTGGCTGTGGACCTGACAGCTCCTAATCGGGATTGGTTGTGACCCCACAGTTCCCCCCCAAACCCCCCCACCCCCAATCCAGCCCCGAGGCAGGGAGTCTCTCTCTCTCTCTCTCTCTCTCTCTCTCTCTCTCTCTCTCTCTCTCTCTCTCTCTCTCTCTCTCTCTCTTCTCTCACTCACTTTGGGCACAGAGATCCTCATAAACTGGCCATGTCTCTCTGTCAGGTGTCCAACACATGACAGAGACACAACACAGTCACAAGCCGCTGGCTCGGATAGGTTTCCTGGAGCAGTTTACAACATTTGAGACCCTGGAGACTTTCAGAGCCAACTGGGGCTTGTATGTCATTCATACTGACTGTGGGGATGGGATGGGTGTCTTCTTGTCTTTCAGTGGCCTACATCACAGAGGGAAAGGTTCCTGGGGTCAGGGGTTAAAGCAGGTCACTAGGGCTAATGAACTAACCTACTCTATAGGCTACAGTATGTGTGTCTCACCCACTGGCCATTAGACCAGAGCATGTTATTGCTGACCCTACCTATAAGTCCCTTCTCTCTCTCTCTCTCTCTCTCTCTCTCTCTCTCTCTCTCTCTCTCTCTCTCTCTCTCTCTCGCTCTCATACGTATATCACAAATGCAAAATAGTGGGTTCTAGGTCTCCATATGTGTGTCTCTCCCTCTCCTGCTCTGTCTCATTGTCACATGTTGCAGTATGCGGTGACATATTTCAGATACACTCAATGTCCCCGATGGTCCCTCCTCCTGGCCCACCACATATTTTAACCACCCTCCCACACCCCACCGCCTTTTTTTTGCTCAGTAACATAGATATTATATAAAGAATCTCTAGATATCTCATCCCCGTTGCTGGCCAACGGAGTTGAACGTCGGTGTATGGCGGCCATCTTGTCACAGGCTATTCTGTATATGATATCTATGGCTCAGTACAACCATGACATTTGCTGTCTGCTAAAGAAGAGCAGGGCCACATATGTGTCAGTCAGGCATATTAATGACTTGTTCCTCAAATGCCAGTGGAATCAGTTGACATCTCTGATGCATCTCAAGTGTTAATTGATGTTTGGCTTGGGGAGATACCACGCCTAGTTCCTAGAACTTTACTTTCTATTATCACAAATGTATTTTTTATGACCGCCACTAGCGTAGCAAACGTAGCAACCATCGACCTCTAGGTGGTGCTATTAAGCACAGGGTTATTGGTTTGGGATGATAGGCCTACTGTCTCACACACACAGGGCAGAGAATGTGCAGAACTGAGCGGCGGTCATATTTTGTACCGTCATGCAGTACATCTAGTTTTATTATGTTTTATTAAAATTATTATTTCAGGAAGAACAATTACAGTACATGTTGAGGCTTAACTTGTTTGGAGAGTTCTTATACTTTGAATACACATAAGGATCAGATTTGCAGGTGTTGAAAAGTAGATGTTCTGGAATCCCACTTGTACATTCTCTGCAGTAATGCTAGTGTCCTGGTATGGTCACCAGTAGGTGTTCATGTTGCCTCGTTGATACCACAGTCCAATCGACTGTTGTCATAGATTTTGGATAAGTGCCAAAATGAATCCGCACATACAGTATAGATTTGAACCCTGCAAGGTGCGACTGCAGGCTGTGCTGGGACTGTGACGGATCCATATCGGTCTGCAGTTGTTAGCGCATTGACGTGACGGTGATGATTCTGACCCTCTCTCTCTATGTCCCTCTCTCTCTCTCTCACACACACACACACACACACACACACACACACACACACACACACACACACACACACAGACTGTAACTGTAAGTGTGAGGTTCTTTTGGAACGAGCACAGCAGTGGACGAGCATGTGTGCGCTGCACTGCGTCTTATCTGCCTCTGTGGAATGTGTGTGGCAGTGGCCAGGGCTAAAATAAGACGCCACCGCGGAGGAAATGAAGCGGCCTGCGGAGAGATGGCATTAGGCCGCTAAATGTCAGGAGATAGCGAAGATTCCAGGCACTTCTCAAACAGATGGAGGAATAGCCAGCTCTGGGGGAAGCCTGATAACACTCACATTGTGTCTCTCTGGGGTTACAGTACAGTACTACTGATTACCAAACATTTAGTTTGCATACAGTCCATTTACTTACCATAGCCATTTTTATTTGGTACCTTAAAGTACCTCACTGGTACAAGATATTTTTGATTATTTTTCACTGAGTACATTTTTGGGAATTGGGAATATATCTATCCATGTTATGACTCTATCTATGTTATGAATTATGTGTTAAATTCTGAAATATCTGCCACATTTCTCCTGTCTTTATTTGTTGAGAGGACATGTAGTCTTACTGCTACCCCTTGTGTTGCATTAATGTGAACAATGACCTGTAACTATGTTTCTACTGCATAGAAAGATCCACTGGTAATCGGTTTTCAACTTAAAACGTGGTATTTAAAATACCATTTAGCTACAGTACTTCATTTCAGAGGTTTAGTGAAGGCAGGACATTTTTGACTAAGGTCAAGGGAAGTGCTGAGTATGAAGACTGCCTGAGGACCAACAACCATACAAGAGAATAGGAGAGGAGAGAACAACAAAAGAAGTTTTCGCCACTGAAAGCTGCCAAGGTTAAAGAGGAAATTATCACATTGCCACAGAACAGATATGACGTGAAATTGAGCTTTCCAGTCCAGTCTTGGAATCACAATAGATGTCTGCATTGTCTCCAACCTCCACCACATAATAATTAATTTTCTATATCAAAAGTTGTTTTCAGATTCTGGTCTCCGATTACAGATTGTTGTTATATAACTGAGGACACATGCAAAAATGATTTTAGTGCATTATTGTAGTGCTTATGCTTCATAATGAAATATTGAAAGACAAAATAAACCTGGCAGAGGTCCTCAGTCACAAAGATATTGGTGGGGATGCCTTGGGCGTGAAAATTCTCAGCCTTCCAAAGTGGGGAATGAAAGAAATAGTTTGAGAACCACTGCTGTACTCTGTCTCTTGCCAACCTGCCTCTTGTCTCCCCAAACCCAGTCATAACAACGTTAATTAATTAATTAATTAATTAATTAATTAATTAATTAATTAGCCAATTAGTCAATTAGTTAATTAGATAATTAACTGTTCATAACAATGATCAAACCTCTGTGTCTTCCCAGCCTCTGGCCTGTCATCTCCGCCCAGCACACCGACCCAGACACCCAGCCCACCAGTGTTCTCTGAGGAGGCCCACAGCCCTGTCCCGGAGCTGGGGGATCCTCGTTCACGCTCCCCCTCCTCCTCCCTGGAGACCACTCCTCCACGCCACACCCTGCCCCACCAATACTCCACCAAGCCCCCCATCCTTTCTTCTGTGTCTGTGTCCAAGTCTACCTCAAGACAGGTGAGATGTAGATACTTTGCCGTTTGCTGATTATGATATCTGTTAGTCTAATTACTGTATGTACTGTGTGGTCTGTTACATCTGACTGGAGATTTGACAGTTACTTCCCTGAGTTATGGTCACATTCCTTAGTTTTTGTTCTTTTGGTGTGCCCTAGATCAAACCCATATTTACTAGGTCACAGAAACATACTGTGGCCTCTTTTTTTTCTTCTGACAAAATGTTGACCCTGTGTGATAATCTCATCCAGTCACCTGGAAGGGTTCACTTAGACAATAGTCATGATCATTTACTGGAGTATTTGTTTGAGTAGTGGACGTGTACACACATGTGCATACTGTATGTGCATTTCCGAGCACACACACACACACACACACACACACACACACACACACACACACACACACACACACACACACACACACACACACAGCATGAAAACTATCGGGACCGGATAGTAATCAAGACCTCCCTGAGCTTGAAAGGCTTGATGTACTCCATGTAAACAAAGGCTGGGTCAGTTGACCATCTGCTCTGCTGGGCTCATTTAAGGCCTCTCCAGCCTTCTGGCGGATGTAGCAAAACACAGCATCAGCAGCACAACTTCACAACACCGCACAGCATTATGGGTAATGAGGTGTGTTCTCCACTCAGGTGTGCGTCCTGACTTGACAGGAGCCTAATGAAATTGGGTTTGATATGTAACTGCAATAAAGTTGTTCTCAAAGCTAACTGTGCATAGATATTGGTGAAAAATGGGTGGTCATCATTGATCATAAGAAATCTTTTAGAGATTCAATGGAATATGATGTGATTTGTAATTAGCCTGTTCTGGCTTTGAACATTTTTATAATGATAATTTTTGTGCTTATTGCGCCTTTACTGGACAAGAGAGTGTTGAGAAACAGGAAATGAGCAGGAGAAAGAGACAGAGGGATCGGGATATGACCTCGGGTTGGAATCGCACCCGGGTCCTCGGATTTTGAGTCGATTGGTGTCTATTAGATGCGCCCCACCGCACCTCTTACCCATGCAGATCAAAATAGAACCCAGTCTGTCTCCCCTCATCCACTCACTTTGTTTTACTGCCTCGCAATCTAGAGGCTGGCACTGGCAAAGTGTGGGAGGCTAGTGCCATGTTTACTGTCACAGTGATTATTGGACAGAGAGTAGACACAGAGACACTTATATAGGACTTTGGTAGACACCATGTTTGCAGTCTGGACTGGCAGGAGGGAAATAGTGTCACCACCACCCACCCCTTCAGTAGGCTATTATATCTGATTCTGATGTGGATACTAGGGATGCCTTTTGGCTCTCTGGGGACATGAGCCTGTGGTGTTTTCCCTTTGCTTTGGCAGTGTAGTGTGCAGTGCCCGGTATACTGTCGCCTCAGTCAGTCTGTGCAAGCAGTTGGCATTAAGTTTCACTATTGTATTGAATAATCACCTTTGTCTTATTATACATTTCTGATGAGCTATTAATTTATAACTCATATGTTTTTCTACACATAGAATCTCTTCACCCAATGTATCAGTGTAAAGAGTTTGGTATACTTTTTGGCATATATTTTAGGTTTTATAAGGCTTTGGGTAGCACACAGCATACCAATACTAAGCCTAGGCTACTGTAACTGTACTGTGGACTAGGCTACTGTAGCCTACCTCATAAAGTTAGTCAGTCACAGTCATAGTCAGAACTAGGTCAGACCAAATTACGCAGAGGCAAATACTCGCTAATTGAATATACTAGGTGATTTTTTTTTCGTGATCTTAAGAGTCATACGCATTGGCCGACAGAAGTAGTAACGTTACTCTGTAGGATAGTCTGGGGGTGTGTTTATAGATTCATGTTTTACTTCAAGAAGTTAGCTCGCTTTCGTCCGTACATGAACCACTGCTGCTGGGGACATGGGCAAGGGCAAACATGAATGAGCTTAAGGGAAGCAGAATCACTTGCCCTTCAGCATAACTGCAGTCATAGTCATAGTTGTAGTTGTGGAGCCTCCAGCATTTCCCACATTCTGTTCAGATCCCCTTCGTTTAGCGAAAGGCATTTCCCGGTTTCACTTTGCGTCGGCTACGCGAAGTTGAGACGAGTCTTCATTTGATTTCTCTTGTTTACAGGTCTCCGGATTAACCGAAGGCATGCTGGAAAAACTTGAAATTGACGATGAAGGTGAGCATGTTTGTTCAGTGTTAACGACTAGGATAACGTAATTTTTTTTTTACAAAAAAAGTGGTTGGTAACTAGAAACACAACACGGCCAACTTTTGTTGATGGTCAGTGTTTACGACATTGAACTTGCTGAAATGAATGCCGCGGACATCAAAGAACTCGATACATAGTATTGCAACAGATTGCAGCCGATTGCAAGACTTGAAACAGTATGCTTGGAGATACTGCCAAAATCCTATCCAGTCAGAAACAGGCAGAGGCATGGCATCAGCCACCCATGCTTCTCTTGTTTATTAAATAGGCTATGCCAGACAAGCCTACTCGGCGCAATGAAACCAAATCGGGTTGCTGTTTGAAATGCTAAATTGGCAGTGTCTTGGGATTAAAATGTTCTTAATTCATAGTTGTGTCTTATTACACAAGACGGCTGTAAACAACTGTTTGGGGATTTAACGTTAGCACCATCAAGCCATTCACCAAACGTGGCAAACGCGGAGTCATCTTTATTCTACATGGAGGACTCAACCTACTGTAAAGTCTACCTGTGTTTTAGACTTTGTGTTCTGGCGAAGTGAAAGACGTCTAGTAGCCTATGTGAGGAGAAATGCTGTAATGTAACTTGAAGTAACGTTAGGATTTGATTGTGTGTTCCCACAGCACCTGAGGAGCCAGAGAATGACATGTACATCCACTTCATGAAGTCTCACAAGTGCTATGATATAATTCCCACTAGTTCAAAATTAGTGGTCTTTGACACTGCTCTAGAGGTAAGTGTTCACCTTTTGTCACCCAGTCAAGACTCTACTGTTCTCAAACCTCAGGCTCGATGATTTTTATAAAGCTTACAGCTTGAGAACATTGCCCGGTAGTAGGCCTATAAAGTCATGGAATGACTTGTCAAAGTAAGTAGGCCTATAGCAATAGGACTAGGTATTCATTCACTCCATTGATAATTGGGCTATAAAGTTTGTTGCTTAGGCAGGAAAAAGGTTGTAAAGGAAGTTTCTTTGAAGGTGGAGATGTAAAACTTGGGCTTGCCCTGGTTAAACAATAATCATGTATACATATTAACCTCTGCAGGCTGTGAGAATGTGACCCTTTGACCTAGTCAACTATAGATTTTACAGAGTCCAATGGCAACATTTACCAGATGAATATGTAGTCCAGAATACCAAAGAAGATGGGGTCCAGAAGTGACTGATAAAATAACTATAGAAAAATATGAATAACTTCTATTTTAAGTGTGCTGCAATAAAATCCAATGTGTTGTGGGCTTGGCTGCAGACAAGGACTCATTTACACTGGATAACATTGAACCCAAGGGACAGCTTTATTGTCCTCTGATAAGAGCACACTTGGATTGGAAAAGAGTGCAGGAAACGACACAATTCTGTAGGCAGGGGACTTGAATGTGGCCCAACATGTTAAACCTACTAAAGTCTTCCTCCCTGAACCACCTCTAAAGATAGCCTACATAATAATAGCCTACTCTCTTGTAGCAGGTTCCTTACCATTTTTAGTTGATGCGTCTTATCTATTCTGCACTGAGAAAAAGAATACATTGTGTGTGTGTGTGTGTGTGTGTGTGTGTGTGTGTGTGTGTGTGTGTGTGTGGTGATCTGTGTTTCTTCACTTGTAATGAGCATGCCTCTCCATCTGTTGACACCATCATTAGGTAAAGAAAGCGTTCTTTGCATTGGTGGCCAATGGAGTTCGTGCAGCCCCTCTTTGGGAGACCAAAAAGCAGAGCTTTGTTGGTAGGAGCATCTTCAGTTATAAAACCTGTCCCAAAACACTCTTCTCAGTAGCTCTCTTACCTTTTGATTCAATAATTGCTAATCCTACAATGTCCATGAGTCTACACAGAATTCTAGAACACAGAATGTCTATCCAGTTCTGAATGGCAAAAATCTGATTAGTTCCTGGCTCAGTCAATTAGTCCCATTTTATTCATATAGCCATGAATGGCTTCTTATTTATGTTAGGACCCATTTTCCATAGTTATACCGTGTTTTGTTATGTCATTGTTTTCAGGGATGTTGACCATCACAGACTTTATCATCATTCTGCATAGATACTACAAGTCTCCTCTGGTAAGCCGAGTCTCAGTGTTTGCTGTTCTGTGTGATCAGTTTGAGGCTCTCCATAGTGCTGATGTCAGACGGTGATCGCATGTTTTATTCTGTTTATTTTATTCTACAGGTGCATCTCTACGAGCTAGAGGAGCATAAGATTGAAACGTGGAGAGGTAAACAGAAGATGTGTGTGATTAATTGTTGATTGATGTTGAACTTCATACAGTACAGTAAGTCAAGTTACCAAAACCATGTTAATCCAGGCCTACGCTTAAAGGAGAATTTATTTGAAAATTCCACTGAGATTTCCTAGCCTGACGAATGCCAAACTAAAAATCACAAGTGATATTTAGTCTGGAGACCTACCTATTGCATTTCTCGTAGCGGAAGCATCGTTTACGATTGTCCAGAGCCGTTTATTGGGACGACTACGAATGTCTATCATAGCTGTCTGTACATAGCTCGGAGCCAATACCAGAGCCACCACGTGACGTAAAATGCAATCGAGGGCCGTGCAAATCCCTTTTTGTTCTGTGATTGGATACCAAAAGCAGAGAAAATGGCCCATGGTCACCATGCTGCTTTGCAAAGTGAAATGAAATAAGCGCGCAAAGGAGCATGGGAACTCCCAGGCTAGAGATTTCCTGAAAATCCCATGTATTGGCAACAGTCTCTCTGTTTACTTGGCACTTGATGAGAATAAGTGATCCTGACAGTTTTGTTGATTACTTTTAGATCTGTACCTGCAAGAGACTTTCAAGCCGTTTGTCAGTATATCACCTAATGCCAGGTAAGATGCGTTCACCCTATTCATTTATAGCTCACATATTTTTCAGTACATAACATACAAATGTCCTTTGATTGTTATTTGAAACACCACTGTATATTCTAGCGGATGTTGCACCACAGTTTGCTTTTGCTCCCTATTTACTCAAGTATTTGCCTTCCTACATACTCTATGGCTGTCCTGGTCAATATTGACACTCAAGGAAATGAAAATGCAAAATGCCTAAGGCTCACTGCAGCTGCTTCTTGTCTGGTCCTTTGTTATTAACAATGACTTTGACTGCACTTGTTAACCCAATATAAAGAATGCGGTGAAAAGACTGTTTAAAAAAAACTGAACGGAAGCAATTGTGTAGACATTGCACTTTCTTTCAATATATTTTTTTGTCCACCACCTGACTTTGGATGTGCGCGCCACTAAATCCATTTTACTCAATACAAAGAAAACAACTCATCCATATGATAGAATGATAGCGTCATCATTGGTCATTCATGATACTAGATAACGACAGCCTCATTCCAAATGAGCAGTTGCGATTGGCTTCTGAGTTTGTGGTGATTTGGAAATGACCTGATGATTTGGCTGTAATGAGCACAGTGGAGCAAATTCAGAATTTGCTAGAAGATTCATGTCAAGCAAAGACCATTTTAAGATGTTTTGTCTATGTTCATTTTTGGCAGCTTGTTTGATGCCGTCTACTCGCTCATCAAAAACAAAATCCATCGGCTGCCCATCATCGACCCAGTGACTGGCAATGCCCTCTATATCCTCACACACAAAAGGGTCCTGAAATTCCTACAGCTATTTGTAAGTGGGGGACACATTTATTAGCTCTCTTTAAAAGTACTTTGTGGGGTTGCTAAATACCTAGGAATAGATACTTTTCACTTAGAATACAAACACCCAAAGATTTAGGTTTCAGAAAGTAGCTACAAGAGTTTTTGAGGTACAGTATGGTGGGGCGGAGGCAATGGGGCTATACTGTCCTTTATTTGTGCACCAAATTAGGACTGAATGAATGACAGTGATGAATAATCCAGATGAATGAGACCTAAACTTCTGTATGCATGTGTCAAATATGGCATACATGTATGACACATTTTTGATTCAAATTTAGACTACGGCTTAGTGGAAAGACTTGTCAATTTATGTGAAACACTATCTTTATATTCTGTATAGAGTGCACTGTACACTGTTTTATACATGTACAGTACAGTATATGCAACAGCAATTAACGTATTTAGAGTTTAATTTTTGTAGTTTTAGTTTTTCTAGTTTAAAAATTTGTGTATGACATGATTTTTTTTGTGTTTTTGTCCCAGATGCGCGAGATGCCAAAACCTGCCCTTATGAAGCAGACATTAGGGGAGATGGGTATTGGCACGTACACAAACATCGCTTTTATCCGCCCAAACACACCCATCATCAAAGCCCTGAACCTGTTTGTGGAGAGGAGGGTATCTGCTCTGCCGGTAGTGGATGACTCAGGTAGGAGTGACTTACTGCACATTCACTTCAGGGCTTTTCAACCATAGAACCCTGTGTTGATCCTAGTGTAAACACTGTCAATTGAATGACATTTTTCTTCTTCTTCAGTAATGTCAGGTTAGGTTACTGTATGTATGTTCGCTAACTTGGTTATTTCTGATCCTTTCTCACAGGAAAGGTTGTCGACATTTATTCCAAGTTTGATGTCATTGTAAGTGTTTTAAACTCTGGAATTGCAGTTAGTGCCATCCAGCATGTACAGTATATACAGTATATGCAAGAATAGTCCGTTTATCCAAGTGCTTCGTTCTTCAATCTCTGCTATTTCCTCTCTCCTACTCTGTCTATATGTGTAGAACTTGGCTGCGGAGAAGACCTATAACAACTTAGACGTGACCGTGACTCAGGCTCTCAGACATCGCTCGCAGTACTTTGAGGGCGTGGTCAAGTGCAACCGGCTAGAGACCCTGGACACTATTGTGGACAGGATTGTTAAAGCAGAGGTGAGATCATTGACTCCCTTTCAACACCTTAAACGCCATTTCTCTCATATGCATGCAGGGTGCGATTTATGAAAAAATCAGAGGGGGGGATGATTCTGAAACGGCATTGCGTTGACGTTTGCGTGACGTCATGAGACTGTAACGTGTAACCTAAACAATTTGGTTTTTGCAAATGTGAGGAAAGCCAGGGCATTGAGCATAAAAATAGCCAATGCAAATAGGGCCAGCTAGGCATTCCTTAGGTATTGTTGAAGCATTTTGCCTAGATTATGCCATTTCTTGGTCATTTTCCACTACTGGCTGAATGACCTAAAAAAAATTGTCATCCCCGCGATTCAGAAGGATATTTTGCCTGATACGTTGACATTACACATATTTCATATCAAACTTTTTACACTTTTAACAAACTAATTATGCCTACGAGAAACAGTTAATTTTCCTTTGCACAAAGTTGTTCAAGCAATGTGATAACATCACAATGTTTCCTTTCGTTTTCCAAGCTTTAGTCTTTCCAGTGAGAAAAAAAACACCTGCGCATAGGCTGAAGTTCGCGGCAAAGTTCGCCAGCAGTTGTCACGCACGCAATTCAGGACACAGGACGCATTTTTTACATTTTATAATTCGCTTGTTTATGCGCGCTAGATGTTCTTTAGTCACATCACATGGCTTGCATACTGTCATGAGATATCAAGGGGGGATAAATGTTATCCCCACCGGAGATAAAATTATTCAAGCAGAGGGAGGGATACCAAAACCAGAAGTGGGGATTTCTGAACCATCCCCCCCTACAAATCGCACCCTGTATGCATGGATGGACACCACTGGAATAGTGTGTGTGTGTGTGTGTGTGTGTTAAAGGTATAATCCTGCGTGAATCAACACCTAGCCCTGCTGTTTTATACTGCTAAGCGCTACTGAAAGCCACCTCAATGATAAAATTTTGTGCATCGTAGACCGAGTTTGCGAAACGGCAGCTAACACTAACTGAATGAGGCATGTCAAAAACGAAACCTAATCGGTTTGCTTTCATTTTGAAATGCCCCATGCTGTTAACGTTAGCTGCCGTTTCGCTATCTCAGTCTGCCTTGCATGAAATCCAGTGATTGAGGTGGCTAACAATAGCGCTTGGCACTACAAAACAGTAGGACTACGTGTTGATTCACACCGGCTTTTTCCTTTAATAAGTAATTCCTTCCTTTTCCTTTTTTGTCCCTTTTCCTCCTCCTCCTCCTCCCCTCCAGGTGCACAGGCTGGTGGTGGTGGATGAGAAGTCGTGTATCGAGGGTGTCATCTCCCTATCTGATATCCTGCAGGCTCTAGTTCTCACCCCGGCAGGTATAGATATCCAGCGCTCCTAAAACTCCTCACCCCCACACACTCCTCCTCTTCATCCTCCTCGTCTTCCTACCTCTCCCTCCATCTCATCTCTCAGATGCCTCTCAGGGCTCTCCTATCCTTCCAGCTTCCTTTGACTCTTTGACCCTCAACCCCACTCCACTCCACTCCCTCATCCATCCATCACCCACTCCTCCCTCCTCCCAGTCTCAGGTATAAAAGAGTCTGCATAGTGGCACTGCCAGCTTGCTGAGTGTGTGCTCCATGTCTATCTGTCTCTGGGTTTGGCATGGCATACTGTATATCCAACATCAGAGGCCCAGACCTTTGCCAATGTGCAGTGTGTGTGTGTGTGTGTGTGTGTGTGTGTGTGTGTGTGTGTGTGTGGAGCAGCCCAGTTTATTTATTTTTTTATTCTTATTTTACCCTTTGGAGCAGGAATTGTTTGCTTGTTTGTATGTCCTTGGGATATGTATGTGTGTGTTAATTTTATGTTATCTGTTTGCCTTTGTGTGCAGTTATGTGTATGTGTATGTGCTTCTTGGACATACTTCAGGATTATTAAAGTATATCTATCTGTCTATCTATCTAGAGAATGTAGTGCAGCTGGGCATGAAGCACATTTGTCTGTAGAGACTTATGGTGTGGTGTGGATTTGTAGGAGCTTTAGGCAGTTTTTTTTAATGGCACCTGTGCTTAATTGTCATTGTTTACTTCCTGAAGATGTCTGGCATTTCAATATATTGGCATTTAGCTTTTCCTGTGCATCAAACGATGCGTTAATGTCTTCAGCTTCAGCACTTTTCTCCTGAAGACATCCCACAGTCCCTTATGCATGTGCACACTATCACAGCATATTCTATACTAATCCAAAGGATTTATAATATATTCATACAGTATATTATTCAGTAATGCATGTAGGTTTGTTTGCTTGTCTGTGAATTGAAGTGGATGCTGTAATGGACTTTGGATTTTGTAATGTATATTTGAAGTGCTCATTCCAATTACTTTTTTTCTGCCCCTTCTCTCTCCTTGTCTGTCTTACCCAAAGGTGGCCCCAGGAAAGAGAGTGTAACTGAGTAAAGGGGACAGCTGTTGTTGTGAACCTCTGGGGAAGATTCAGAAGCCGCAGTCTGGCCTAGCCTAGCCTAGCCTAGCCTACATGGGTCTGAGGTCCGTTTCCCAAAAGCTCAGTTGGTAACTATGTAAGCAACTTTGTTGGTCACAATGCTATTTCCCATTGCTAACTAACTAAGTTGCTAACTGGTTAGCAGCTATGCTTTTGGGAAACGGGACACCTGGCCTTACCTAGCATGGCCTGGTGGGACTAGACCTGGCAGTCACTACAGTCTGAAGTCTCAGCTATGGCCCGATGCCTTCATGCCAGAACTGCACACTCAGAGCAGCCCCCCTGTCCTTCTCCTCTTCCTCCTCCTCCTCCTCCTCCTCCATCTGCTCTGGAGAGGTGGTGCAGGCTGAAGACTGGATGAACCCTCCACTGTTTTGCCCGTCTGTACAGGACCAGGTCTCCTGGCCTGTGTTGGATTGAAAGACTGGCACAACTCAGGTGGCTGTTCTTGATCTTGTTGCAATGCCAACTAGGCCAGGGGCTGGGCCTCTGCTGTCACTGCTGTACATGTTTATTTTTAGGCACACGCACGCACACACACACACACACACACACACACACACACACACACACACACACACACACACACATATATTTTATGCTGCTCCTTGCTGAAGTGAATGACAGCATTGCCAAGTCGTCGCTCACTGTGTTTATACCTGTGGCCACTGAAGCTATGATCCTTATGCTGTGTCATACTAACTACTACAAACCAGGCTTAGGCTGCATGCTTTATTTGAACACATTCAAAGGAAACTTCCAAACACTGTTTATATCTTGCAGTCAACTCTATATGAATGGGAATGGTGGTGATAGCACTGCAAAAAAACTGGCTGAATCCTAAGCCCTAAACCCTCAATGACTTTAAGGAAAAATCCGGAGTCGATCAGTTCATGTCTCTGTTCTTTGAGGCTGCCGAGTGCTGTCAATGGGTACAGTATATGAATGACAGCATTTGATACAATGTAGACTGAATTTGTGAATTGGTAGCTAATGCTAACATATGGGGGTATAAGAAAACGAAACCTCCTTGTTCTAATCAGTTAGTGTCGGCTGCTGTGTCGCTATTTGGTCTATGCTGCAACAAATTTGGTCATTTTCATAACTACCAACAGCACTCGGTAACACGAAACAACAGGGGTATGCGTCAATTCACTCCGGAAAAATCTCTTGACATGGCATGAATCAGCTAGTAAAGTTGATCTATTGCAGTTTAGTCTTTGAGAGTTCAGGATTAAGGATTCGGGAGGACATTGGGACTTTGGTCTTTGTTTCAGATAAATATTTAGTTCAACATCATGAAACTGTTTGTAATGTGAGCCACTGGGGTTGATGGCTGAATAATCACAATGTATCTGTTTTGATGAGACTGTGGCCTTAGAGGCATCATAATGGTTTGGACAGGTTCAGGTCAGAGATTGGAATGATTTGTTAACTTCGCTTTTTGAGCTCCTCAAACCGAGGCTCACTCATCGTCAGGAAGTCATTTTTGCTCTGCCAATCCAATTGGTTTCTGTCACCTTGTTGTCCATGAAGTATTGTGCCTTCAAAATATCTATCTAGCCTGTCCAGTTAAAAGGAGATTCTCACAGAGTCTATTGGAGAGAGACCCTTTTACAAATGGTGTGGGTGTCATTTGAAAGTAGCCCAGTTGGACTGTGTCCATTTTTTCTGTTATTGTTTTTTACGCTTTCCTGGAAAGGGCACATATTTTTCTATGAGACATGCTTTTGAAAGATTACTTTGAAGCTTTATTTTTTGATAGATACTGAAAGCTTTATATGTCAGTGTGTTTATTTGTGTGTGGCTCCAGTGTGCATTGATCAACGCTTCTGGAACAACACTAGTGTGGAGAGAGATTTAAGCCCTGTGCACTAAAATGCTGACACTGATCAGTGATGTAATACCAGCTCCTGCCTGTGGGGGCGGAAGAGTTTCATGGACATCCTACAGCACTCGCCACGCACTGTAAATAAAGCCTTTGAGTAGAGGAGTTTGGGCTTTCCTTTTTCATGTGTAAATATTGTCCTTTTGGCTTACAATTACAAAAAAGGATAAAAAAAACCAAGTGTATTATATGTAAATAAATGGTTAAATGGTTTATTTTTGCCTGGTGTCTGGTTTATATCACAAAACAGTTCACCTCCTGAAGACACTGTGTAGGCCTACCAACAAAAGCTTCATACATGTAATCTTTTATTGTGCTCACTAGCCTGGCGAAAATCACAAGTGATATTTAGTCTGGAGACCTACCTATTGCATTTCTCGTAGCGGAAGCATCGTTTACGATTGTCCAGAGCCGTTTATTGGACGCTACGAATGTCTATCATAGTGTCTGTACATACCTCGGAGCCAATACCAGAGCCACCACGTGACGTAAAATGCAATCGAGGGCCGTACAAATCCCTTTTTGTTCTTCGATTGGATACCGAAAGCAGGCAAGAAAAACGTCCATGGTCACCATGCTGCTTTACACAGTGAAATGAAATAAGCGCGCAAAGGAGCATGGGAACTCCCAGGCTAGAACAGGCCAGCAATGTTGAGTGATTTGTCCAGAGTCATTTAACCCTAGCCCTGATGTTCAAGGTTGCAGAGACAGTGGGGCAAACAGACAGAACAACATTCTGCAGTTAACCGTTTGTCTTTTCAAATCTGTTGTGTCTAGTGTTGAGATGTCTGATGTTACCTGCACAAAATAGAACTTGTTCTTCCTTTAAATTTCCTATTCCATCATATATCAACAGTGACATTAAAGTAGAAATCTGGTGTGAATCAGTCAATAGCCCATAATAGTTGTTCTAGGTACATGAATGCTGTCTTTAGGAAAAAGATTGACAAAATTTGATGCTACATAGACAGAATAACAAACCGATTACTAAAGAAACTGGATGAAAAAATTAAATACTGCATTCACTAAGTGTTCGGTTCACTGATTGGTCTATGTTGTATCAAATTTTCTTGTTCCTTTTCCTACCCACAGCAGGGCTATGGACTGATTTACACTGGAGTAGGGCAAGTTACTAGCCTGACATAGCCCGCCCATAATATGAATGTTCATACGTATCCATGGTCTGGGCACGGTCCTCTGGGGCGTGTTTACATCGGTAGAGAGTCTACCTGCCAATAAGCAAAGCTGATTAGACGAGCTGTCCAATCGTTTCAATCCCCCCCAGGTGGCAGAAACAAATGGATTTGTCTCAGCTAATCACTAGAGGTCAGGCTATGTCACAGGTGGGGTCATAATGACATCCGATGAATTACCTGTCACCTGGAGCTTTTCAGACTTCAGTGTCTTTCTAAAATTGGAAAAAGTCGTAGAAGTGCCCCGCCCTAATCCAATTCTAAAATCTAAACAATTAACGGAAATTGATGATGAAATATCATATGGCTGAGTAGTTATTCTAAAGTTTTAATAGAATTTCTTCAGTTCAGGGAGGGTTAGGCCTGAAAAAATGAGGGAACCATATGCTCAGGGGTATTCCAAGACTGGTTAAGTGACAAACTTGAATGAGTTAATCTAAAGAGGGTGCTAAACCAATAGTTGTCTGGTCACTGGCTCTTCTGTCCTGTTCAGGTTAACCAATCCAGTTACTCTGGCTTAAAGGACAGCATGAATGCAGTCAAATTTCAACAGGAGCTCTTGCCCTCAAGCTACTCGAGACTTGCCAGTACTGAAGACACAAGACATTTTTCAACATCACTGTAGTGTGTATGATTGCAAATGACTAACAAAGTGGTTAAACAGTGTTGGCTAGTCTCAAGTCTCATCTTTGATCTATTCGGGACTACCCAATTTGTGGGCTTCCCATGTGCATTATTTGAAAGAAAGTGAATTTAGACATGATTTAAATGTTATTACCCATTTTTTTCCAGTCAGAAAGAGGGATAAATTCAAATAATGCACATGGGAAGCCCACATATTGGGAAGTCCCAAATAGAAGTTTCATGCACAAAAATGTAAAACCACTTCTATCTATTCAGGACTTGCCAATTTGTGAGCTTCAGATGTGCATTATTTGAGAGAGAGTGAATTTAGACATGTTTTAAATGTTATTACCCATTTTTTTCCAAGTCAGAAAGAGGGATAAATTCAATGCATTTCAATGATAGAATGTTCAGTTTACTCCCATGGAATGTAGGAATGTTCAGGTGAAATAAGCCCATAGGCTAGAGCTCTTGTTGAAATTGAGCGAAGTTGCCCCTTAACTTACCCAGGCTTAACATCCTTCCTACTCAGACAGAAGAGCAGTGGAGGTGTACATGTGCATTATTTACATTCCCTCAGGCCCACTCTAAGGGATGATTTCAGACCAAGTTGGGACATGAAACTATAGTTCCAATAGACCTCTAGTGATGTGCAATTTTAATAGTGTCCACTTGATGGCAGTATGAGTATTGGTTTGAAAGGTATTGGTGCTTGTATTTGTTTTCAAGTGTATTTTTTTCATAATGGCAATCCTCCAAATCATGCAGGAAATTAGAATTACAAAAATATTAATCCTTGAGTCTCACCTCTGAGGATGCATGTTAATGTTAATGATGAAGTACCAGCTATATAGACAAGCAGGCCTATACAAAGTGAGTATTTTCCTGATTTCAGCACTTCATCAGCATAATGACTGCATTAGGCTATTAGTTAACCTCTGTTGCTTTGTCTAGTTACAGATGATAAATGGCAATGTGCTCCCTTCACAGTAAGACAGCCTATTGATTTCACATCAAATATTTGAAGTACCTCTTTCATTCTTTCAGATTTCAGGGTTTTTCTGTCTTTTGCTTACAGCTATGTACGTGCCCCCCTGACCAACTCCACAGCCAAAGATCACACAACTCTTTTATGTGGACTAGATCGATACAGCATGAACCCATGGACCTCTGTTGCAGTGGTCTGTTAATTCTAAAACAATGCCCCAAAACAAAAGGAAGATGTATGGTGAATTTGAAACAGTAAGCAAAATCTGAAAATAATTCCTGGATTAGAATAGATCTTTAATGTCCACCAGGGATGGAAATTTGCTTGGAGAGACAAGTCTTGGACTGGACATTTAATGGGCTTTTCAACTTTCAAACTTTGTAGGCATGTCATGTCAACTAGGTCAGCATTCCAATGCACTATGCCCTGTACCTTAGTAATATTTAAGCATTTACCTTAGATGTTTCAGCTACTGTACCTTGCATGATCCAATTAACTCTTTGCAGGTTAGGAATTAGACTTGGGGAGTGCTGAAATTCAGCTCAGAAACAAAGTCAATTTTCATCATGACAGGAAGAATGTTCATTTGTTACTCACCACAATAGGTTGACAGGATGGGGCGTTGGTGATGTCTGTCATGGAAGACATCTTTCTAAAGTACAGGTCTTTTCAGGCCTCAGGCCTTCTCAAAACACACTCGACTGTTTCTAATCTAATACTTTCTGTTCTCATTCTCAAGTTAACCTGCCCTGCTTGATAGGAGGTAAAAAATGTATTATTAATTTGACAGTTGACACTGTGTAGCTGCACGTAGGTTAGGGGGTAGCCCTATGTGGATTTGGAGAAATGTGTCGGCCTGCACAACGTACTTGCCTTGGCCGAATACGCACCCTCTGATGACCAAAGAGAAATACTGATGATGAGTACACCTGCTATCTAGGACTGAAGGCCCCCCACTTGTCGAAACGCTAACAGCTGCCTCAGTTAGGCTACGTTTGAAGATGCAGCACCATGGTCAGGTTTGATTTTTTTAAGAACTCCCCACTGCTGGGGTATGCGCCACGGAGAACATGAGCACACACCGGACAATCCCATGAAAGCCTGCGGCTGATTTAAAATTCTCCTTCTTCAGAGCATGCAGTGTATTTGATATGCACGACGCAAGAAAAGGGGAGAGAGAGAAAGTGTGGAAAGCTTAAGAAAATGGCTTGGCCCAATGAAAAAAAAGAACTCCTCTCTATTCTCCTCCTCGGGGATCTCTTCCTTACACGCGCCGCATTAGTTTTAGCACATTGCGCTTTTCACAAATTCTGCGGGGCCGTAGCCGCGCCTGTTTGAAGCGCAGTGTGCTGTGAATAACGAGCGGGTTTGGGGCGCGAGGGAGGGTCTGTGTGTGAGAGAGACACGGCCGGGTGTGTGAAGTGAAACCTTGCCTGAGGGAATTAGTTTTACATTCGGCGCGTTTAGCAGCACAAGGGACTTGGAGAGGAGAGGAGGACGGCTGACAATGTCATGCTCTCGGGCGCCTTTGAAGTTTGGAGTGAGGCACGGTGGCTCTGCCTTGGCTGGCTGACTGTCTGGCAACCTCTCTCTCTCTCTCTCTCTCTCTCTCACACACACACACACACACACACACACAAACATACACACAGACACACTCTCTCTCACATACACACACAGACAAACACACACACACACACACACACACACACACTCACTCACTCACTCACTCACACACACACACACACACACACTGTTCTGTAGCCTATCTGTGTTTGTACCAATTTCCTCACCCAGTTTTGTAGTGTGAAAATCTTTAGTGGAGGGCTGGCACAAGCATCACAACTAACCCATTGACTGCCGTGTTAACATGAAAACACACAATAAAAAGCATTCTTAATCCATTTTTATTTCTTTTTTTAAAAGGTGGTATCGGAATACAGGATTCCAGTAGCTTATTTCAGAAATTATCCCATGCGTAAAACTATTTACAGTGTAACTGCAACCAGAGTGACTGACATTAGGCCCTTTTGTGACATACTGCTGACACTTTCAATGTTCTAGCAGCTTTTCACAGAGAAGGCCTGATTGTGTGTGTAATGCAGAAGTATATTTGTGTGCGACACTCTGTTACTGTCAACAGCACTGTCTGTTTGTGTTTATGTTAGAAAACTGTGATTGCTTCTCCCTCCCTTGCCAAATGTCTATAGCTATACAGTGTTGCATAATCTAGACCTACGGTTAGAATGTTAATGGTTATGTAATGAGTTGTTGATGTATAGTTGAGTTTGCACCACACTTTGGGTCCATATTCCGTCACATATTTTTCCTGTTCACCCTACTTGCATGTGATGCAAAAGAATGACACCACTCCTATTAAGCACTGCTGTGACATGGCTATATCTGCTTGATTTACACACAGAAGGTTAGGCTACAAATAGAAACAACATTAAAACAATGTATGGTGAGCACACATGTACAGTATGCACACTGCATACAGTTGCATGATTGAAACACAAACAAAACTGAATCATGACAGATATTAGAAAAATAAAATAAAAACATAAACAAGGCTCTGTGAACTGTATGTTTCAATTCATTAGGTGCGTTCTTCTGTGATCTATCAATCTTTCTTCCAACATCACAGAAAAATATTTAAAACCAACTGTAGATTTGGCATGTTCTATGTAATATTACATAATATTTAGCTTTTTAATTTTGTAGGTTTTGTGTACAAATATGTGCTACTATGGTCAGGCTAAAGATAGAGTGAATACATATTTTTTTTCCTACCTCAAAAGCAGCATCAAATGGGCTTACACATTTATACCCATAATTGATTTTAGTTCTCAGGATACATAGATGTTTTAACATATAAATAAAATAACAATGAAAATAATCGACATATGGGGCTGTTCTCAGTATCATTCATAGGACAACAAGTCTCTCTAGACTTCCTGGATTTTAGATAGCTGTTGGGGGTGTACCCAGGAATAAATAACTACAAATAAGACACAGACATGATTACACCATGTCATACACACTTGCTGTAAACCTGTAGCTGCTGCTACACAACACGTGTCATTACACCATTAAATCGTAACATATGCCATTATAGGAATAGAATGCCTATAGTGTAGAAGGGGTCGGCCCACACCGCACACAGGTCTTGAACCCGCCACCTCCTCAACTACAAGAAACCCACAGTATGGGAGTCAAACATTCTAACCACTGAGCTGAAAAGCCCAGGGTTCCAACTCAGCCGTTAGAAGCGTTGTTGAGGCTAGGGGTGTGAGGATTTACCATATACTGCGGCCGGATAGGCGGGCTAATTTGCATTCTTTACACTTGCAACCTCATATAAATAAATCCATATTAGAATGTGACTGATCTTTTGAGGAATAGCTCCATATTGGAGAACAAAAAAATGATTGTGTCATAAAATGATTAAAGGGTAATATCAATCAGTCAGCATTTTGTTACTGCTTTTGTTATTGTTGTTGAAAATATAACTATAAGCAATTGATGCAACATCCTGTACAGACCTCTACAAAGATGACGACTGTTTTTTTGAGAGTAAACACAAATTAATGCAAAGTGAAAAGATAGCATCTCCACAACTACTGTATATGAACAGCTAAAATGTGACAAGAACATTGAAGTCAGTTTTATTTTTTTGTGGGACTTGAAGGGCACGACTTTTGAGAGGCTTATCACAGCACAGGATGGTAGGATGCTGATTCTGAGAAGTCTTGGTTAGTCATTTTTATATTTTCATAGTCTCTTTTGAAACAACTGTACCTTGATTTGCTGGGTCACTTTGATTGCAGGAGCTGTGCCCTGGCACTGAGGATAGAGGAACTGATTTAGATGGAGCTGATTGGTCCAGGGAAGAGGGCAGGCCCCGCCTACACATACAGTACAGTACTGTGGGCCAGGTGGGGTTTCTGGCCAGGATGGTTAAACAGTAGCAGTTAACTTAAACTTGTTTAAAACCTAACCTAGAATGTGAGGAATTCCTCATTTACAACAGGAAGAATTTCTCTCTCTCTCTCTCTCTCTCTCTCTCTCTCTCTCTCTCTCTCTCTCTCTCTCTCTCTCTCTCTCATCACCTCCTCATCCTCTCCTAATCTCTGGAGTTAAATCACTCTTCTTTATCTCTCTCTATATCTCCCCTTCTCTTTCTCACCTGCTTTCCATCCATCCCTCATTCTTTCTTTGTCTTTCCATGAATCAGGCCTGGTTACTCTGTCTCTCAGCACTCTGTCTCTAAAGGCTCCAGTGCACACACACCTCCTCCGTTTCTGTTTCTGTGTTACTAGCCTCCGTCTGGAGTATTCCGGTATTCCGAGTTGAGCTCCCCAAAGCTTCCGGATATTACCAACAGAGCTCTGTGCCTGCAGATATCCGCACGCTGTGTGCTTTTCCAGTCCTCCAGACTCCTCTCTCTCTCTCTCTCTCTCTCTCTCTCTCTCTCTCTCTCGCAGAAGACGATGTTGAAGTGGACCCTTTTATAACTACAAGAGCTGCTGATTGGATGTTGCAAACATTTGACCCATGTTGCAGTCCAAACAGAACCGGAGTGTTTGAACTGTATGTGGATCAAAACAAAACTTCACAGTTCCCCCTTTCCTCCTGTCCACACACACACACACACACACACACACACACACACACACACACACACACACACACCGTGGCACTAGATGAATTTGGAATCAGACGCCCGCTGGGTTGGCTAGCCTCGCCTTGTTTTTTGGCAGGCAGTGTAAGGATGAATTGCCATTTCTGGTTAACCTTGAGAAGGGAGGGACAGCTCCATAACTGGGCAGTGGGGTGCAGTCTGAGCTTTCTGCTCTGGGTACAAGTCTCCATCAGCCAGCATGCAGAGGACCAGGTGTAGGTGTGTGTGTGTGTGTGTGTGTGTGTGTGTGTGTGTGTGTGTGTGTGTGTGTGTGTGTGTGTGTGTGTGTGTGTGTGTTGGGGAGGGGGGAGCTGAGACAGGTTTCAGGGGGTCAGTAAGACAGTCCATCACTCACATCAGCTAGGGCCGCCCACCCCAAACAGAGACCAGTTGCAGTAGGTGGATGGGGGTGGATCTGGATGGGGAGGCAGAGTAGAGTAGAGTACTTCATCTTGTGTAACCACAGGGGTGTCCTTCAGTTCACCCCAATCATCCGTGGCTCTCTTTCAAACTTTGGTGAGACTCTCAGAGGCAAATCCCGCCCCCCCCCCCAACTCAACACATAACCACCTTTGTGGACTCCTGCCAGAAAGATGCAGTGAGCTAAGAGCAAGAAGGCGGGAGGAGGGGGGGGGGGGAGTATAACAACAATAGAGAGGTCCACCACTGCCAAGAGTTCCATCCCAGTAGCACCGACCTCATGTCAGCCTTCGCATGTTGGTAATTGTGATGGAAAACAGTCTTTGGTATCTGCGCCGCCGCCGTCTTTCTTCATGATGATGTGTGGGCAGAGAGGCTTCCCTTTCCTGCTGAGCGATTCGGCTCGTACTGTTTGATTTGTGTCTTTGTTTTGAAGATCTGCCGAATGTGTGTGTGTGTGTGTGTGTGTGTTGGAGGTGCGATTGTGAGTGTGAGGTGGGACGCTTTGAAGAGAGAGAAGTGTGTGTGAGGCAAACCTCTCTCAGGAGTAAGAGCTCCCTCAGAAACAAGTGTGGATTTTGTGTGCGTGTGTGTGTGTGTGTGTGTGTGTGTGTGTGTGTGTGTGTGTGTGTGTGTGTGAGAGAGAGAGACAGAGAGAGAGAGGGAGAAAAAAGAGAGATATATACAGTTTAAGAGAGGACAAAGGGAGCAGAGAGACAGAGGAAAGGAGAGGAAGAAGGGAAAAAAGGAAGAGGAAATATGTCCTTCATTTTTGCACCAGGTACGCCCCGAGCGTCAGGCCCATAGCACCCAGAGCAGCCAGGCCAAAGATGGTTACTATGGACGGCCAGGAGCTGCGAAACACACTCTCCTTTTGTTGCCCGTACAGCTCCACAAATGCCTCCTGCAAGAGAGAGAGAGAGAGAGAGAGAGAGAGAGAGAGAGAGAGAGAGAGAGAGAGAAATATCAACTTACTGTAGGCAATTTTGTATTGTTGAAAGAAAGCAGACAAGCAGCATAATAACTTCAAAGCCTTTACAAACATCTTTATGCATTGCTTTGTTTTGTCTTTTACGTGAGCCAGGCACTGTTTAGACTCCATGTCCTAGATAGAATGTAGACCAATAGGGGTTGCAAGGCTGAAGTCATTGTGCATAACTCTCTCTAGCCCCTTCTCTCTTTTTTATGCTGTGTGTATGTGTGTGTGTGTTATAGAGAGAGAGAGAGAGAGAGAGAGAGAGAGAGAGAGAGAGAGAGAGAGAGAGAGTAGAGTGTGAGTGTGTGTGTGTGTGTGTGTGTGTGTGTGTGTGTGTGTGTGTGTGTGTGTGTGTGTGTGTGTGTGTGTGTGTGTGTGTGTGTGTGTGTTAGAGAGAGAGAGAGAGAGAGAGAGAGAGAGAGAGAGAGAGAGAGAGAGAGAGAGAGAGCGTGTGTGTGTGTGTGTGTGTGTGATCACATGATCACAGCTTGCTGGGGGGGGGGGTGTCAGACGGAAGACTGGAGACAGTAGATGTGGAATTTGTGGATGCAGATTTTGGTGTTCATCTAGCACATGCTCTCACATGCAGGATAATTCCACATATAAAAAAGAGGGCATTAGAGCAAGTCCACATCCACCCCCTGGGGTAAGCAACCCAGACAGAGGCAGAGAGAGAGACTACCAGTGGTGTGCCATAAAAACACACAAATACAAAGACATAGAATTATGACTATGGCTGTATGACTGCTATGGATACTGTATTTGGCAAACCAAATGAGAAAATACCACATTCTGAACAAAAAACGATGAACTGAAACTTAAATATAGCATACATATTTGTATATTAGTAACACTAATAATAGCACATTATGCCAAGTAGTCAGCACTGTAATTGAAAAAAGGACTAGAATGAATATCTCATTCTTAATACTTAAAAAACTTCATTAGACTAGTCTAAGTATTAAGAATCATATATTCATTTAAGTAATTACTACTTATGGCCCTAGTAGTGGACCGGCTTTGGAGCCTCCATGCTAAAGCACCTCATTGCCAAGCATGAGTGTGTAAGAGAACAGAGTCATATGAGCCAAGCCCTGCATCACTCTTAAAGGGCACTCACAGCATTGTGTGTCCCTGGAGTACAACAGATGTCAGAAAATGTCAAACATATACAGTGTCAGAAGGGATACCAGTGCGGGCGGCTCTATTCAGGGGCTCTGATTCAGAGGAAGAAACGGACAGATCAGACAAAAGACGGAGATATTTCTGTACCCCTGACCTTATAGCGGCTGAGTTCTCACTATAGCTCGGAAATGGGAAGTTCTTGAGAGGGACAGAAGTGGATGAGGATGTCCTTTAATTTACCCGCTGGGGGAAACCACTGGGGCACAGGAAGTTGTGTCTAAAGGTGGAATCCATGGGAAGGATATGGGCAGCGACTGCCATGAACAGACCCTGTAGGCTTAAGGCTACTCAGTACAAAAGATGAGGGTCTTCAGTTTCAGCATGGGTATGGGTCAGGTCAGGGCTGGACTGGGACCAAAAAAATGACCCAGGGCAGTATTGGCCAGGGCGACCCATTCAATAATAACTTCATGGCAAGCTAAAATAACACTGCAAGTTGGACACAGTGCATGAACATGAGATATTTCATTGGACTAGCCCAATATATGGATTGAATAATAATAATATAGTAAATGATGACAACCTCAGACAGCCCACTGGGCATTGCCCTGTTAGCCTTATGGCCAGTCCATGCCTAATATTGGGGATGGTACTCTAACAACGTAACTCTTTAAATGTTTACATCTAAAATACTGAAGACTCAATTTTCATGTAAATATTTCTTGTTATGCATTACAAAGATTATTCCTGTCATTTGTAGATCACTTTGATGCTTGGGTAAAAGAATTTGACAATATGTCAATCTGTGCAATTGGTTGCCACATCAATTTACACTTGACATAAATAGAATATTTCACAGTTTTCAGAGACAGAGAAACACGCTGCTGTCCCATCCCACATCATCTCTGATGCCTTTAGCAGAGTGAGAGAGTGTGCTTGGATCAACCACAGCAGGAATGTACTGTAAGAGAATAAATATGGCATGTGAAGGCGTCTGCTGAAATGACATCTCACTTGTGCGTTCCATCCCAAAAATGCTACAACAAGACAAAAACCATTTCCTTCCTGTCTCGTTCCCTTTTCCGCAGACGAGGGCCCGTGAGCATAAACTATGGATGGAGTCAGCGCAGGGAAGAGAGAGAGAGAGAGAGAGAGAGAGAGAGAGAGAGAGAGAGAGAGAGAGAGAGAGAGAGAGAGAGAATGTGTCTGTGTCAGCAGTGCACAAATTTCCCTTGTTCTGTCTACAAATGTGTTGCCTGGCATTGCATCTTCAGTCAGTCACACACACGTACACACACACACACACACACCTATGGGCTCCAAACCTGCAGGTAGGCAGCCATCATTTACCACCTGTGCAGCCGATAGGCAGGGATCTGAGGAGGAGATGAGGGAGTCGCCACGGAGACTGATGAGCCATGTAGGTCATCAGGCACCCTAAGGACACCTCTCTCCTTTCCCACCCACCACCCCCCAACTGTCTCTCTCTCTCTCTCTCTCTCTCCCTCTTTCTCTCTCACTCCTTTCCACCCACCACCACCTCTCTCTCCTTTCCTCCTCTGTCTGTCTCTCTTTCTCTCTCTCCTTTCGCACCCGCCCCATTCTCTCTCTCTCTCTCCTTTCCATCCACCACCACCCCCTATCCTTTCCTCCTCTGTCTGTCTGTCTGTCTGTCTCTCTCTCTCTCTCTCTCCTTTCTCTCTCTCTCTGTCTCTCACTCATTGTCTGCTCCTGTACCCTCATACGTGTGAATCACTGCTGAATTCATGTATTAATTTGTGTAATGTGGGCCATGGCGAGACCACCGACTGTGAGAATGTGTTCTCAGCGGGGACCCTGTCTGCCAAAATAAAAACTCTCTCTCTCTCTGTCTCTCTCTCTCTCTCTCTCTCTCTCTCTCTCTCTTTCTATCTCTAACTAGCAGTGAATATACAGTGCAGAAGAAAACATGTCACTGTAAACCATAAACATTTTTCTATTGAGATGCTGTTCATCTTAGCTTGGGTCTAAAATTAGGTGACCAGACCACTAAGACGAAGATTGGGGACATTTCCAGAAAAAAATCGGGGCCATTCCTTTTATATATATTTTTTTTTATTTTTTTATTTTTTTGCTTTAAAAATCTGGGACAAAATGGATTTTCTTGTATTTTACCGAAGACAGTCCACCACCATAAACTGGGACTATGGCCAGAAATTGGGGATGCCTGGTCAACCTACAGTAGTCTAAAAAGCTCTCCGTTTTAATACTACAAAGCCAAAGGAGGACAGGCACAGTATAAACATTACTGCATGATACAATCCTGTAAACGTCCCCATGGCGATTATATGTGTGTGTCTGGACAATAACTGAGGCTCACACACACACACACACACACA
>JAODXP020000034.1:7644342-7749342 GCA_027497455.2 Sardinella longiceps
CCAAGTCAAATAGAGGAGATGGCCGTAATTGCAGCGGTTCCAAACTGCTTGGCTGCAGTATTAACAGAGGCACATAAGGATGACTAGGGAATGTGGAATTTGGGAAGGATTGTACCAAAAGTATTTTGCGGGGGGACAAAAGTCGTTATCAGCAGGATAGTTGGTGTAATCAAGGTCGGTTTGACCACTCATGGGTCTCAAACTCATGGGTCATGATTGTTATCCCTCTTTTGTAAGTCGTTTTGGATAAAAGCGTCTGCTAAATGCATAAATGTAAATGTAAATGTCAAACCCACCACCCCGTCAACTACAACAAAACCCACAACATGAGAGTCAAGCACTCTAACCTAGTGTTGCCACCTGTCCCAGATTTTCCTGATTGTCCCGGATTTTCATGGTCTGTCCCGGATTTGTTTTTTAAAAATCCTGAAAAAATTCAGTTTTTCAGGATTTTAAAGAAAATGCCTGCTATTAAATAAAGCAATTAAATAAACAAATAATTAGTAAGTGTCATTTTTACTAATTAGAGCTACACAATTGCAGCTTAGAAGGGTGATTTTTATCTTGGGTTAGATGTGCGAAGGGCGCTGTAGCTTACAAATAAAAAAGGTTGATTCGATGGTAAAAATTAACAGGATTTTTGCCAGACACAGGTGGCAACCCTACTCTAACCACTGAGCTGAAAAGCCCAGGCTTCCAACTCAGCTGTTAGAAGCGTTCTCAAGGTAAGGGTTGTGAGGGTTTACCACGTACTGCTACCAGCTAGCCCAGGCTAGTAGGTTGGTATCCATTACATTGGCATTAGTGTTACCTGAGATGAAGTCTGAGATAAAGTCTCATTTGACAAAACCTGAAGTCAACAATTTACAATAGCAATAGAGTTCAGATGCAAAAGCCACTAAAAGCCATTTGAAATGAATTTAGTGAAATATTTTATACAATTTTGATAAACTACATTATCAATCCATGAATTGTTTTGGCCTGATGTTTTTGTACTTGATTGAAATATTTAAATTGCTGTTTGACTGTGATTACCTGGAAATTATTTAATTAATAATTAATTAATAACAAATCATTTTGTTAGGACCACATACTGCCACCGCAAAGACCAGGCTAGATGGCATCCATTACATTGACATTAGTGATACCTGAGATAAAATCTAAGATAAAGTCAACAATTGACAATGGCGATTACAAAGTCACAATATTGTGTGCTATAGTAAAACATAAAGTAATAGTAATGGCAGAGTGACCTGCAATATTCTCAGACGCTGAACATTCCTTGCTATTGACCTGGATACAGTACATGTCTACTTCTGGACCAGCCTCTCCTGAGTGCCGTATGGTAAGAGTGTGAAACTGAAGGCTCGTACATGTGACGGATGCGCTCTGGTTATGGTGCTGGTGAACCATGCCTGCAAGGGCCGTCAGACTGCAACTGGAAAACACCTGAGGCACCAGGGAGAGCCGCTGAGCTGGCAGCCCAGATCTGAGCGCCGGCCGACCGCTGTCTGCAAAAATGACCTGCGAAATGTCCCTGTTCCCACTTATAAATATTTAAATGTGTGTCAGTGGCTCTGTGTGTGTGTGTGTGTGTGTGTGTGTGTGTGTGTGTGTGTGTGTGTGTGTGTGTGTGTGTGTGTGTGTGTGTGTGTGTGTGTGTGTGTGTGTGTGTGTGTAAACAAAACACAGTCCTCCCCCAGGCCATTATCCAGTCTCCTGGAAAAACGGAACTTGATATGCCCATAAATCAACAACACAGCAGCCATCTTGAGACTTCGCATTTTTACCATCCCTCATTGGTTATTTGGTAACAAGCATGAATAAATCAAATAAAGCATATGTGTAGGTGACATTTTACTTCCAGTTATTTGTTTATTTATTTTCTTAATGTTTCTCCCCCCTGCCAGGACATGAACCAGACCTAAATTCAATTTATACTTCATTTATCTTTCATCAGCACAGGCTGAAAAAAAAAGTCTCGCCATATTTTTCATAAAAGAAAACGACCTTCTGGAGAAACTGTTGGTAAATAATCCAATTACTGTACAGATCCAATATTTCCACAATCAAATTTTACAACAGCCTGTCACAAACAATGTGGCGCTGCATTATGGCTGACTGGTGGTAAGAAGAAGAAGAAGAAGGCAGAGAAGGCAGAGTCAGTGTGGTGTGTACTGCTTCCCTTTGCCCCACTTCTTCTGACTGGCTGAGTCTCGTTGCCCCCCACACACTCACACACACACACACACACACACACACACACACACACACACACACACACACACACACCCCAGCTCCACCGGGCATTGGCTCATCACATGGCACACTGGACCCACTGCCTGGGGCAGAACACCCCACTTCCTCCCCTCCTTTTCTCCCTCTCTCCTTTTCTCTCTCTCCATCCCTCCCTTGTCTGCCTGGTGTCTATTGGACAGCACCTGGCAATTAGAAACTGTCTAATTCTCTCTCCCCTCTTCCTTCCAGTATTAGTGTCACTGCTGCCTGGTTTCCTCTCTCCCCAGTGTGTGTGTCGCGGGAGATTGGGTCTCGGAGAACGCTGTCAGTGGCGATAGTCATCTCTCTCAAGCGCCGGAGCAGGATTTAGTCAAAGACCTGTCAGTTGGGCACGGTTTCAAGCAACTTGCTCCAATTAAAAATAGAGTTACAAAGGAATCGTACTACAGCTTAAGGAAGGAGATAAGTAGAATGAGGTGAGCGAAAGGATCAGAAAATATGTAAATAAAAATGTACTGTCTTGACATAGAAAATGATTAAATACATGAGAAAAATGGGAACTAAAAAATCACAGGAATTAAAACACACTACATTCTGTTGTCTTGGACTGTGTGTGTTTTTGCAAGCATTTGCTGTGTCTGCCTGCAGCAGCACCACCACCTTTGTCTGTCTGTCATAAGCCTCCATGCCCATCAGAACAGGTCCAGAATAAAACAGCACACACACACACACACACACACACACACACACACACAAACACACACACACACACCCAGGGGCCTTGTGAGGGGTGGACGGACTCTGTCCTTTTCCTCTGAAGGCCTGGCAGGCGCGACACGGCACCATCCCTGGAGAGGAGCTAGCGCTGACAAAAGCTCCTGTCTGCCGCAGGCTCTCCTGTCCTGGCCCTCTATCTCCCCAGAGGAAACAGCTAAGAGCGCTGCTGTCTCTCACTTCTATAAATAACATAAGCAAGCTCAGGGGTGGGGATGGGAGGTGGAGGGACGGACGAGTGGGAGGGTTGGGGTGGGAGGGTTAGAGAGTGAGAGAAAGGGCCGTGCCTGCTGCTGATGATGGCCAATCTAATAAGGCTCTCTGGTCTCTGTTGGAAAGGACAGGATGCGAGGCAACAGGAAGATGAGATGCTGAGTCATCACCTGATGCTGAGAGGAGGTGGAAGGGTGGAGTGGAAGGTGGAGGTTGAAGGCGTGGTGTGTGTGTGTGTGTGTGTGTGTGTGTGTGTGTGTGTGTGTAGGGGCGCCACAGGGGTTAGGGGAGCAGACTGCGAGAGCGTCTACCACCACACCCGTGGCACTGTTGCTGTGCCCTCTGGAACAATGGAGTTTAACCAAAGACCAGAAGGCACACATTGTGTCTATATTGGCCCTGTCACATCAACAATGGTTTCTATTAGGGGGAACTCTTTGTGAATGTGTATTTCATTCTGTGTGCTATTCAAGACAAATTCAATTGAGCTGGATTAGAGCTTATAAAAATAAACCGAAAGGCACAACATGGGCTCTGCAGACGATGATCTTTGGATGGTCATCACAGCACAATACCTCCCCTTCTGGCTGAGAATGAGACCAGAGGAGTCGTTACTCCTCTATCTTGTAATCTATGTGTCATCTGTGACCTTTAGCACACTTTCAAGACCAAAACAAAATGCCTGCCTCCCTGAAAGACAAGTCTCGCTCCAATTTGAGGGCATCTTCACGGTAACGAGGGGTCAAATGTTCATGGTCTTCTTTTTCCACAGCTACGCTTCATGAGGTAATGTGATGTAATGATAGAAATGAAGCGCCTATACTGTATGCACAGATACACACACACACTACACACACACACACACACACACACACACACACACACACACACACACACACACAAAGACCCACACACGCAAACACACCGCTCATCATTCAAGACAGCATGAGAGGATTCTTTTGGACATGCCCCATTGCCTCTGGAGTAGAGCGTAGTTAAGACCTCACCACCCAGACCGTGGGAACGTGAACATTCCCAAAGCAGCTTGTGCCATCTTGTGTGTGTGACTAGTGTGCCATTTTGTGTGACTGATGTGCTGATTTTGTGTAACTACTAACTTGCCCAGCTGAGTCTTGCTCCCCCCCCCCACTCCCCCACTAACCTCAGCACGGGCCTGCTTGTGACCACACCAGAGCCATCTCTCTATGGCTCTGGCCCACACTAACCGCATGACTAGTGCCACTCCAGAATGTTCTATAGGCTCATGGACATCATAGACTAAGCCTCTCTCTCTCCGATGGTTAACCTCAGCCTGCAGCCACTGGATTACATCAAAAGCCACATCAGGAGCAGGGCTCAAGCAGCTCTGCCTGGGCACATGCCGTTGTTTACAGTTGAATCCTAGCAACGGATGCCTGTTGAAAGCCCAGGTCTCACATCATTACGAGAGAAGAGAAGAGGACCTAGAAGGGAAGGGAAAGGTTCTCTTGTAGCTACCCTTGGAAAGGTTATGCACAAAAGACCATGAATGCCTCTCTCTCTCTCTTTGAATGTAATCTTAACACAAAAGTTACTTGTTTTGCTCATGCAGGCTGTAATGATAACATGTTTAGAAGATGGGGTGAGGAATACTGACGGGTGAAGGGTTGTAGGTGACGTAAACTAAAACAAAAATTGAGAGAGAGAGACAGAGAGAGAGAGAGAGAGAGAGAGAGAGAGAGAGAGAGAGAGAGAGACAGAGAGAGAGAGAGAGTTCTAACAGTAAGCCCTGGCAGGGAGTTTGCAAGAGAGTGGGTGTAACACACACAAACTCAGCATAGGTCTGGCCAGCGGTGAACTTTTCCATAATTCCAAGAGCAGTTATGCAGAAGCTAAGAGACGGCCCTGGCAACCAGCAGACACCCGCTGCCAGCCTAAATGTCTGGTTGCCATGGAAATAACGGTGCAAAGACGCCGTGGAGACAGGACTCAATGGCCGGCAACATGATTCAGCTCCTTTGCAGGTTTTCCTGTTCCACCCTCATTACATCAACATCTGCTATACAAGAGCATGTTACAGAGTAAAACATGCAAACTGCTCTGGATGACAGATCAGCAAAATAAAAAGTGACAGATGAGCCATGAAGGGGACAGATGAGCCAGACATTAGAGAAAAAAAATCACACCATCCTTCCATCTTCCATCCTTTCAGTCTCTCTCCAGTTTCACTTGTAATGGCCTCTATGCAGGTATAGCATAATGACAGCAGTCAGGTTTTGGCAACAGGTTTCCACTCTTTCTCAACACTGACACACACAATGGTGCTTGGTTTCAGGTTGGCCATTCTCTCTAAACCAAACCCAACACTGACTCCAAGCTGCTAAGATTAAAGAGTCTCGGATGACCATTAAAATGAAAAGAAAAACAGTGATCTATCTCAAAGGAGATCTTTGATGTGGAGCAGAGTGAGAATCAAGGCCTTTGTGTGTCTCTGTTGCAGATCTGTCTGAGAGACTACTGGAGAAGAAGAACAAGTGGAGTTTTACTTCTCAAGTGGTAGAAATGCAAATACTGTAGTTTTACTTTGCTTTAGGCTTGACTTGATATTTGCTGAGTGAAATGCTGTGGGAAGTGGCCTTTAAAGCCTTTACACAGCCAGATCTGAGGGCTCGTAAGATGAGTGTTAAGGTGGCTAGAGACCAAAGATCTGCAACGTTCAAAAACCAGAAACGTTTTAAAAGTCCAAAACTGTGATTTTGCATGTTAAATGTTTTTTTGCGACGGCTTGCAACTGTTTGCGACAGCATGCAGTGATTGATTCACTCCTCCGCAACTCCACTCTAAAACTGTCTCGTCGTCGCGGATCTTCAGTCTGAATTGGCCTTTATATTATGGTATGCACGTAGACAGTTCAACTCTGAGCAAATGTTGAGGTGTAACAACATTAGACCTGGTTACCTGGAAGGATGACCCTTGTACACGGAAATTGCACAAATTACATTGCAAATACATTTGCAAGGGTCATACTAATTCAGTTGAAAAAAGAAAAAACCCAACAATTAGTTCAAGCTTAATCAGACAGAGAGCCTTGAGGGCATTGAGAGGACAAAGTCAAGAGGTTGTTTTCCCCATCACCTGACTAAACAGAGACAAATTTCATTTCTTCCATCCCTTCACACACTACAGTACACAGTACTCCTGTCAGTGATCCACTCTGAGATCTCCTTCTCCTCATCCTCTCCTTAACTGCTTGGGTGCTGCTCTACAGTACGGTGCTGTAACGTGATGGTACGGTGCTGTAACGCGATTTACCAGTGGAGCATTGAACCAGTCCCGATATTACATCGAAAAGTTAATGAGCTACTCTGAACTATGAAAGTGCCATGCAACCGCAATAGTGTGCTTATGTGCTGCTTAACTGATTATAGTCATAATCCGAATAAGCATAATCTGATTAAAATTAAGTTAGATTAATACCGATGTCACGATTCAGAATTTGATCATGTATTAATATGAATTCCATGTAAAGATAGTCAGTGATCAATCACTTCTGAGATCTCCTTCTCCTGCATCCTGCTCCTATAACATGCTTGGGTGCATGCTCTGTACAGGTACGGTGCTGATAGACGTGATGGCCAGGCAGGTTCACGCGTACCAGTCCCACGATTTTACCAGTGTTGAAAAGCAAAAGAAGGATAACTGATACCCGTGCTGGTACCAAGTCTATCTGAAAATGAGGCTTAATGATAGTGGCTGCATATTGTAGGACTATTAGTATAAGTCTATGCAATCCATTGGTGGGTTGACGGTGTAGTTTTAAATTGATGTTATATAAAGTCTTGGAGTGATAACTAAGCTTCCCGAGCTGTTTGTTTGTTACAATACTGTACGTGCCAGAAGAGAGCAGTAGGGCCAGGATAAGGTCAGTCACCTCCCCCTGTGCCCAGCTGATTTCCCAGCCTGGCCTTGTCCAGAGGAATGGGAGGAATGCCACGGTGCATGGAGGGAAACAATCCCACTTTGTTTCTCCTGGGTGCTAAACAACACGGGACCCAGCTTTAGCATCTTTTTTAACCCAGCCTCCTTTATAACCCAGCCCCATCCTCAGAGTTGGGCCTGTGATCTCCAAGGGCTGGATCAGGCCCAGCTGATTGGGCAGTAGAAGGCAATAGACAGGCTGAGAAAGGGTATTGATTACTGGCTGACAGCCTACTGGGCCTCTCTGAAAGAAGAGTGAGCTATACTGTTGTTTATGGTTGTTTGTCTAGGGCTACAAAGTCTAGACAGTTTGTTTTGTAGTTCCGTGCTTCTTCTCAAGTGCTCAGACTGCTCAGGCATACTAATCAGTCAAGTCAAGCTAAGCTCTTTGGGATAGACACCATAAAAATGTGTTTAAATGCCAAGATTTACTGTTAAAGCATCAGCCTGAGTCTACCAGCTTATGCCAGACCAGAGGTACAAATATATACTTTGCATCATATTTAATTAATGGGCAATACATCAATAGCCACCTTCTACTGTCAGACAAAGATATAGCTAAGATAGTGAGAGGTTATAAACTAACCGGAATTCAAACTTTTAACACAGAGCATTTAGGCTAAATGCTGAGATGGTGCACTGACATTATTAGCCAACCTTTACTGTCAGTGAATATCACAAGATAGCGACGAATCCTAAACTTAGATGAGTACTGTACATGGTGTGAGTGGTAAAAACACCATATACTGATGTAATAACGTATAGAATATGTCATCATCTCTACGTGCATACTACCACACAGGACCATGAAAACAAGGCCAGTGTTAAATGACGATAAATGGTCTATTGTTGACTAAATTCCCTCTGACAAAAACAGATGATAGACATGAAGGTCAGCTCAACTATTCCTGTCAAGGTTGTTTAGAATGTGACTTGACTGCTCTATAAACTATTCTGTGGCTTCAGTCGCATTCAGGGATTGGATTAGTTTTTTTCCTGGGAAGAGAGGAATCTCTCTCTCTCTCTCTCTCTCTCTCTCTCTCTCTCTCTCTCTCTCTCTCTCTCTGTGCCATGAACCAAAAAGAACACTTTGATAACTTTTGTGGCTGAAACATTAAAGGTCAAGTTGGTTTTAATCATATGAAAATGCCACTTTCCCGCAGCAGATTAATAGTTTTTTCCCCTCTAATGTTCCGATTCAAGAGTAGTGAAATTCAAATGAGAGGATAATTAACGAGTTAATAATGTTTTGCTGCGGGCCAAAAACCTTGATGGAACATATTTTTGAGATAGCTGAAGGACATTATATGAGAGCAGCATATCATGTAGCATGATATTTAACTACTCAAAGATTTGACTGAATTAAAAAAAAAAAAAGAATAGGCTGCATAACCATTGGCGGTTGCCATGCATTAACATGCAGGCAAAAAGCAGGCAACTGTATACATTTAAAGATAAAGACAACATCCTTTATTTTATTTTATTTTATTTTTTTCTGAATCAAGCAGTGTGTGGCTAGCTGTAACCTGAACATGAGCAGCAATGAAAGCCAAAATGACTGCCATTTTATATCTGGCAGTAAGCCACGTCTGAAGTTCCTGGTGCCCTCATCACTGGCAGAGTCAGCTGCCACTCCCTGTACCCCTGCCTGTCTGATGTGGTTAAACTACTGTTTAGCCTAAACTCTGCTGTCAGACTTTAATAAAAAAGATATGCTGTTTGTAGTTAGACAAAAGACACCCCCCTCCATCCACCCCGCCACCCAATCTCATAACGTCCCTCCTCTACTTGTTAACATCAGCCACAGATCAAAGGCTCTTAATCACCGCTGCTACTGTGGCCTGGGCTGGGCTGGGGTTTTCAGTGCTTTTTGACTGACTGAGAGGCCTTTGTTAGAGCATAACATGGATGAAATATTCGATCTTCATTAAACCAGGTCAAGACTAGGAAAGGTTGCAGCAAGGCTAAGTCAAGCTAAAAAAAAAAAAAAGAAAAAACAAAGGAAATTGGAGAAGGCAGGGGGAAAAAAACAATAATTTGTTTTGTCATTATATAGCTGACCAGCTAATTAAGACGCAAAATTGGAATGTGTCGCTGTAAATGAAGGAGGGAAAATTAAGTCCCGCTCGCACAGTATTCTTTAGTACAATAGTCTTTTACACCCAAACAGACAGTGCGCTTAACTTTGGAAAAAATAGAATTTCATTAGGCTCATCAACAATGGTTTATATTGGTTATTTTCAGTGAATGAAACCATGTCTAGACATTGGGTTTTCCAAACTGTGAATGTTTGGGTAGATCAAAAGTAGCAAAATGGAGCCACTAAATATTAAGTCATAAAAGCTGTTTATCCAGAAAGTGTTGGGGGTATGAACCAGGGCGCCAAGCAAAGCCATGGTAAAATAAAATGAGCCTCAATTTACTTTTACTTAACTGGGTTCAACAGCTTTTCATGTTGCTCCTCAGATCATTGAAAAGTGGAATTTGATCATGAGCAACTGAGAAAATAAACCCATTTACAGTTCATGACTCAAGTCTTTCATAAAAGAGCAAGGCTTTTAATCTGAAATGTTAATCAAAAATGTTAGGAAATGTTTAAATTTAAACGTTAATCTAAAATTAAATGATTAGATCTTTTCAGCATATTTAGTGAACTCTTAAATTCATCTTCCTAAGTCATACAGAGATCATGCTATTGCTGAGGTCACTCTGAGAACATTACAGTTTGCGGTTAATCACATGTTCTGGAAAAGGCTTGTTTATGGAGAAAAATATTTCCCCTAACGACGCATGACAAGGCAACGACATGACAAGGCAAATTGAGTTTCTCACAGTGAGTTATGCACACTTACTGTCACACACTCAGGCACATAGGCCAACAAGCATTGCAAATTCATTTCATATGAATTTTATCCTCATTGACTAACAGTTTTCCTACTGTTCCTATGGATTAAGGCTATGACCAAAGATCATGTAATACTGACCAAGACAGAGCAACGTAATACATTTCAATGGGAGCAAAGATGAATAATTTTGGCCTACAGTGCATTACGTTACAATAAAAACTTTTCAACGATCTTTCATATCAGACATATGAGAACTCAAATTTGGTCTGCATAAAGGGGGATTCCCCCACTCCCATCCCTTGTGGAAAATACAGAACACAGAACTTAACAAACGCTTGGGACTCTCGCTCTGCTGTTAGCCTCTCTGGCATGACCACAGTGTTTGGGTGGTAGGTACTGTATGGGGGCTTATTGGGACTTTGGGTTTTATCAGCAACAAAAATCAAAACAAGCAATAATAGCCTAGTACCTTCTTCTTCACTCACACAAGGAATTTACACAGGCCCGTGTGAAAGCTAGTCACAAAAATAAGGGCTTCAGTGGAGGCTTGTTAGGGGTGATATCCATCTTCTGAACTTGTGTTGTGTTTCCTGAGCTTCAAAAGCTGACAGGAGAGATGTGCGAGGAGCAGCGGTGATGGCCGCCACCGCCGCCGCCGCCTGCCTCGCAGAGGAGGATCCGTGTAGAAGCGCTCGGCAGAGGTACGTGGGAAATGCTCCCCCTCTGGCTTTCATCTGCCCGACATCACACAAGCATCACTTTCCAGCACATCAAAAACAATCAGCCGCCATCAAAGATGAAGGCACTCTGCAGAGAAGCCAGAGCAGGGGAGGAGAATTCATTCTGCCACCAGTAACAGCCCACCTGACATTGTGTATGTCTGTGTGTGTATTTATGTGTGTGTGTGTGTGTGTTTGAGTGTGTGTGTGTGTGTGTGTGTGTGTGTGTGTGTGTGTTTGTGTGAGTGTATGAATCCTCATTGTGATGCTGTTTGTTTCTCTTCTCCGTCGCCTATATGATATCCTTGAGCATTCGACTTGTTGAGTGACTACACAAGTCACGGCATGATCAAGGCTCGGATTGTGTCAAATAAAAATCCGCTCAAGACAGAACTTCTAGAGAGATTTCCATGCTGAGGTGAAATCTTAACTTCCAAGATTCCCTGGCTGGCCCAGTATATTGTTCAATCCATTAGCCTCCAGCATGACTTAAATCCAAGGGTCATGAGTTCAATTCCCAGGCAACACCCACTGAAAAACACACTGTGTCACAGTATGGCTCTAGACATTGGACACCACCACTACTAGTATCTCCAGCAGGATCAAATGTAGGCTGGCTAATAGCTAGCTGTTAGCGCTGGCTGTCCCTCTGGTAGCTGAGCTAAACTATCTGATGCTGCTTTGTGTCCGTGTGACAGGAAGCGACTGTCCCCGGGGCTGATCGCTCTCACCACGGCTCATGTGTTAGCCAAAGACAGGGGAACATTATTGATTTCACGCCCTCGCATCAGACTCTGCAGCTCTCTCTCTCTCTCTGCCAGGGAGGGGAGGGAGTGGCTAGCCTACAGTAGCTCGGCCCTGGCTGTGGTGTGTTGTGGTGCCACAGTCTTCTGTGGCCTGTTGGCGTCACACTGGTTTCGTTCATTCTTTCTCTCTCGCAAGTCCTCGTTCACAATTTATGAGGGGTTCTCACGTGGCAGACAAGATCGGTTGCTTGTATTTTTCACTTCCTCTGACAAAATTCATTCATCGCCCTTTTTCACTTCTGCTCTCTGACTTGGGTGTTTAAATGCATTCAGCCTGCAGACTGCAGCCATTCTCAAGGGTCAACGGTTTGAACGCTGCGTTCCAGAGTCATTGTGTTGTGTTTACAGCAAAAAAGAGCTCGATTCGATTGCGGTTGACTTTATTTCTGTCAGTTGCTGATCTGTTTACAGTACAGAGTCTGACTTTTGCTGTTGCAAAGCCAAAAGTAGCACTGGATCAAAAAAAGAAGAAAAAAAAAAATAGCACACTGTGATATTTTATTCATAGAGTCTTGGGCACAGGACCATAAATAGACAAGAAAAGCACTCGGAGGAAACCAGACGACCTCCTGCAGCCTAAGTGAAGTCAGAGGTGACATTCCAACCACCGTTCCGTGCACAGCTCAACCAACCAACCAACCAACATCTAGCAAGGTGTTTCAACGACTCAGACCTCACACAACAGGAGACAGATCTATATCTGCTTCCTTCTCCGGTTTCACCTCCTGGTTCCCATGCTGGTGGTCTCTCAGCTCAGTCTCTCTCAACACACACACACACACACACACACACAGTTGTAGGTGTTAGTATAGTGTGACAGTGCTCTATCTCCCACTCGCGCGCATCACAATCTTCTGATGCCTTCATAACAAGGCAATTAAGTGGCGCTGTGAAGCCCTGCTCATGCTTCTATATTTAGAGCCGTCTCACATAGCTCTGCATATTTCAGAGCGCTAACAGTCACCTGACACTGCCAGCAGTACTGTATATCCACAGGTACTTGGGAAGGGGAGAAGACCTGGCTATAGGAGGCTAGGGAGCTGGGTATGGTTTTGTTTTGAGGGATTGCCATTTAGTCAGAGATTACGCCCAGTCCAGTGTGTATAATTCATCAAGGTGCGCTGCCCTCCCCCCCTCGCTAAGAGCTAATTGGTGATGTCAAGACAGCCACTCAGGATGCATGAACATTCAAGCGTGACAACCTCGTGCAACTAGAGGAAGGAAACCGAACACGCACACAACACACACACACACACACACACAGACAGACAGACACACACACACATCAAACCTCTCAGCACCGACATGGAAAAACCACATAAGAGCACTGCTGACCATGAACCACAACAGGAATCCACCAATCAAATGAGGGATTAACAAAGGTTTTAGCAGGCACACTTCAATTACATCATCTCGTGCCACCCACAGCCACCAGAAACACACACACACACACACACACACACACACACAACATATACTCTGAAGTCGAGAATAGCCATAGAGCCATAGTTCACATGAATCTAAAACAGTCTTGGGTGTGTAAACTCCGCACCCACTGACCTGATGTCATTGTCCAGTCCACCACGCAGCACAGCCTCCACACCCTTAGAGAGGCCCTCAGGAAAGCAACGCCCAGGTCGTCTCCTCTACTTACACACCCGCCGAGGCCGGCGCGGCGAACGCAGCGCAGACTCCCAGGAGAGCGGGCCCCTGGATCGACTAGTGGAAGGGTGTGGGGGGGCCTCAGGGAGCTACTGAGACTTGGCTGCGGCTAACGGCACCTCAGTTAAGGTGCCTGCCTGCAGCGTTTATGAGTGAGTCAGCACTATTTACTCCACTGCTGCATGGACTGGAGTCTGTTTCCCAAAAGCATAGTTGCTAGCTAAGTTAGCTTTGTTGGTTTCAATGGAATTTCCCGTAGCCAACTAACTATGGGAAATGCTTTGGGAAACGGACTGCAGATTTAACACGGCTGCTCAACTAAGTTTGTTCATTTCTTTATTTGAATGTTATGCTGTTGGAGTGACATGTTTTCATATACCGGTAGTGACATATTGAATATAGCTATTTTGTAGCCTGACATAGCCCACCCATAATACGAATGTTCATCCATATCCATGGTCTGGGGACAGTCTTCTGGGGCGCGTTTACATCGGTAGAGAGACTACCGGCCAATAAGCGAAGCTGATTAGTCGAGCTGTCGATTCTGAACGCATTATTTAAGGGGTTCAATATTATCAACTGATGAAATGGATGAAATGTCATGATGAAGACATTTAACTGAGACATAATTACAAAATGGAAGGATGGACATTTGGGTTAAAGTGCTAGACACTATCCTCCAGTAGTCTCCCATACTATATTTGAAAGAAGTATCTGTCAGTGACCTGAACTTGAAAGCAGCTCAATCGTAGCCCCCTAGATCAGTGAGTAGACTAATCCAAAGAGGCTCTAAGAGCTGAAAACAAAATCACAACCATCCAGGCCCAAAGCTAATTAGACGACACCCCTTCAAGTCTGTGTAATTGAATAGGAGAGGATTACAGGGGAAAAAAGAAAAAAACATCAAACAGACATTAGAAACTAGAGAACGTTCACAAACACCTAGAAAGAGAAAGAGAGAGAGAGAGAGAGAGAGGGAGAGGGAGAATGAGAGAGAGAGAAAGAGAGAGGGAGGGAGAGAGATGTAGCCGTCCTTTAAGTCTGTGTTTGTGTGATCGGTAAAAGCTCTAGTGGAGATTAGAGACAGGCAGAGATGATCACTGTACACAGAGTGGTGGGCAGATGGCCGAGGCCCAGACCTCAGCTCTGGCGAGAGGCACAGCTGAGGTAGGTGTGTGTATGTGTGTCTGTGTGTGTGTGTGTGTGTGTGAGGGGATGGGAGGGGGGGCACTGGCTCAGCTACACACTGACCTGCTGCACCAAGCTCAGTTCAGAGCTCCCTCCCTCCCTCTGCATACACCAGCAGTCTCACAGAGCCTGGACTGTACAGCACAAACAGTGCCTCTTTTCAGCCTGGAGTCTTAACAGCTCGTTTAGAACACTACAGGTACTCTCATTTGAAACATGCAGTTCTCCTGTCATCTCAAGAGTCAGGAAACACCTACTTGTTTCGCCACTTTTTCCTTTCCGACCAAACAAGACACAACGCAGACATCAGCAGCACAGTGGAAATCTCTGCACCGGTGGTAGCCTATCAGTGTTAGATTTACTTTCTTTTCATCCCCCCTTTTCCATTCTTTCGCAGGCCTGTTGGCTTTCATCAGCTCTAGCGCTCCACGGTTCCCTTTTATCCCCTGTAAACACGGCCACTCCTGGCGAAGAGCGATCGCTTCCCTCCATCCACCAGCCTCTGCTCGGCTTTGAACTGAAGCGGAGAGATTGTTGATAGGGCTGCCTGTGACCCTTACCAGACACGCTGGGAGTGTCATGTAAAGAGTTGTGCTATTGAACCGCCCGCCCTCTCACATACAGATTTGCACTGTGTGTACCATGAATTTATTTGGGATATGGTGTCACACGAATGATAACAGATAACAAAATAGTACAAATACATTTGGGTTAGGGCTGACTTCTTATTTCCCTATCTGAACGGTTTCATCTGGAAACTTCTTCGATGCAAGGAGATGATGCTTATCAGAGGGCTGTTATGAATTAGCCAGCTTCCCACCTGTATCTCCGATCATTTTCTCTCTCTGACAGGGCAGTCTGACTATTCTCAGAGCACATGTTTCCCTCAGGCACTAAGATAGCTGGCAAATCAGTGACCACCGGAAGTGAAGTCTAATGTAGCAATGGTAGAAGCAGCATTAAGTCGCAATGACACATTAATAAATTGTTTCCTTTATGCCAGAGTGGCTCATTATCAGTTTGAAAATTGCACTGTGGTGTTCAAAGCGAGAAGTAATGTTAGGAACTCAAGATCAATACAATTGGTTGTATAGGCAAAACATTTACTTATTTACTGAACACAAAGCCTACCAAATCAGCTGAAACATTTCCCTGAAGATGCATACTCTCCACTAGTGATTTGGTCTGGCGATACCAGGCTCGTTATCTTGAGTACCTCATAATCAAAAACACACTGCATTAATCTCCTCTGTGCACTCACAACAAAAACAAAAGACACACGAATTGCATTAATGACAGATGTATGTGTCTTCCAACATCTCACAACATCTCACAACTCCTCTGCTGGAGGCCATCTAACATCCATTTATGGCAGCATAAAGTACGTAACCTGAATGTGCATGATGGTGTTAAAGCAAACACATTATAGCTCATCCTCATCAGAGGACCCCTCCACCCACCCACCCCACCCCCACTTCGCCCTCCATCCACAACCACTCCTCGGAGCCCCCACCTCTAAGGCCATGAGCCGACTGCATGCCCTGGATCAGACATGTAATTTAAGAAGCTGGCAGTCACCACTGTATACAATCAGTCGGTCCCTTACAACATGGGCTGCGGCACAAATAAACACAGGTGCTCCTCTGCGCGTGGGCTCAGGGAGTGATTATCCTGTCAGGCAAAGCAGCCCTGCCTGCTCCCTAATCTGGCCTCAATTGCTTTTTCTCAGACGAGAATAGTGGGGTTTCCCAGCTGAAATTAGAGAATTAGAATGTGTGTGTGTGTGTGTGTGTGTGTGTGTGTGTGTGTGTGTGTGTGTGTGCGCGCGCGCGTTGGAGGGAGAGAGAGAGGGGGAGAGAGAAAGTTGGGGGTTGATTTGCGTGTCAAGTGTGTATGTCACACTCTGCGCACAGAGCAACGATGATATTTCAAACCAGACAGACAGAGAGACAAACACATTTAGTCTGTTATTCTAGTAGTTAAAGAACTGTTGTGATTAGGAAAGAGCAGTTGGATTTGCAGACTCAACAACAGGGAGGCCACAGTCTAACTATTTTAAGCTGAACCTGCATCCAAATAACAGGAAACAGAGAGCCAGTGGGCCTCAGAATTTTCCAGAACTCTCACAGCGACTCTCACAGAGCATAAAAGCCACTGTTTGAGTTAATTAGTGGCACACCTATATCTGGATTTAGTGTAGCCTACGGAAACACACCCTCAGCCCACAAATGACCTCTCTCATATTTAACACAGTAGGCCTGTGCCTGACAGCTGTCTTTAAAACTGGTGACAAACTTGTGACTCCTCGTCAAACATGGTCACTTGATTAAATGCAACAAAGTTCACTTGCAAATGCAAAACAAAACGGCACTTCTTGAAAAACACAAAATCGTCATTAATGTGATACGCTAAATGTTCTAACCCAAACTAAATAACAACTCTGATGTGATAATCTAAAGATGTCTAGAGGTTATATCATTGTCCTCCTAAGAATGGTATTTAAAACAGTCTCAGCATTCCACAAGGATTTCTTGACCGGACAATTGAACACATCCCCTAAAACCTGCAGGCCAGATGCATTTCTGTTTCCAGGTGTTGATATATCATTAAGTTTTGTCTTGTTTCCTCTTGTATGTAGGCCAAACCTGGTGTACATTACACCTGAGAACCGTGAGAAGCAGCACACTAACCTGCAAACCTGCTCCCCAGGCTCCAGAATCAGGTAACCTGAAATCCCTCACTAGTGATCACTAGGAGCCCTGACCTATAGGCTACTCTATAGGTTTTTGCCATGTGTTGTTTCACATCAGATAATATTTCACAACAGTTTGATCGCTCTATAATGTCACAACATGACCATTTGAGGAGACACATTACTTCTATATTTGGATGGCTGATTCCCAGTCTACATTTATAACACAGGAAAGAATGAATTATGTATACTTGTGTTTCCAGTGAACAATGCATTTTGTATGCATGACACTGTTTGATTAGGTTGTGTGGTTATGTATGTCCCCTAGTGACAAGTGAATGGAAATTCAGTGATTTAACGCCACATTAGAAGACATTGTCTCTTGAATGTTTCTCCCAGACAGACATGGATTCAGTTTCATATCCAAAAGCGGAACTCAAAAAAAAAAGGGCTTCCTGTTAATATACTGAATTAAAAAGGGGATGGAAGCTGAGAGAATGTCTCTCCTGCTCCGGGCTGCTTCAGAGACGCAGCCTTTGATATAAGGCCCAGCCTCGCCATCTTCAGGAGGTCGGGACTCAGGGGGAATGTTAAACGCTCCTTCCTTAAAGATGAAATTCTCCCCCATACATCATTGATGAAGCGGCATGCACCCCTCCGGACAGGGAGACTGAATAATGCACACGCGTGTTAAAGTTTTTCGTTTGAACAGCTCCTTGCTAATTAGCCTTTAAATCTTTGCTGTTAGTTTTCCACCGACTGCGAGGAGACATCTGCACACTCCCTTACCCACACACACACACACACACACCCTGGCCCTCCTATTGCAGCCCAACTCACACCAGCATCGGCACCACCACCACCCACCCCGGACTCCAGCACTCGCGTTTGCTAGGCGTGCCTGTCAGACACCAAGCAGAGCTGCTGCTGGGCTTGGATGCCTTCAGACTACTGAAAAGCTGGTGGTTGGTGGTTGGCTATTGGTGGGTGAAACCAAAATTAGATTCTTCACCACACCACACCAAATCTCATGTTTTGAGTATGCAGTTCTTTATTAGGCTACTATGTCTAGTCTGTTAAAGACTATGCCAACCAGGACAGCTCAGCCATCCGTAGGCCTATGCCTGTCAGCTAAGTCAATATAATGTTTTGTGTGTGTGTGTGTGTGTGTGTGTGTGTGTGTGTTTTGCCCAGAGGGGCCATTCAAATTATACTGACATGTGTTCTGACATGTGTCTTCTGTGCTTCCGGATTGCTGAATTGATTTTCTGCACTGGGGTAATGGCTGCCATCTCTCTCCGATCACACACCAGTTGGACCACTCACTCCATCCCTGACAGGTTGTGATGAATGAGACCTTCACTCTCTCGCATCCCCATCCATGGCTATGAACAACCTCATCAGACTGTTAAAACCACTACATCGTGTGAATCTGGCACACTGTCTCTGAACCTGCCATTTGCTTGGGATTTTGAAGGGCACAATGTCAATTGGCCCTTAAACATCTCTTTGACATTTCACTTACAACTTCCTATTAGTACCAAACCATGGAGAGAACGCCATGAGTAACCGTCAATTTGGAATTAATAGGTGTTGTTATGTCTCATATGGACAGAGTGTAGTGGTAATGAGCTTCCAGTGCTCCGCTTCTCTCGACGGATGCCATTGATAACTGGACATGTCAAGCGCAATGGGGGCGTGAGGGAGGTGTGACGGACAGTTTCAAGTCTTATTGGTCATGCACAAGAACAAACAACGAGCTTCAAATCAGCGACGCTCAAAATGCCAGCGTCATTCTTAAGGAGGCGTTGCCACACGCGCGCAGGTCACGCATTATAAAAAAAAACGAAATGGGAAAGAAGAAATGTAGCTGCCGGAGAGACAGTGCATGATACGTACCCAACCTCCATTCTCTTGGATCCAGTCTTGAAGTGGTCCATTGAGGTACTCTGTCATCCAGCCCGCAATGTTGTCCACTTGCGACGTCATCTCCTTATTGACGCACTCCACGCACACCGTTCCCCCAAACTCAAAAAACGCTATTATTCGCCCCCAGTTCACTCCATCCCTAAACAACTCGTCAACCACTGCGGTGAACCTACGATGCGCAGTGATGGACGTAAGATGCAGCTGCAGAGACATCTCTGCAAAGTCTGGTTGGTATAATCTTTCGAGCTCATCCCCGGCTTCGCGTAACACTCGGTGGAGTGCAGCATGTAGGTCGGATGTAGGGACTCTGTCCTTGCCTGGAGCGCTATCCTCCTCAGCCGACTTTGCTTGGCACCGCCGTGTCACTGAAGTAGGTGCGTCCTTTAGGCCGTTGGTAGATGAGTCTATTTCGTCGGTCTCATGGAATTCCCACGCATAGCCCCTTTTCATCAGTTTGTAATGAATGTACTTTTCCACAATGTTGCGATTATCGTACGGCTTCTCGTTAGCCATGGCAGATAGTTCTTCCAACAGTACAACGTATGAGAGTTAAAATATCTCCATCTTCAATGCAACCATGTTCTCTGCAAAGAAAAGGTTCGCCATAAACAAAACGATGCAAATAAAGGCTACACTTAATTTATAGTATGCTATAGTACCTTCTGTTTCCAAATGCAATCACACACACAACTTACTCCTGTCCATATGCTGGCCAGTAATATGACCCATCAATATGTGGTTAGTAAAACGCCCACTTTTTTCTGCTGCGAAAATCCTTCGATGTGAATCAGGATATCCGTATGACAGTCCATGACAACGTTAATCTGTTCCAAATGCGCTCTGAAAGCACGACAACATTCGAGATTTTGGACGATCGGAGAGCGACAGATATTCTGGTAGCCTACTGTAAACTGTCGGGAGTGGAGCTCCTGAAAAGACGGAAGAGAACGCAATGATTTCGGAACGCGTTTAATGCGACTTTTCATCAGCGCCGTGCTTGCAATGCCGAGTCTTGAGTGCTCTTGCAATACTCTTGGCTTTCCTGTATTCGTGCGAGAAAAGAACGTACAACAGTCATTACTGCACAACTTGTTCAAGTCGCACAGGATCCATTTGACTAGGGCGAACTGTGCGGTGGGCAGACTTGACTAGACTGTGCTGTTGGGAGTCTTGAATCGCGTTGACGACTCTGAGGTATTTCCTGTACACTACGTCACTCATTCATGTGTGGTCCTTGTAGCCTATTACATTTAGATATAAATAAGAGATAGTAGCCTTACCCAAATGAGGTCTCAGAAAAGCCACGAGGATCCCACTGTCAGAGTTTTGGCAACGCACAGTGCAAATTTATGCTGGTAGATCATGAATGTTAAAGCCACAATAATTCCCTAATTTCAAATGCCAGAAATAATCGCTGTGATGCCATGTGAGACTCTTAATCCGTTTTGCATTTTAAAGACAGTTTAAGGACACAGTCGAGACAGTAATAATTTTATAAAACAGACTTAGAGCTAATTTGCAATGTCAAATCATTCTACTTTGGCTATCAGCCAAAATAGGTCTGGCTCCAGCTCTTTGAACTGCATAATTATGCTCTTTGATCTGTGACGGCCTTTGCAATTGTTCTGGTTTGAATATTAGGTGAGCTGAACCAACTTCCTCTGCAGCATCTTATGAATTATTGCCGTGCTCCATGCTGAAGTGGACTACACCATGTAACCTACAGTGGGCTTTCAAGTGGGACCCCTAGTGGTCGTCGCAACTAGGGAATTCTGGGATATGTATTTCCCGTCCCTCCACTGACCCTGGCTCCATGTTCTTGCACATAAACATCACATTGAAATACTCATCTCATCAATCCATAGGCTCTGCATTTATATGTTATTCCAACGCCATTTTAACAGCTACCGAGTTATGCCTTTGACTATGAATGCTAAGATCATGTTACAAAGATAAGTTATGAGGGAAGAAACTACAAATTAGGTTTAACACATCCAGGGGCAGATTATTTCTTATTCCATAATCTGGTGGCCATAATCATATTCCAATTTCAGCATCTGTTAAAGTAGATCTGTTCTGGCTACCTTTTTTTGTCAGCCCTGAGGCTGCCGAGCACAGAGGAATGGCATTGTACTGTATCTTCACTTTCAAAGAGAAAGACAGGCAAAAGATCAAAGGTGACTTCTAAACTCAAATGGCTCTCATCTGTCTAACGCATAGTCATTCATGTCCCAAAACCAGGAAAGCACAGGCAGGCGCACATTAGGCTGAGCTCAGGCAGGGAGAGAGAAAGAGAGAGAGAAAAAAACTTGTCACGGTTCTTTCGCTCATTCTCACTCTCATCTCAAATGCACACAAATACTTCACAAAGATCAGGTGCACACATCTGTCTCACCACAACCCCCACCCCCTGCACACGCACGCGCACACACACACACACACACACACACACACACACACACACATACAATTCACACATCACATGAAAGAACACAGAGAGATGCAGAGGCTAGATTTTCTAAAGTTATTTATTTTTTATCATGTAAGAAAATAAGACAAAGCAACAACTTTCTCCTCTTTTTTTTCTTCTCAATGGCACACAAGGTGAAATTTATACAAGTATGGCAACGAAAAAAACAACAAAAACAAAAGCCGCAACAAAGGATAAGAGACCGAAACAATGGCAACAAAAATGAATGCATTCCAGTGTTTTAGTGGTAATTAACTATTTATTTATTTATTTCTTCTTTCCCCCGCCTAATACCATTCATTAGTACATAAAATACAAAAAACATAGAGCTTAGCCTGGATGATAAGGAATGTTGCACAGGTATTGTTATGTGATGTTTCAGTACATAGTAAGCTTAGGCTTGTCTTGCATAGCTTAAAAAGTGTGGAAAATAAAACATAAGGATTAAAAATGATTGCTTGTCTAGGAGCTAGCTACGTACCGACTGGTATTGAATTTTAAGTCGCTAAGTGGAGAATGTGAAGACGACAATGCGTCCTTAAAACCCTATGCTTCTCAACACCTGATTCAGATCACTATGGCGCCCTCACCGCGAGCCAACATCCAATGAGAACATCATCAGACAGAGTCATGTATTCTCACCTTCATACTTTGGGTCCTAGTAAGGCTTTCTGTACAAAACAAAAGGCAAAGCAAAAACAGTAGCAACAACGTAATAAATCAAATCAAAATCAAGCAATCAATCAATCAATCAATATATATGTATACTATATATCATTTGTGAAGAAAAAAAAAACACTGGATTGAATTAAAACAAAAGACCTTGAACCTAAAGCAAATTTAAGCCACACTTCGCCGTGGACGGATCCATTCTTTTTAGGCTTGTTCTTACTGAACGCAGTGTATCTCTTAAGGCTTTTTTTTTTCTTTCTCTCTTTTCTTTTTTTTTTAAAGCAGAATGGGCTTCCACCTTGTAGTGGCTGACTGCATGAGAGTAATTCCTCTCCACACTACGCACTGCAGCATGGGCCCAACAAACGCAATCAACAGAAATCTCAACAGTGTGCTCAGCTGACTGATTCTCAAAGCAAACGTGTCAGTGGGATGACATGAAGCAGTTTTCCAAGAATAAACAAAAACAAACAAATATCTACCCACCCCACCCCACCCCACCCCCGCACAATAGTGTTGTTTTGTAATTTCAGTACATTCTCCCCATGTGATGCTTTTTTTATTTCTCTTTTTCTTTTCTTTTTTTTTTTTGAGGAAAAAAAAGGAAGACATCCGTTCTCTCTTCACCCTTCCTGCTCTCTCTCTCCACCTGCTTCAATGTTACTGTGCTTGAGTGACAGGGGAAGGAGTGACAGAGAGGATAAAATAGAGGAGAGAAAGGGACCTGACCGTAGACATCACACACTTACTGAAACCATCAAACCTGACCCCCCCCCCCCCACACACACACACACTCACACCTCTGGCAGTCGGCTTTGCCTGTCTGGTCTGCAAAGGAAGGGTCTCCCGTCTTGTGGAAAAAAATATCGGTGCGGGCGGTTGAAAGAGGAGGAGGACTTCTCCATTTCTCTGACCTCCATTTTGCTGACATTCTGACCGCTATGTGCATCCTGCCCAAACTGTGGTGCCCCACGTGCAGGACGCCGCGCTGGGAAATGAAACCCTTGATCCTACGGCAATTTCGCTCAATAGGAGCGGTTCTCTCAGCAGACACTGCACCGCAAGCTACAACACTGCCAGAGGGTTCGTCCAGCTGGCTGCTGCTGGACCGAGATGTTTTTAACGATCATGTGACAGTCAATGGCAGCGCCCGGAAGACCGCAAGCACCGACCAAAACACTGACCACCAGCTTGTGCCACACAAAACAAGCCCAGCGGCCATTCAGTAAAAAAAATAAAATAAATCCCAACGCAACAGATCACCTCTTTAGCGCCCTCCTCTGGCTAACGGAGGTAATGGCTCGTACCTGCAAGCCTTATACCCCCCTCGCATGGCTTTCACCAACGCCATTCTGTAATCTCAAAGATCTCGCACAGCTCCTGAGGTCACGTGAAACCTACACTGACTTGCATCCACTCACAAGTCCATTCACATAAAGCACCCACAAACATACACACACTCTGTAAACATCTCCATCAAAAACCCCAACAGCACACACAAGGTAAGGCTCGTAAAGTTCTACTCTACAAGACGTCAAGGTGCATTCACCCATCGTACTCACTAAAAGTATATACAGACAAAAAAGCGCGTGGATGTGTGTTTGGAGAGAAAGAGAGAGTAAATTTGACTTTCTTTTTTAAATATAAAGGGAAAGCGAGAGGTGGACCCTTTTTACATGAAAAGTGCTTTGCCTGCAAAGCCTTCATATGCTTCAGGAAGAATGAAAACGACATTTGGCATATCAACACGTCACAACGAATTTCGCCCGAAGGCCGTATGGCACAACGCTCCCCTTTCCCCAGTGTAGTGTCCCTCGAATTGTCTCGCCGTAAATCAAACGCAAAAACGTATGTAGCTCTCTCCTTTAGCTTTGTTGAATCAAGATGTGCTTTAGGTGGACAGAGAGGCTTTCTAACGGAGAGGCGTTCACTCTCACTCAGTCTTTAACGTCATAAAGCGAAAAATGTGGCCAGTCAGGCTGCCCACCATGTTTTTTTTTCAGCATGTCTCTGATGCATGCTGGGAATGCGAAGACTGCGAGAAGCACAAACTTGTGGTCACGGAAATGTTTCACAATCACTTCATGTTCACAATGGACAATCACTCTCCCAAGGTTGGGTCAAGTTTTGACACATATGGGTATACAAACAAACAAACACACACTCACACACACACACACACACACACACACACACACAGCAAGTGTGCACCCACACTCTAATCTCAAACAGTGAACTCAAGCAGTGCCACCAGAAGAGTCCATCTCTTCCCAAATTAAATATTGATTCCCTCAAAATGTAACAATTAGAGGAATGATTACGAGAACAAGGAATGAAATTCAATCCAACGGCAAACCCACTGAAGAAGCCACAAACAAGAAAGTGATGGACAGACAGACAGACAAACAAAGACAGACAGAGAGACGACGGCCACCTGCCCTACTGCCCGCCCACCGGACTCCAAGGAGACCCATGTGGACGAGGGTCTCTCTGCCTGCCGCTGGGTTGGGTGGGTTTGGGTGGATCTCCTCTGGCGAGTCAACGCCTGGCCCTGCTACAGTTCCAGCTCCAGGGGCAAGGGGGGGAGGGGGGGGGGCTATTTTGGCATCTCTGGGCAGGAAGATGGAGCTGCAGCAGGGAACAGCGGGAAGGGAAGGTAGGGGAGGGGAGAGCGGGGGTAGGGGGGTGGTGAGTGGGGAGAAGGAAAGAAGGTGGGGTGGGATGAGTGATGGAGGGAGTTGGAGATGGTGGGGGGGGATTGGGGGTGTTGGGCTGGGGGGGGGGTTGGAGGGTAGTGGTTAGTCCTTCTTGTCGACGGCAGCTTTGGACTGCTGCTCTCTCTGGATCATGCAGCGGCGCACAATGCTGTCGAAGCTGCCCAGGTAGAAGAGGGCGATGGTGCGGAAGAGACCCATGGTCACGATCTGGAGGAAACAGAACAGGGGGGCACAGGAGAAATGAACACCCGAATTTCTGACATGTGAGCGGCAGCACCCTCGCAAACACACACTTGTACACACATACAGCACACACGCACACACACACAAAAACTGGTAGCGGTGATGCAGTGAGTATAGACAGGTGTGTGGTGGAACAGTAAAATCTTCCTGGCTTTCTCTGACATCGACAGAGAAATAGAAATACCTCAGGTGTGTATTGCATGCTGCTAGTGCTGAAATGTCCAAAACATTACATGCAACAGTACATGCAAGTTTGAACAAAATTCTCCTGTACCACATCTGTGCGACACTAGCAGATATATTGTGGTATAAGTGGTAGAGTGCACCTTTGAATACTCTTCTTAATGACATGTTCATCGCACTGGAAATCTGGACACTGCCACTTCAATGCAAATTGTCTACAATTTTGACCCCTCTGTGCCCAAAGATAGATTAAAAAAACACACACACACAAAACAGCTGCCTACTCAGACAGGGAGGGGCATTTTAACTCACATACACAATCAACTAGCTGCCTTTTAACTAGAAACTAGAAAAAGCAGTCAGAGAGTGCAGACCTCCGCAATGGCAACTGAATCAGTAGTTACTTGTTTATTCAGATGCAAAACCCCGTAAACACCATTTTTGTGAAAACTGAGTTAATGATATTGTGTGAATCCTGTATAAATCTAGAATAAGTAAATTAAATGCTTTTGTGAAAAAAAATAAAATAAAACCTGCTCCCTGCCGTGTCTAAAATATCTGTTTACAATCAAAACACTGTAAACGCCTGATAAAAAATGGCCTTTTTCTCAAAAAGTGGTCAAGTGGAGTTAGGGGGTTTTGCATCTGAACTCTTCACATGTTGTCTGAAAATATATTTTGACCTTTCCTAACTAGAAGAAGGAGTGCAAAGAGTGATGTGCTAAATGAGGGGTAATATCCGAGTAGTGAGATACGCTACCTGCTGCAGCCCCTCTGTGATGGATGTGACTGGGCTCATCCCACACGTGAGAGCTGATAGCATATAGCCATCTGGCCCCACTGAGCTGCTGAAATTCCCCTGCTGCAAGACAGACACACACACACACACACACACACACACACACACACACACACACACACACACACACACACACACAAGTAGGTTACACCAAGGCCGTGCAATTACTTTAAATCAAATTTTAATTACATGGTGTATTCAAGATTACCATCATCAAGGTGCAATGAATATTATTATTTGGTGTGGAATAATAAATGGTTTGCTTTGCAGTGTAAACTCTTGTATTTAATATTTTCGTCTCAGCCCAAGTTTTGAGAGTGGATGTTGTCTCCAAAACCATTGAGTGATTGTGTTATAATACTGTGATCTAACAATTGTCCAAAAATAATCCAGATAATGTTTTATTTTTTATTTTTTTGGCATGATCAAGCCTCCCTAGATTACAAACAGGAACATCTGGGGGACAGACGTCACAGTCCAGCATGAAAAATATAATTTTCCTCATTCTCCCATTTCTCTTACCACTGCATCCTTGACCACGATTTTGGCCACCTGATCTGGCTGGCACACCCCTGATGTCTCAGATATCAGCCTCGTCTCTAGGGGCTAAAAGGGAGGAAGGAAGGGAGGAGGGGGAGGGGGGGTGCAGGAAGAGTTTCAGTCTTACCAATCAAATTACCCCAGACTCAATTTAATTTAACTCAACCAAGGGAGGCCATGAGTACAAAGCAGCTTGCAATATTCAAAGCAATATTCCTTTTTAAGATGTTGGGTTATTCACAGTCTTACCTGGAGTTACATGTACCTGTAGGTAAAAGCATTTTGGTCTCAGTGCTTGCATTTTACTAGTCTGGCAATCCCAATTTTAGCTTTAGCTTAGCATAGGTGCTGGAATCTAATGTTACCAAAAAGTAGCTATCTGGCTACTTTACATTCCAGTGCCTATGCTACACTAAAGCTACGAAAAAGGTAAAAATTGGGGTTGCCAGACTAGGAAAATGCATGCACTGAGACCAAATTGCTTTTACTCACAACACATATGTAACTCCAGGTAAGGGGGTGAATAATCCATTTTCATAAAAAGGTGCAGTATTACTTGAACAGGCTACTGTACGGAGGCCTTCAAGTCATCTGTCTCACCTTCAGCTTGTTCTCCTCTGCCAGGCCTGGGGTGTCGGTGTCAGGGGGGTAGGCCACGGTCACATAGATGTTATAGGGCTTCATCTGTGGGGAGACAGACAGCACAGTCTAATCAGTAGGGTTGTGCGATATCGTTATCGTCAAAAAAATTCCCACGATAGGAATTTTTGTCATATCGGGAAATACGATAGTCAGAAAATGTTTTGTTAGCATTTATATTTCCACCGAATAGACTAAACAAACAACTCTGTCAGGTGAATATTTATTGTCAACAATTAATCTACAATTGATTACCTTTACAAAATTTCAAGAAGTGTCTTTCTAAACCTTGAAAACGCAACATTTAAAACCCAAGCATTTTCAGGCACCTGTAAGAACTCTGTGTTAAACTGTAGACCTAATATACTTTTTTTATCGTCAGTTATCGATATCGTGATAAAAAAACAGAAAATATTGTGATATATTTTTAAGTCCATATCGCCCAACCCTACTAATCAGTGCCTCATAAAAATCCTGTAACTACTTCAAATTAGTTCTCCGTTACACTCTCATCAGAACATTTTCAAGACTAATTTAAAAGCCAAAAGCCAAATATTTTAATATCTAAGTAAACAAAATATCTACAAACGTTAAAATATCAACACGCTCTGTACTGTACTGTACTGCTGCTGATACAAGCATCGTTGCATAGTTTATGTTAGGGACAGGAATGCCCACTGGCGCCCCCTGGGCTTCAGACTGAGCCACTGCACCCCCACCCCCACTCACCTCCATCTGCAGGGACTCAGCCAGGCCACGCAGGGCGAATTTGGACGGTGAGTAGGCGGTGTAGCCGAACAGGCCGATCTGGCCGGCCTGGGAGGAGACGAACATGATGCGGCCCATCCTACGCTCCTTCATGGTCGTGATGACCGCCCGTGTCGGGTACACGCTGCCCAGGTAGTTGACCTCCATCAGTTTCTGTTGGGGGACAGAGATACCAGTCATCAGCAGGTGCTCTAGCTAGACGGCTTACTGCTAGAGAGAAGCAGAAGAAGACATTATAATGAGCAAAAGGATGAGCTACTGTACCAATTTAAATCCAATCAGTAGAAATGAAAGTGAACCCCCCCTCCTAATATTCTGCAGGAAGCACTGTACTGTGCAGATGTGTGTGTGTGTGTGTGTGTGTGTGTGTGTGTGTGTGTGTGTGTGTTTGGTTGTCGGTGGGGGTCATGTTTACCCTGAAGGGGGGTGGGGGGATCATTTCATTTTGGGGGGGAGGAGGGGGGTGTGTTTGAGGGGTGGTAGACATAAACAGAATTGTAACAAGCCCCTAGCACAATTACATGAACAAAGAGAGCATTGAGCATACCCTGCTGATTATGTGTGTAAGAGCTTGTTTGTGCATGCACTGCACTGTATATTGCTTCCTGAGCAGCATTATTATTGGGCTTCTGCCCGTTAGCTGTGTAAGCCTTGTCTAATTAAACGTGCCGCTGTGCTTTGTGCGTTCTGTGAGCAGATATTGTTTCAATGAGAAACCATATGGCGCACTGATGGGAGCATCCTACAGAGTCACAAAGTACTACAGAAGGATAATGACAAATTAGTACTCGTTTAACATACAGAATTACAATAGACAAAGTCTCTCTGGAATACATCTACCTGCTTAGGGGCCGTTCACATCTGGAACGATAACTACAACTATAACGACAAATAAATATCGCTATAATTAATATGAATGACAACGTTCACACCACAACTATAACGACAAGAGCTAGGATAACGTTTTGGATCACTTTCAGAGCGATTTTTAGAACGACAAAAGACTGACAGCCAATCAGAAAGCATGCAATTCTAGGCATTAATTAATTCGCATGAAGACAGAGAGGCATTATCGTTCGTCAATGTGGATGAAAATGTTGTTATAGTTACAGCTATCTTTGTAGTTATTGTTCCAGGTGTGAAGAGACCTTTACACAGAATGGACATTGGACATATTAATTATAAAACAAAAGATTTTTTGTTTTTCTGTTGAGGTAATATAATGAGGTGTAACAGATATTTTTTAAATCTTGAAGATGAATTACTGTATTATCTCTACAGGCATCTTATTACAAAAGTGAAGCTGTGAAGTGAAACTGTCACAATAGAATAAGAAGTCTTACAAAAAAATCATTTTAGACGTTCAAGCCAAGGCGCTCATAAATTATGACACAACCATGTATTTCATTTGTACATTTGAAGCACAATGCATGGTGTGTATCCATGAGTGTATTGATGCACGCTTGTCAGATCAGATCACATCAGATTGTCTCTAGCCGTATTTCCTGCATGTCCTGCACACAGAGAACCCAACCCACTCATGGTCCATTGTTTAGCATACAGTACTTACCCGGAAACGGTCCACCTCCACCTCCTCAAACTTCCCTGAGATGGCCATGCCGGCACAGTTCACCAGCATGTCCACAGGCCCCAGTTTCTCCTGGGCCTGTGAGGATAACACAGGATAACAGCACGGCATTAAACCACCATACCAAACACGACAGGAGTACTAAAGTAGCTCATTTGCTTTTTTATACACGAAAACGTTCCCTTGCCTGTTTGATGACACTCTCCACTTGACTGTAGTCCTTGGACACATCCACTGATATGCAAAGCACGACCTGATGACAAGGAATATTATTAAATGCTTTGGTAACTGCAACAGCTACAGTGTGATGTTACACACAGAAGACGGCTCTATACAATTTGCAGACCATGACGACACGGCGCCAAGAGAATTAACTCCACCACACGCCAGGCACACAGACGTGCCATCTATTGCCACCTACCTGCTTATCATTTATGGCAAATTTTTCAATTTCCTTCTTTGCTTGGAGCAATTTGCTCTGTAAAGAGATAAATATAATCACAAAAAAGAATTAAATTAATGAATTTCACAAACACACATGCTAGAGAAACTTTGCACAGAAAAACTTGCCCAAAAAATTAAAAGGAATATTGAATTTCACCCCACGTACTGTTATAGTCAAACATTTAAATATGACCTGAGGAATACCAGGAAAAGCAAAGGGACAGTGATCATAATCCCATTGACGTTATGTTTACTGTGAATGTTAGTTCTTTTCCTGGTAAGGCCAAGGCCTGGATAGGCATTTTTCAAGGGGAAAAAAAAGTGTGGAACGGGGTGGACTCGCACTCTAGAGAAAAAATCTCCACAAGTTAGTTTTAAACCACTGTATTTTAGTATTTTTTCATGTTTTTACATTTTTTTTAGAGGCACCACAATGTGCAAAAAAATGGAGCAATACAGTGCAGAGTTTTTTTTTTTTTTTAAAAAAGTGTGGACAGAGAAAATTCCCAGGTCCTACCCCAGCAACCCACCCAACTCATTTACAATGTTTAAGCTCCTCCTCACCTCATCACGTGCCACCAGTGTGATAAAGGCCCCTTGCTTATAGCACTCAATGGCGATGCACTTCCCAATGCCACTGGACCCGCCAGTGACCTGTTGGCACATAGGAAGTAGGCTAGTTAGAACAGAACTATGATTGAATTGGTTCAACACTTATTTAAAGGAATAGTCTACCTTTTTATGAAAGTTGGTTATTCACTGTCTTGCCTGGAGTTACATATGTGGATAAAAGCATTTTGGTCTCAGTGCTTGCATTTTCCTAGGCTGGCAACTCCAATTTTAGCTTAACTTAGCAGGTGCTGGAATCTAATGTTGCAAAAGAGTTGCTATCTGGCTACTTAAGATTCCAGCGCATATGCTGAGCTAAAGCTAAAAAAAGAGCTGAAATTGACAAGGTAAAAGAATGCACCGAGACCAAAATGCTTTCACCCACATATGTAACACTAGGTAAGGAGGTGAATAGCCCAATTTCATAAAAGGATGGAGTATTCCTTTAATCTATCAATTGGTATTACTAATGTATTGGATGTGTGCTGTTGAGTCATTTGTAAGATTTTATTTTTGAGAATGCCTTTTTGCAGAGGTTATCAGATTGATCAGATTCCACTGTAACATATCAAATTCCTTCTCTAAATAGTTATTAAATGATATTATATAATATCATGTTGTTAGATCTGTAGTTACTCTGTTCCTTGTCCACATTGATTTTCATTAAAGACTGAAAAGAAGTCCTTCTACTGTACATACTTAATCTATGATATTATATAATACTGACATCCTATTGTTATGAATACACTGATGTCATGTTGTTAGATCTCTTATTCATCTGTTCTGTGTCTACATTGATTCTTTCATTACTGTACAACACTATACACTTAAAAGATGTCAGTAACAGAATGCATATAAATAGCAAGTAGCCTAATAATTTTGTGACACCAGCCACAGACATCAGCACAGCCTAGATAAGTCCAAGGCTCAGAGTACAGCATTAGTTGCACTTCTTTCTCCTTGTAAACTTTCTTGGCAGTATGTGCATGTCTCCATTCTGCTAAGTTGGGTTCCAACAACCTACATTTTTGAAGGCACAGAGCCATCACAGGTGCTTTATCATTTAATAAATCATGCCCTGATGTAACCATATCATGCTGTGCTTTAACAAGGACACCACTAAAGATGGAACTAAATGAACCAGGAGAGCCATGGAGGAAACACCTTCAGTTGAAGCAAGGAATACACAATATGCAAATCGGACAAATTCAAAGAGATATGAGTCAAGCCATTTAAGTCATGAGACAAAACAGTTCTCTGTTCTCACCTACTTTCTTTTCACAAGCTTCGAGTTATAAACTACTGCCTAATAAAAGACAGAGTTGAATATGAGCTATGGTCAGATAAAGAGGCAAGAATCCTGGTCAAATTGATAAAATAATAATAACACAGATATTGAGCCTTAATGAAAAAACAGTGAAGCCCAAAGATGGATGTAGTGAAAGAAAAATTAAGTAATCTGATAGGACATCTGTGTCCAGGTGCAAAGAGCCATCAGGGACACTTGCACTTCACACTGATGTAGGTCTATTGGGATTAAAGGCAACATCCAGTTGGTTCCACAACAACCACAAAGAACCCTGTGACCAATACCAAGAATAATATTGAGGGGAGACCAAGGAAAGTTCACCCCAATGTGGACGTTTAATCTCACAGGTGCCAGCACAAATTTAAGTGAGATAACTTGTTCACGATTACAGTAACGTTACATTTGTAAGGACAATTTCAGACCACCAGAAATACCCTGGAATAAAGTTAAATACGTGTTACAGTCCCCATACCTAGAATGGAACAAAGCCAGCTGACAGAACACAGGACACATGCAATGCTGGAACAGGAGGGATAAACAACAGTTCGTACGGGGATAACGTTAAACCTAATCAACTGTTGAACAACTCCAATGAACTCACAATGAATTTCACAAAACTGGCATAAGTGATTGCAACATTCCACAACAGAATGCATAGGTTATCGATTTGGAGCAAAGGTCATTTACTGACACCGACCTACAACGTAACGTTAGCCTATGTCATAACGTTGCATCTTTCCCTGTTGATAGCTAGCCAGAATGTGTGTATAATAATCGTTAACGGGTTTGCGAAGTGTTGTCAAATGAAAATTGCACTGTAATCAAAGTATGCCTTCTATCCAGCCCAACAGTGATGACAGCATGCATTCAGTTATACTTGCTTTGAATAAATTCTTCTGTATAACGTTATGCTCTTACCACGACGTGGGCCCCGTTCAATTTCAGAGGTTTGGGGCTTATTAGTGGTGATATCATATAAAGCAGCAACACGAAGGCTACCACAAATGCAGCGACAACTAGTAGCATGATGAAAGGCAGGAGCAGCCACCAGGAATTCAGCACGAGCCAATCCGATATCGATGAGACTTCTTCAGAGGACATGGGTCAATCTTTCGATGTCGCTAGCTAGCTAGCCTAACGTTACTAGCTAACGTAACTGACTGGACTCGGGAGGAGCAAACAGCTTTGGTGCAGACGCTCCCCAAACGAAAGAGTGGTGGCGATAAACCTTGCAAGGGGGGAATAGCAGTTACAATTAGCTGCTTGTAAACGTTACAAGACAGTGTTTTGCATACAAGATAAACAGCCGATAACTTAACCCCGCGTTTTCAATTGTCACTACGTTCTCTGTTACTTCAACACGATCTGCACATCTTGCACGGGATGCTGCAAACAACAGAGAATGTTTATGGGATTTGTAGTCTTTTCTTTATAAGCAACTCGTTTTGGCTTACATTTCCTTGTGACCCTCTGGACTTCTATTCCCAGTTCTCCCTTCTTTGCTTGGTTTATTATTGGTGACGCATGTGAGAGGGCGGAGATGTCAACATTTTGACTTGTGGGAGCTTGTAGACTGTTGTTGTGGGCTAATGTGTTGTTTGTTGCGGCATGATATTTATTTAATTTCTTTATTACAATACATTGAACTTGGACTTTTTTATTGAATGTTTGAGAATGAACAAGGGACATTCAAACAGCATTTTGTTTTTATTTAATAAGGGTATTTTTTACAGTCTGTGGGGTGGACTGGACCTGCTTTTATCCTGCAACGCAGCCTCATCAGAGTGCAGGGAGCATTGTCCAAAGTTATTCTGTACTTTGAATATTTGCAAAAGTTCATCTACCTTGCATAGGCCTATCTCCATTCACATGGAGAGAATGTGGCTCTGTGCTCCTACACAAATTGCAAACAACAAAAATTAAGTTAGGTTACCAGTTTTGGCTTGGAATTTTGCACAGATTAATGCACAAAATTACAAAATAACTGTTAGAAATTGTGTTTAGAGACATTTTACTAACAGGTAGAATGGACATTATCCAAGTCATTTAAATTCATAACATATCTTTTCCATGTGGTTCTTTTTACAGAGAATTTTTATAGACTATGCCAGTTTGAAATTTTACAAAATCATTCAAACTTATGGTGGTGTGGTGCCATTTACACATTGTGAAGATTCTGACCAGTCTTTCTTCAAAACATAATCTGTTATGCTTCCATCAGAACCCTGAATATGAGCTTCTATCTTAAGATTGGAACATTCCGTTACTTTGCATTTTATGGAGTAAACACCATTGCTCTTCTGCATGATGCATTGGTTAGTTTGATTTGTTGCAAAGCTTTCCTTGTCGGTGGGTTGGAGGGAGTCTACTGGAACTGGTTTTGCCATGGTGGAGTTAACAGAACAGACCAACTGGTCTCTTTCTACTGCCATCAGGTTTTGTCCTTTCATGGCAGAGGGACCTCTGCAGAAGGTTCGCTCTAGATCCTCAATCAGGTATCCACCAAACTCCAGCCAGGTGTACAGATATGTGAAGTTGCAGTCACATTTCCATGGGTTACCTCGGAGAGTCATCACGTTCCTTGTTTCCAGAAATGGATCAAAGAACCCATGGGGAAGGTTCTGCAGTCGGTTCTCAGAGAGAGTCAGTCGCTCAATGTCAATCTGGTCTTGGAACACATCAGGTCCCAGAGAGGTTAGGTTGTTTTTGTGCAAGTGGATGGACACGATTTTGGAGAGGCCTGAGAATATAGAGGTAGGGAGAGATGACAGCTGGTTCTCTGATAGGTCCAAATTTTCCAGTGAAGTTACGTTCCAGAAGAGGTCACTGGAAAGATCTGTGAACTTGTTTTTGGACAGAACCAGATCTGTTAGAAGAGGCAAATTTCCCAGAGAGAGTGAAACGAGCTGATTCCCTTGGAGATTGAGTTCCTTCAGACTGGAAGGGAACGTTCCAGAGCTCACTTCAGTTAATTGGTTATCCCGAAGATTCACCTCCTCCAATTTGTCCAGTGAAGTAAAAAGTCCTTCTGGCAGTTTTGAGATACCATTGCTCTGTAGACTGAGTTCCTTCAGTCCTGGAACATATTTGAACAAGTCTGCTGGAAGAGAGCTAATCTGATTGTAGCCTAGCTTGAGGGACAGCAGCTGGGTCAAGTCACTCAACAGATCGGCCTCCACTGAGTTCATCTTGTTCATAGATATATCCAGAGACTGGAGGTTACGAAGTTTGGAAAAAAGCGAAGAGGGCAACCACATAAAAGCGTTTCCCCTCAGCTCAAGAGTCTCCAGTTTGGGCAGATGATCAAACAGCCCTTTCTCCAGTATCAGCAGCCCGTTGTTGTTCAGGAGGAGCCTAGTGAGGTTGCCCAGCATGTCAAGCGTGCCATGCGGCACGGCTTCCAGACGTGTGTTGCCACTGACCTCCAGGTCCTCCAGCTGTATTAGGCCATTAAAGGCTAGCGGGGAGATGAACCTCAGAGGATTGCTAATGACGGCCAGCTTCGTTAGCTGAGGACTTGCCTGGAAGCTGTTGGAGGGAATACTCGCAAGGCCAGAGGTTATGATGATGAGTTCCCGTATCTGTAAGGAGAGACCTTGGGGAAACGTAGACATTCGCTCCTCTGAACACATGACCTTTGACCCCATGAAGCACTGGCAGTGGGGAGGACAGCCGCCGCTGATGTAGCAACTGTGCAGAAGCAACAGGAATAGAGTGACTCGGTGGTGCTGACTAATCATTCTTGTTCTGTTGGAAAATTAAAACATTTCAGGGCAGTTGAAAAGAAAATTAACCAAAAAAATTGGTATTAAAAAGTGTTACCCACAAGAAGTCACATAGTCCATTCAATTCTGTTTTGTGTGTGTGTGTGTGTGTGTGTGTGTGTGTGTGTGTGTGTGTGTGTGTGTGTGTGTGTGTGTGTTAAAGGAATAGTCCACCTCTTTATGAAAATTGGTTATTCACTCCCTTACCTGGAGTTACACTATGTGGGTAAGAGCATTTTGGTCTCAGTGCATGCGTTGTCCTGTCTGGCAACCCCAATTTTACCTTTAGCATAGCATAGACACTGGAAAGTAAAGTTGACAAAGATTTGCTATCTGGCAACTTTGCATTCCAGTGCCTATGCTAAGCTAAAGCTAAAAAATGGGGGAAATTGGCAATGCCATACTAGGAAAACACAAGCAATGAGACCAAAAATGCTTTTACCCATGTATGTTACACAGAGTAAGGAGGTGAATAACCAATTTTCATAAAGAGGTGGACTATTCCTTTAAGCTATTCCAGGCAGAAAATAAAGCACCTTGATTATTTTGTCCTGTCAATGGTGACGGTGTTCAAATATTCCCAATACAACACTCAAATACATTTCTGCAAAATAGGTTTCATTCTGCATCATGGCGAATTGTATGAAAATGAACGACTTACGGTTGTGCTCAGCGGCCCTGTTGAGAGGTGGAGAAATGGATTGCTGTCTGTCTGAAAAGGCACTTTGCACACAACAAATATTTGCTTGCCAAAACAGAGCTCTTTGGTGATTGGACCGTACATTCTTACATCATCTTGTGGGGACACAAAATAAGTTTTCATGAGTCTGCCACAGCCATGAATAGAGCAAGAGATGGGATCTTTAATACAGAAATCTTATCACTTATTTCTTATGTTTAGTCATTTTGAATACTAATTTTTTTTTTATAACCCTTGGACAACATGCTGGTAAAATCATCTTGTAGGCATTTAAGCAAGGCTGAACACCTTGCTTGTCAGTGTGATCAGAAACAGAAAGAAACCCTGACCTTACAGCAGGTGGCACTATAGTCCATACAGGATTGACAGAATTCTTGCCATCTCAAAAGTTTAGGAACTCATCCCCTCATCTTCTTAGATGCTCCTGGGGGGAAACTGTGGTCAGAGCGAAGTGGAGTGACACAACTGCCTAGGCTAGGCGCAGTGGTGTAGTCATTCATTTTTGTGTCACTAAAGCAAGTATTTATTACATTCTAAATATGGCAAACAGAGGGGTTCAGCTTCTTGGCTTTAGTCTGGCTCTTCTGGGATTATTCGGAATAATCGCCTCGACTGCAATGGTAGAATGGAAAGCATCTTCATACGCGGGGGACAACATAATAACAGCCCAAGCCATGTACGAAGGACTTTGGAAGTCGTGCGTATCTCAGAGCACCGGACAGATTCAGTGCAAAGTGTATGATTCATTACTGCAGCTGTCAGGTAAGTACTGCCTACTTTTGACCCGTTTTATTATTGGAACAAACAGTTTATTGCTTATGCATGATGCTATTGTTTGCAAAAAAAAAAAACAAACAAAAAAAACGCAGTCGCTTTTTATCTTCAGCTATAGCCAAATCTGTTTACCATTCCTAATTCAGCAATTGATATATTGTAGATTGTCTCTTGTAAATGCATGTAGCTGGACATTAAATGTGATACATGCGAGGAGGGAAATGTTTTAGGGTGGAGTAGCCTATATTACGTCCTGTGTAGCCCCTACCTGTTTGGACATGTTTGCGCATACTCAGCATACCTGGCTGCGTGAGTAGTAGGAGAAATTCATAGTTAAAGCAAAATCTATAGGCCTAAATGACTGACTTTAGGAGTTAAATGAAATTCATATTGCCATAGAAGAGTGATTCTCAAACTTTTTATTTTCCCATTTTAGATGAAAGAGAAATTTCACACCTGGCACCCAGCATATCTTACCTGATGATTTTGTTTAACACAATCTTGTTTAAGGATTGATTCATTTCTAATTCATAATGAAGCATCATTGGCCCTGGTTATTTTCAGGGTAATTTCATAACGTTTTCTTATCTTAGTCCTTAGGGGCCATCTACACAGCTATAATTGAAAATATTTGTGTCTAGAATTCTGTATGCCGTACAAATATCTTTTCACATAGTTTTTTCTCTGGAAGCCGGAAATATAATATCATGAAAGTATGGTGACATAGTCTTTGCAAAATGTGACGGAATATTTTTGTACATTTACATTATTTCTTAACATTTTATCATATTGCACAGGTGTGATTTCAAGACCAGGTCACAGGAATAGGCGTGTGCCAATGAAATCGGGAGGTTCTCTTGTTTATTTTGATGAGCGGTTTTCTTTGTCAAGGAATTGAGATGAGTGGGTGTGAGATGGATGCAGAGCCATATTAAAGGTTCACTATGAGTACCTGCATGCTCTCAGCGTGATTGTAGACATCTCCCCTTGATCCGCTAGCTGCCTGGCTGTCCCTTGAATACACTATTTAAAAGTCTGGTCTTTGTATAGGCCTACTGTAGGCTACAACACAGGGGCTGTAAATGCCAAACAAACAATATGGGATGGGCTGTGTGTGCACCAAAATATAACAACCCAGGTTCCAGCTCATCATGCTTCCAGCCCATCTGACAAGATAAGTAGGCAACTCCCAACTGTCTTGTACGTGACTGGCTGGAATGTGGGTTGTTATATTTTGATTGTTTGTTTGTTATAGCATAATAGTGTTTGGTACAACAATACTGTTAGGGTTATCTTCTAGGTCATTTTTGAGTTAAGAAAATCATGAGATATTTTACTGTGTGAGATAGATATAGACTAGAGCAGTATTAATATTACTTTTACGTGATATTTCTGTGATGAAAACACTGTGAGTAATCAAAGGAAGGGGTGTGAATTTGGGGTGTGTTACGGGCCATCGTGCTGTGGTCTTGCTGTCATGTGTGTCTACACCCCACAAAACATGCATTTGCACACCACTGGAATTGGGAGGTTCTCCTGTTTATTTTGAAAAGGTGTGAATTTGATGTGCGATACGGTCAAGAATTGTCAACCTCTTGTGCCGTAGGCTACCAATAATGTACCAGTAACAGAACGCTGTCTGTACACCACAGGAATTGGGAGGTTCTCCTGTTCATTTTGATATGTGATGTGTCGTTTTTGAGAAATCGTGAGATGTTTCAATGAGATGAGTGGGTGTGAGATAGATGCACAGCTGTATTCATATTTTCATGTGATATCTGTGTGACAAAAAAATCTGGGAGTATTCTGACAGAGAAGAGTGAGTGTATCTTCAGGGGGTGCGGTCTGGCCATCTGTCTCAAGCTTTTCAGTGTTTCAGATTTGTCCCATGTTATGTTGATGCTGAGGAAAGCTGAGAAACCATTCACAGATTTTTTTTTTTCTTTTGTATCCCCCTAGAACTGATCCAAGATATCGCCTGACTGATAATCAGTGATCTAAGCTGATTCCATATTAATTGTATTTCTCTCTCTCTCTCACACCCCACACACACACACACACACACACAGGGGAGCTGCAGGCCACCCGTGGTTTGATGCTGTTCTCCATCGTGATGGTGGTCATCTCCGTGCTGGTGGCCGTGGTGGGCATGAAGTGCACCACATGCTTGGCAGAGGACAAGCAACAGAAAAACAAAGTTGCCCTGATAGGAGGGATTCTCTTTATCATAGGAGGTCAGTTATACTATATTTTTTATTTACCTAAGAGATTTAATACATGTTTTTATGATGATCAAAAATAATTATTCTTCATAACACCTCTTTCTTATCTCGCCTCTAGGACTGAGTTCTCTTGTTGCGACCAGTATGTATGGGCATAAGATAGCTAAGGACTTCTACAACCCATTCACCCCAACAAATGCTAAGTATGATATCACAATATCACGCCTCTATTTCTGAAATAATATGTGTTGCATGTTACATTACAGATTAGGCTACATTGATGGGGTTTAAAAATCTCTTGTTAGCTTATAATAAAGCAAATGCATACTCATGGGTGACAGGGTGGGTGTGTTCTCTTCTATGTGTACTCTTTCATACCCTGTTAACAAATGGGCCTTTTGAGTAGGGGGCCGTTTCCCAAAAGCATAGCAACTATGTTGGCTGCCATGCATTTTCCCATTGACAACCAACAAAGTTGCTAACCGGTTTTATGAAACAGACGCCTGATCCCAAACCTAACCTATGTATGATTTTGTTAGGTATGAGTTTGGTGCAGCTATTTTTGTGGGCTGGGCTGCATCAGTTCTCACGATCATCGGAGGAGGCTTCTTGTGCTGCAACTGCAGTACGGCATCATCAGCAAAAGGGCCCAAGTACCCGTCCCGCAGCGGCGTCTCTGGCACACACGTGTAGGGAGTTTGGTGATGTGAGGATGGAACATGGCGGCTCAACATCAGGAAGAAAACAGGAAGAACAGAAGATAAGATGGGCTTGTGTTTACCTGCTTTTTAAATATACATAAATGTGATATTTAGGCACTGGAAAGCAAATGTTTTTTTTTTTTTTTAAATAATGTGTACATGGTATGTGTTTTATTGATACAGGTATTTTTACTGTGCAGTTTTGTTCTGAATATATTGCAGTTATGCGGTCATTAATAATAAAAACACTTTGATGACTTTGATGTTCCTTTCTTCATTTTCTGAATTATCTACTCATTTATCTTTTGAAGGAACATGAGCATTAAGCCTGAAAGGACATAAGTAATGCTTTAAACGATGGCCTGAAGTACCTACTATAGAGTATGTAAGAATGGTGTAAAGTATCAGGGGATGAATTGTTACATACTGTACAGCTACTAGTTGCAGTAATTGCTGGGTGTATCAGAAATCATGAATATCACACCTGAAATTGAATTATAAAAGTCTCCGTTCATTGATTCATTAAAAATACATGACAAACTTACCATAAGTTGTAAGTGGATGGTAATAATAATAATAATGTGCTATTTTAATTAGTCCAGGAGTCAAATTAATACTTGCATTGTAAGCATATACTGTACCTTTCATGTTGTTTGTGTTAATCCAGACTATTCTGTAAATATCCTATAATTTCTTCCTTGACACTATTTTGTTACGCCATTCTTACCTACTCCTTAATGAGTGTTTTGAACATCTACGCAGGTAAATTACAGGTTTGTGAGGTTTTAGTTGTTCACCTTAAGACCGGCATTGTCACACAGTGGTTAAATGGCCTCCTACATTCTATTCTGTGTTGTCCTGATTCATGCTTTCAGCTTTGAAGTCCTCCCACCCAGCTACAGTAGGCCTTTGGGCCCGCAGGTGCTCTTCTGCGCTGTGTGCTGGGAGCTGCTGGGACATGCTCATGGTGGAGACAGTAGTTTAGCATGCTCAGACAGGTCATGCAGTCAACCTCTTTTGTGGCGGATTCCATCGGCCTCCATAGTGCTGTATGAACGTACTACAAAGTGTGGTTGGAGAATTTTGAAGAATTCTGACTCATTCATTTGCATAAAGGGGCAGGTGTGGCCAAATTGAAGTTGTTTGCACTGCCTCTAGAAATTTCATGCCCTCAGGAGGTAAAGATTTGGTTTGGAATGCCTCAGTGGGAAGTAGTAGACCACTAGTTGAAAAACATCATCTTTGGCTAATAAGAATACACAGTACTTTTTAGATTCCGAAATAGAGTGTTGAATGATCTTTGGTGTCTTGCTCTGCCAATCTACTATCTTTGGTAGATTCTAGATTGGCTTTGGAGCAGATGCCCACCTGTTTCTTAATAGCTCACCAAAAAATTCTGAGAACACTTTTAACAATATGTAACTTGAACCACCATGTAAACTTGTTAAACCTGTAAACACAATTATACAGTGATATTGGAGCAGAAATTGTTTGCAGGATGGGTTGTTTGTGTGTTTATGTTTATCTGGGAGAAGCATGCTAGAGGAGGGAGAGAGAAAGGAAGGAAGCCAAGTTACACTTTTTTTTCATTGCTCCAAAACTCAAACAATCCCCAGACGTCAGTTGCTCATTTATAAAGGTTGGTTTCAGAGTTCTGTTTTTGGGCCTATAGAATAGTTTAAGCTATGACAGGAGAGGGAAAATGGCATGAAACAGGTTGATGGCTCAGTGATGCTCTATGACAGTTTGTTTCCTCTACCAGAAGATTTCACGTGATTAGACAATAGATTCTTTTAGATACTTGTAAAACCATTAAAAACCAGTGATATGTAAAGTTAATGAACTGGAGTTCTTTACCCAAGAGTAATAAATTACGATATCAACCAGTTGTTGTGTGGCTATCTGTGACATTTTCCGTAAAATTGTTCCAGTTGAAACATTTCCCTTGAGTAGGGAAATGGTAATTGAGCGGACGTGCTTAGGAAGCCGTGGCCAAGCTAAACACTTCCTGAACAGTAGCTAAAAGTAGCCTAGGTTAAGGAGCTGAATAATTAAAACTGCAGTAGTCACTGTACTGTAGGCCTAATAGTGGCATTTTGTTAGGAATTTGAAGGAATCACCTGTGAATTTGATTATATATAAGTATGCTATGTTTTCATGTGATTTTTGTAACAAGTACGTGATTTTTGCTTTGACAAACACACTCAATTAAGGGGTTGAATTATTATCAGTGCCTATTTTGTATCCCAGGCCATGCTTCACACACACACACCACAAGGGAGCGCTAACATGCTTCTCAAAAAAACATTTACTTTGTGTGAAGCATTTCTTGTAGCTCAGCAATTCAGCTGACCAATCATTTGAGGACAGAGGTGAGATGTGTGAAGACAAATCATCATTGCATGTGTGTCACAAAACGTCACAAAAATACAACCACCAGAGTACTTTAGGGACTCAATACACACACCAAATTTTTGAGATTATGGCACTGGTGATTTTTTTAAAAAATCTCTGACTGTCAACTGCTTTTAACTTTCAAACCTGAGCATTTATGACCAAAGCTGGTGTGTTACGGCCGGTGAACAGTGTTTGTGAGGAAGGGGTTGCAGGTGTGTTGCGTCAACACCCAATAGCCATACACTACAACCATCCTTAACTACTGCATCTCCCTCTGACTACACACAGGGTCAAGCAAACACTAAACTATTGTTAAGAATTTATAGGATATGAGTTTTAATAAACTCTAAAGCTAATTTAATACTTCAGTGCTGATGCTGCTAAAAACATTACAGTAATTCCATCTCATAATCACTCCAAAGTACATATTATTGCAAGCTCTAATATTTATTTCCTGTGATGAGTCCAGAGGCTTGAACTCAAAATGACGAGCTTTTGAGTTCCGCACACTTAATCTTTTAAAACTGTCGGCTCTCCATCTACCCAACATTGGGTGTGTGATGGACAGTTTGGAATTCCTCTTATTGTTGTCGTTGGATCAGCTACTATCCTTAAAAAACTATAAAGCTTGCTGTCAATGAAAACAGACCCCTCCATGGACATACATATTTTGGCAACCATTCCAAGTTACTGTTTCCATTTTTTCTCTCCTAAGAATATCATATCAGATTAATTTTTAGAAATAGAGGGACCATTATCCCACTGGCCTCCACCATAAACCTGGAGAGTGGACATGCAGTCTGTCTGTCAGTGGCTATTTGTGGATGTGGGGAGGCTGATCAGCCATGACGCTACCTGTCCAGGGATTTCCCAGCAGTCCTGTGCTCTCTAGACTGCCACCCGTGGTGCTGGTGCTGGGGGAGATTGATGGAACATCAACATGGGGGGGGGAGTTGGGGGGGGGGGGGGGGGTGGGAGGTCGTTCAGAACAGCTTTGGGGCACTGTGGAGTCAGTGGAGCTCTGTGGGGTTTTTCCATAGGGAGACCCATATGGGCAAACACCCCCCCCCCCCCCCACACACACACACACATCTCTAGAGATGGATTGACGGTCGGATTTCTCCTTCCTCCTCACAGCGGCGGCGTTTGCTCTTCCCGGGCCGGAGCCAGCAGCTGTGCTGTGTGTCAGCGTCAGCAGGAACGGCAGTGTGGTCCCTACATCGGTGGGGCCAAAGATGTCACCTTCCCCACGCCAGGTTTTGGGACACATGCCAGGCAGAATGAATGGACACATGCCAGTCAGAATGAATGGAGGCTCCTGAAAGAAGGTCCACCACTCACAGCTCCTCAAACAAGCTCCTCCAGACAGCCGCTGGACTGCACTGGACTGGCACACTGTGGAGGAGGTCAGTGTCCAGACGGGTTACGACTAACGGACAACCAATCCCAGACGGCCTTGCGGAGCCGAATAAAGATTTTCCACATAGGCCAAGGGTAGGTAAACCAATTTCAGAACAAGACATAATACATAGTCAATAATAAATCACTCTAGTACGACTGTAGACTGGAGCTTACCTGTGGCCAAACTGTGGTGGAATTATGCTAAAACTGAGGTTTTTTGCATATTTATTCAGAGAGACTGTGTGCTATTTTCAGATTATGGCTCTACGACTATAATCGTTATGATTAATTCAAGTCTGATCACTTAAGTAGAAGTGGAAATGTTTCAGAATTGCAATTGTATGCTATTCGGACAGATTTGATAATCTATTGACTTGGTGTCTTTAACTGGATATTAGTGGTGCTGACCAAATAAATTTGAGGCAAAAGGCCGACCTTAAAGCCAGAAGAATTGGACAGACGAACAGAAACTGGAGCTGTAGGCCTACTACTCTACATTTAAGAGGAATTCTTCACTTGAATTCCCTCATTGTCCAGCTGTACTGATGAGGATCATCCAGAACACAAATCTTTGTGCATGTACTGTACTGTAGGTCTGCCAAGTCAAACCTGGCTAAAGCACTGCCCATCTTCAAGTGAGTACAATGGTATTCCAGAGTACGCTGTTGGATGCAGTACTGTTATGTAGGTTTAATGCCCAGTTTAGAAATAAGAATTTATTCAAACCATGGTGACCCAAAAACCTCTGACATAGAACTGTGGCACATAAAGATGTTGTGAGGATCGCTTGTGGAATTCTTTGAAATCTTTCGTGCCATATAGGGGATGACGAGGAGTAAATAGCTTACTGATCATTCGTTCGTTCATTCATTCATTCATTCATTCATTCACTGACTTGTTTTTTTAGTATTATATTTTCTAACAACATGAAAGATGAGAAATTTAGTGTATGTGTAAGAAGTGTGTAATTGTAAATAATAGGATCTAAATGTATAAAACTGAATATACTGTAAGTGCATATCAAAATAAGCTTGAAAGGTAAATAATATTAGACATTTAATTTACAATATACAGTAGGTTATTAACTAAATCATGCAAAAAAACATCAGGTTATTTACAGTATTCATTTTGTAACATCATGAATCTACCTCAGTGCCACTGTAGTGCTGCATTGCTCTCCTGATTAAAAGCCAAACAACTTTTCAAGGAATTCTCTCTCTCTCTCTCTCTCTCTCTCTCTCTCTCTCTCTCTCTCTAGCCTGCATCAGGCTAGGGTGCAGTTAAGGTCCGTGTCAAAAACGTGCAACTTTATTCAGGCCAATGGGAACAGGCCCAATACTAACTGGGTTCACTCTTCTCGTCCACCCTCCTGCCTTCTGAAGACGTGTTGAGCGGTGGCTGGTCTCAAACTGCCAGGAGAAGAAAGGTTATTTTTCCTAAGCTTTCGTAAGAGAGACCTCAGGTTCAGTCAGTTTAAATCAACACTTCTTCACCGATTTTTCCCTCATATTGCTGAAAAGCCTGTTCACACAGTGTCACAAATACAGACTTCCCAGCAAGGCTAATAACTAATTACAAGCTAAATAAATATTGTTTGGATAAGAAGAGAATATACAGTAAATGAGAGATGTTGGTTGGAGAAGGCAAAGCCAAAGTGTGCTTTATTTGCCATATCCTCAGTCTTCAAATTGATCTCAATAAGACGCTCAGTCTTTTGGAACAAGAACTGCTCTGCCACGTTTGAAATTCAGACTCACACATTTGCCACACATCATATTTCCATCCAAGACAAATATTAAAAGTGTTATGTGAAGAAGGTGACTCCTGTCATCTCTGATTTGCAGCTGGCACACATCTTTAAAAGGGCAAACTAATCTCCCCTTAAAAGCAGAACAATAAAACCCTCTATGTTGTGTGCATTGAAATGATTTAAGGCATTGTAAATAAAATGTTTACTATACTAACAGATGTCATTCCGAGAAGCTGCAAAATATACTCTTTATTATGCCGAGTAAAGGATCAGTGGCAAATTTCTTGGTTGAATGTTTCGATGTTGCTCATTGCATATTTGTCAATCCCTTGTACAATACACAAACGTGGTTGGTAAAATTCCTCATCACACAATGACTTATCCAGTAGTGAAATAAAAAGCACTGTTTCATTATTACGGTACTGTTCATCACTGTGGACAACAATGGACCGGTTGCTTATGTTTAGCATTTCAATAACCCAATCTAGGGCTACAACCTGAAGGGTTTTTAATGGAACTAATGGAAGGTATGGGTTGAATTAGAACTTAAAAGCCAAACATGGACTAAATGAGATGTAAAATGCAACTGCTTTCAATTTATGGGTGAATCTTAATCTTGTTTAATGCTGGAAAACCACTCATTAAATTAAATTATTATGAAAACAACCATATTAATAAAAGTACTGTCTTCATGGTCACTGTTCTTTCCCTGTAACTTTCAACACGAGCTGATATTGGGCAGCAACTGACTGTTGTTATTCCCCCTTGCAGCAACTGGATCCCGAGAGTTGGACTGGCATGATTTTTTATAAGGTAATAAAGCTTGTTTATAGAGCTCTACACTGCGTCTCTTTGGGTCTTTGAGTTTTCCTGCTGTCGTCTTTTATGAAGCTCATATTTGTGTCAGAATCACAGGATGAGTTTGAGGGAGTAGAAGGAGGGTCATGGCGCTGGTTAAAACTTCTCAGTCACTGTCGTGTTGTTGGTGACATTTGGGGGCTGTGTAGACAGCCCATCTCCTGTGGCCACTGTCTGCTTTTACGCCACTGTCTGCTTTACACAGTTTTGTGGGTTGAAGGAGTGTTTGCAGATGGCTGTCAGTTTACTTAGGCTGTAGTCACGCCATCATTGGCTTTCAGTCTACTTGAGTCTTGTCTGCGCTGCCATCTCAAAATTAGGGGGACTTTAAGGGCTTTAGATTTGAGCTTCATCTCATACTGTATGTACTATATCTTATTTAAATGGTGAATTTCGAATTTTGATGTCAGAGTCTCATTTGATGATATTCACATTCTCCTTAATTCACTTATCATGAAAGAAATTAACAATCATTCCTTGATTTATTAAAAAAAAAATGTCAACATATCATTCAACAATGTTCAGGCAATCAAATGACTAGTCAGTCAAGAGTCAGTGAACATTTATACTAATAAGAATACCAGTTACATGTCTTATCAATGTGTTTATTGTTGATGTAACTTAAAACCTCATATACCAGCGGATGGTAAGCCTTAGGGTAGAACACACAGGGAACAGTTTCCTGTTACCAAACAAGAAGCGTGTTGATGTTCCTCTGATTAGAGAGCTGTGGGGATTTGTGAGTCTTTTGAATGAAATACTCGGAACAAAAACACCAAAAATGCTGAGCACATACGGATGGAAAGAATGTAAATTTCTGTGTTTAAAGGGAAGATGAGGGAAAAAAAAAAAAAAAAAAAAAAGCCATGGAAATTTGGAGAGTTTCCATCCCCAATTCCTCCTCACTACCACTACCACCCCTCTCTCCCTCCCCTCGAAAAACCACTTCTCTCTTCTGTCTAACTCTCAGCAATGTGGTTCTTGTTGTCTGTCCCAATGCCTTAGCTGCTATTTCACATTCTCAAAGTGCTGGAGCAATGAGTGGAGTGAGTCCTTCAATTTCTTCGTGTGCCCTTCTGTTTCTTAGTAGCTCACATTGAAAAGTAATTAACTGTGAGATTTCAATAACATCCGCTGTACACAAGCTGGCTGCATCAAACATGATTTGCACTAATTGTTTAAATATCTTCCTTGCTGCCGACTGCAGTGTAATACACAACTTTTCCAGAAGTTGTTTTTCTCTGAACTGACATGAATTATTAATGGCGATGGATGTACCAACAACTATTCACATCTGGAAAATATAACCAGATCTTAAATCCTTAGGATATATAACATGATAAGGGCTTTTAGGATGATAAACCCTTTTTTAAATAAAGCACATGAGAAAACAATAATATGTGTGCATTTGAAATGGCATTGGGAAATGTTTTCACTCATTCATTCATGCAGGTATTACCGGTAAACATTTTCATTCATGACATGCACATGACATCTTTTGTTTGGCAAATTCATACACTTCAAGGGCAACTTCAGTCAAATTTCAACAAGAGCTCTATTGCCCAAGCTACTCGAGACTAGTCTGTCAGGGCTAATTCTCTGTTCAAGGAAACCTATATGAGTAGACCAAAAATTCTTGTGTCTTCAGTATTGGCTAGCCTTGAGTAGCTTGAGCAATAGAGCTCTTGTTGAAATATGACTGAAGTTGTCGTTTAACTGCATTCACTCATCTACCAGGCTACTGAACGTGTTTGAGCTGATGCTGGCCTGGCACTGCCTGGTAGCACTGAGAGAGAAATGCCAAAGTGATGCCCATGATGACAAAGTGATGCCCATGCCATGCTTCAGTCTCTCAGATGGAACCTGAGGACAGGGACACCTGTAGGAGTCTGGGCTGCCCGTGGGATAAGCAACAGTGGAAAACTAAATTCCATACTAACCAGAAACCTGGTCTGGCACTTGAGTCAGTTCTGGCACAGCAGCACATAGCAGCTCTCGGCCGGCAGACTGCTGCTCAGATTTTTGCTGATGTCTGAAAGTTAAGGTGTTTGAGTGTGTGTGTGTGTGTGTGTGTGTGTGTGTGTGTGTGTGTGTGTGTGTGTGTGTGTGTTTGGGAGAGGGCTGATCACTTTCAGCTCTGCACAATTTTATCCTCAAACTTCCAGACCTGTGGTAACCACAACCTATTCATTCGCACACACATACACATGCACACACACACTGTGGGAGTAGGATACACATACACATACATGCACACACACAGTGAGGGTAAGAACACAATGCTCTGTCTCAGATAGCTGTAAACAAAAGTTAATGGACCATCATCAAGATTGGAAACTGTTGGCAACAAACATGGTCCAGGAGGTTCCCAGGGGGTCAAGGGTAACCCAACAACCTTCCCCAGTCTGTCCGTCTGTCTGTCTGCCTGTCTGTCTGTCTGTCTCCTGGGTCTTAGTCAATAGGTCGGATCATCATGCGCACAGCCTTCATAGAGTAGAATCCTCCTCCATAGTCTGCCCAGAAGATGCCATCTTGGTATTTGCTGCGGTAGACCCCGCCGTTGTACCACACCCCGTTCAGATTGGTTTGCCCACAGGCGTTGTACCACCACCCACCTTTATGGAAGTGTGCACAGTTCCCTGCATGCGCCAGGACAAACAGTGAACATTCACATTTAATTAAGCACTGAAGAGAAAAAGTTCTCAAATATTTATAAGAAAAGGTATTTCTGCAGTAATATATCTGTGCTCCCTACGCAGTGGAAATTACTTCAGTAAATTACAGAGAAAATGACTTTCTGACTACTGAATTTACAGTGTGAATCAATCCATAGCCTTGATGGAACTGTACAGATCATCGTATACTGTTGTAGGAAAAGGAGTGAGAAAATTTGACACATCATCAGTGTTGGGAGTAGCGAGTTACAAAAGTAACTAATTACTGTAATGCATTGCTTTTTGTGATAACTTGGTAATGTAAGGCATTACAGAAAAAAAATTGGCAATATTTTACTCGGTACAATTGTGAGTAACTCAAGTTACAATGCATTTTTTAACTTGGAATGAAGTTTTTTTACAATTTCGCCAAAAATCACTGAGAGGTCAGCAAAGGTAAAACGTCAGCTGTGCCGGAATTAATGTAGAACTTTACAGTCTCCGCTTGGCATTCTCAACATTCATAACGAATTAGTGAAGGTCATAGGCTACCGTGGGGCCCGAAGAGTTACTTAAATGGAATGCAACAGTAATGTAACGCCTTACATTTTCAAAACACTAATATTGTAATGTAAGGGATTACTGTAGAATGTCAGTAACAAGTAATAAATAACGCATTACAGTTTTGCAGTAACTTGCCCAACACTGCACATCATAGACTGAATAACAGGCTGGCAGGTGGAAAATGAATAGGCAAAGGAACATTAAACTGTAAGTCAGTAACTGAATCCTATATAGTCAGTTTTAGATGCAATTCAGTATATGCTGTATCAGCGCATGGATCAAGGCTATGGATTGAATCAGACCAGATTTCTCCTTTAAAGTAGCTCTGGTTAACAGTCACTCTTGCTACTTTTGACAATGTAGATTGTAGAACCATCTGCTTTTCAGTGTGTGCAGCAGATTAAGTGAGATCTCCTCACCTGAGAAACCGTCCTTGTCTCGGTCCAGAGTGGTGAACTGCTTGCCGTTGTTACTGGTCAGAGAATCCCCGGCGTTGCCCTGGTAGGTGCCCAGCCTCAGGCGGTACGACTCGCTCTCGGGCTCCAGGTGAAAGCTGCTGTATTCGGCATAGACCTTCTTCTCCATCCAGTCCTCCATCTCCACCAGCAGACGGTAGTCACCCTGCTTGCCCATGTTATAGATGTTCTCCAAGCCCAGCCAGTACTCGCTGTCTATGTTGCCAAAGCCTTTCTGGAGGTGGATGAAAGGTATTTTTTTTCTCAAACATGGAACAGTAGAGTAAATATTTATAACACTTTAGGGGGAGTCAGCACATGGCTTCTCGATATTTGGCAGGATTTTACCTGAGTGTTTTGCACATTTTAGAATAGAATCAGTGGAAAATTAAACAAGAAGAACAAAAAAAGAAGAAGAAGAAAAAAAACTCTGAAATGCTGACTGCGATGTTATCTCCAGGTCTGCTTTCAACCACAAACAAATTTTGCATGATTATTTGTGAGCCAGGCTCAAATGGTCACGTTGTATAACTGCACTTAATTTGTGGTTGGCTTTTCCCTTGAAAGTGCCACGGTAATCCAAGCCTATAGATTCGTCTTTGTGGGGGGATGCGCTCTGGTCTTAGAACCATGATGAATGAGCTAAGCTTTAGTGTGCGGCCTACTTTGTTGACACATGTTTGTGTGTGTGTGTGTGTGTGTGTGTGTGTGTGTGTGTGTGTGTGTGTGCGTGCAAGTACAAGGAGAGGTGGACAGGCAGACGTACTGCCTTCCATATGCTGGCGACACAGCATGGAACACTGTGAATTATCCCATGTCAGATTAGAAGACGTCCATCTTGTCCTCCAGTGTTGATGTTTTGGGGCCAGGCAAGGCAAGCCAGTGGTTTGGACAAAAGCACATGGAATGTAGAGTGTGCCTTCCGCTGTGGCTCACTAACATTTCAGGACAAGCTCTGATAAACAACTGCAGAATTTATGTAATTAAAGCTCAGGTTACCGGTTTTTTACCGTTTTTTTACCGTTTTTTTACCGTTACCGTTTATTCGGAACATCCCAATATTCATTTAGAGTTTTCTTCAAGACAACTTTAATATATATTTTGAGTCACCCTGCAGTGAAAATCTAGGACACTAGACCAAGTGAACAATACCGGCTTTGTGAATCAGATGATTACTTTGTCTGATTCATGAGGAATAATCCATTTCAGCTGCAGATATTGTCTCTTTTTCTCTGGTCACAGAGACTCTTGATTCTGACTCATTTCCTGACCCAAATCCGGACTACGGTATATTTCTTCTCAGACAGCCTTCATTAAGCTGAGAGTTACACACAATATCACTTCAAGATGCCCATCAGCTGAGAGACCATGACCATTCAGGGTATGGGTCTTTTTTGAGATTAAATCTGACTTCTGCTAGATTCGTATGCTGTGTAAGCTTGGGTAAACAACATGTGCTCAAATCGAAATTGAGTGGATCTGGAGTCGCGCTATGCAGTTCTTATATCTAAGCGTGTAACCACTACGAAAGTTTAAGTTAAACATTTCCATTTAACACAGTAGCCATATCTTTAAAAACTCACTCTAATTGGTTGTGAGTAGGTCCTGGATGTTTTGCCAATTCAAAAATGGGCAGCAATGGGCTTGACTCCAGACTGACCAAATTCAGATTTGTTTGTGGTTAAATCTGTGTAATCCTATGAAGCTATCCAAACATACCAAAACTGAAATGAATGAGTACATAAGGTGGCCAGAGGACCCCTATTTTTGGTGGTCTGTCCCCTGTAAACTTCAAGAAAACCCACTTTGAGCCCATTTTTTTCTAAAACATTACTTCTTTAAATAGTATTGACTGTAGGAATAAGAATACCCACAGTCCCCAAGGAACATCAGGAAAATGTCTTCAATATACTAGACATCACAGACTTGTGGTCACCTTCCCCCACACACCCGTTTCTACTCATCAGTGCCCTCATCAGCAATGCCATCACCTTGTAGCTGTCCCAGTTCCTGAAGAAGTTGACCGAGCCATCCTTCCTCCTCTGGATGACTGTCCAGCCGCCGTTGTCCATGTCGTGCTCGCACCAGGCCTGCATGGGCTGCTCGCTCCCGTCCGGCTTCAGGACGTACATCCCGCTGGTGCTGTGGCCGGCCTGCATGGCCTGGAAACAGTCCCGGTACGGCCCTGCTCCAATGAGGAAACCAGACAGCCAGAATAATAGACACGGGCAATATCTGCCTGTTTCAACATCTATTATACTATATATAGGAGGAGGAGGGGGAAAGGGTGAGGGTTATATTTGTGTTTTTGTAGCTGGCCTTAATGGCTTTTCCATGTTTCATGGCATGAAATGCAGTTGGTTTCTTTTTCCTTTCCTATACTGACCTATGACAATAGCTTTAAGTTCACCACATTTTTTTTTTTTTTACATCTCAGGCAGGTAGCGGGGCAGTCCACACACACACACACACACACACACACACACACACACACACGCAATGCAATTTAACACCAGTGGTTGCCCCTGAGAAACTGAAACCCTCTTGGTTGAGGCGCTGTGTCTCTCCTGTCATAGAGCGGGGCAGAGCGAGGCCCGGAGCAGCAGCTACTTTGTGGTTGGAGAAACCAGAAGGAAAACCAAGTCCTTGAGATTTCTCTTGCCTCTACAGCTGCATTAAAAAACCACAGCTTTTGTTTTTCTTGGGCGCAGACAATCAGAAAGTGTCTAGAAAATCACTGGATGGGTAGATGTATAACGTGCTACCTTACCGTACAGTACGTTGTTTATCCGACTGCAAGCATGAGAAAATTACATTCAATATTTGTATTTAAAAGGTGTAAAAAGGCTATTTCCTGCCAGATTGGCTATCCAAAAACTATACACTATACCGGTGTTGTATATGGGCAAGCTGTGGGTCTTGTCCACAGCTATGTGTTTTTAGGGGCCAGTCAAGAACCTCACACAGAAGTGACTGAACCTAAAGAATGATATACTGTAGGCTACTTCAAAATCTTTATAGTGGAGCTTTGCTCTGGTCATCTTACCTTCTGAGCTGAAGTTGCCTTCGGGTGGCTTCAGGATGTCTGCAGTACTTCCAGTCGGGCCAGGGCCGGCTCGGGATCCTCTGTCTCGTGGAAAGGCACGCCCGTGGTTCCTCTGAATCTCATTGGAGAAGCGGGGAACGTGCACCGGAATATTCTCCGGCACCACCTGCACGAGCGGAGGCCCGCCTGCCTCAGGCCTCCGGCTGCCGTACACTTGTAAACATCGCTCTTCCAGCGCACCAATCAGCACCGACTGGTTGTTGACCACAGCGGCAAGGTTGGAGAAGCGCCCCTCCAGCTCGCGGTAACGCGCGGCCAGCCGCAGAGACTCAGCCGTGGCGTTAAGAATGCGTCCCTCCAGTAGCGCCAGCTCCAGCGAGTTGTCCCGTTTGCGGATGATCTCGTGCAGCAGCTGCATGTAGAGCTGCGTGACGCGTGAGTTCATGTTGCGGCTCTCCTTGCGCAGCAGCTTCATCTCGTTCACCAAGTTGCCATCCACGTCCACCGCCAGACGCAGACTTTCCATCTCCCGCTGCTGCTTAGACAGGACGTCACGTACGTCTGCCACATCCATGCGTGTCACACGGTCCTTATCCGGCAGCGCGGGCCCTTTAGTGGCGCAGATGGGGCCGGTGATCTTCTGCTCCGGGACAAGGAAGGTGTAGGAGCACTTTTTGGGGGGGCCATCAGCCCCGTCGGCCGGAGCTCTCCTCTTGCGGGCCAGGAGAGGCCCCTTTGAGTGGCCCTTTCCCTGACTCCATACAGACGCAAGGAGCAAGACAGAGAGGAAACCCCAGAAGTTTGGCTCCATTACCAAGAACTCAGATGCTGTCTGCTTACTTGATGATTCTCTCCTGGAATCAGAATAATAAAGCATAGAAGCTTAGCTAGGCTTCCAAATAATGGTACAGTCATTATATGGTCTAGTGGATTCCTTCTACAATGACATACAGTATTCATTGTTCAAAGCTGCTCAGATTTTGCTGATGAGTCAGGATGTCTAGGGAAGTGTGTGTGTGTGTGTGTGTGTGTGTGTTTGTGTGTGTGTGCGCATCTGCCTTGATTTATCTAGATATGCTGTGTTTAAATAAAGATTCATAGTCATTAAAATCCCATCATGAAGGTCTACCCCAATTCAACGAATTCTGCCAATCTAAAGAAACAACTGCCTGAAGTGTGTGTCCTGTGGGTATTGTATCAATGTCTCAGGACGTCTGTTGGTCGGTCCTAGCCTGGGCCATGCCTGTCTATGCATTTCTATTCGATTATCATCTCCCTACAGCGCTATGTCTGGGGTTGATCCCAGTGAGCTTGCTTTAACCTGACCAATCAGCTAACAGTGGGTGGAGTTGTGAATTAAGAGCAAGAATGCTATCAGTTAAAACAAGCTATCAGTCAACAGCTGAGCCAATCAGGTTAAGCTTAAACGCTTCAAGCAAGCAAACATTTCTCCATACACGACTGTCCAGACCCTCAGTAGGAAACAAAGTGTAGAATGATGAGCTGGTGTATTACCAGGCTAGATCTCACCTTCTGGGGAATTTTCATATATTCGGTCTAAAAATACAAATTCACCACATAATAAACCTGTTGACCCTGTGCAGCTGTATGCACAGAAGTGGATGGGGGTAGCTGGCTGACGGCCATTTCCTTTCTCATCGATGAGGCCTCAGTCTACTTAAAGAGGTTTGGTGTTTTTCATTATAGATTGAGAGCACTGACAGCTTCATCTAGCTCCTGCACTATTTTATTTTGCATTGGATGACAAAAACCATGTCGTGCTTTTTGGCAGATCTTTCTACCAGAAAAAAGAGGGCATGACGTACTGGCCCCTTACTTTATGAGTAATTGTTTTGCTTACCTATTTTTGGAAAGGACTTTATTGGTCTTGACAGTGAAAGAAAAAACAGCTGTCGATGTGAAATTGGTCTTTAAGAAAAAAAAAGAGAGAGAGAGAGAGAGAGAGAGAGAGAGAGAGAGAGAGAGAGATTTCTTTTGGATTGCAGGCTGGCACGAGTGCTGACACATTTCCAAAGGATATGATGTATGCCCGTCTCAGTGAAGTGTAGCTTTCAGAGGGCGTTAGACTATGAACCACGATCCTACTGGCTACCATCTGGCCTGGCCTAATATTATTGCAATACAGTATGCCTTTCTGAGCCCAGGAGCAAATCATATTTTTTCAAAACAGCTTTAATCAACAGGCACTTTCAATCATCCCTGCGGTTTCCAGAAAATATTTAGCACTGGAAGTGGACCATCCTGGCAAGGTTCGCAAACCAAAACTGCTGCTGAGGCAAAAGCGTCCACTCCATCATCGTCAACAAATAGTGATTGAGGAAGTTCTTCAGAGCTCCCTGATGTGAGGGAAAATAAATAAAGCCAAATTACATCGGCTATGGAGTTGCATTCTATCCAATGAATATCAGATGGCTTACATTAGGCATTGAAAGTGATTCCAAGTGGGCCAACTGAAAAGGTCCCGTCACATGTTTAATTTGCAGAGGTGGGAAAAGATTATGTCAGATGAGGTAAATGTGTTTTGGGCTCATGAAAGATCAATAGAAATAAGCTTGACTCTTTATTAAGATGAAAGCTTTAGTGGTCTGAGAAAACCAGCTGAATTTATACATGCTCATATGATTGACATTTTTTTGATATTTTCAGCCCATTCAGAAATAAACTAGCTGATGAATTTGTCTTTTCGGGTAGCAGGAAATTAGTAGAAATAGAAATTAGACTTCTTCTTTAGAATTCTTCTCATTAAGCCATGTTAAATGCTCATGTGGTCTTGTTGGTTTGGGCGATGCAGACAAATCTGAAGTAGTGTACTGTATGCATAAAGTATTTTTATTTTTATTTATTATTATTATTATTATTATTATTATTATTATTATTATTATTTATTTTTTTTTTTTGAGCTGCTCCTCTGTCATTTGCTCAAATCCTGACCAGGGGTACGTTTCCCAAGAGCATAGCTGCTCTCAGCACACCAAGTTGGTGCAGATAATTCTACTGATTGGGTACATAGAATAAATGTTCAAGCACTGTAGCCACACATTAGGAGCTAGCTGTGTGATGTGTCCAACTGGCCTCGTTCAGGCTGACCCCCGCTGGAGAGTCCAGCGTTTATTTATGGAGTAGAGGGATCTTTATTCAGGTTCTGGATCCTGAGGCTGCGATTTTCTTGTCATAGACACACATTGCCATTGCTCACCTAAGGCGTCCTAGACTAGACGGATCTCCAACAGGCCTATTGTGACTGTGGGCTCTAATTTCAGTTGAGCACAAAACCACCTGGTTCAACAAATTATCTCACTTCCTTGCGGACGGGAGGCAACGAAATTCTCTCAATTGAAAACATGATTAGTTGAGTCAGTCTGCTTTAGGTACAGCACGGAATTGAGACTAGGGCTCACACGCCTGCCTGCAGACCCTAATGGGGACGGACGGCAGCCTCATGGCTGGCATCATATTTCACCCGTCTAGTATATTTCATATATTTATGATTTCTTCTAAAAAGTCACTATATCTATTATTGTGGATCAAATATAAAAAGAGACAATATATATAGAGAGACAAAATCATAAATCTTTTTTTCCCCATGACTGTCAATTATTTTCTTCAATTTGTCTTTTTTATCTGTCTTCACTGATCAAAAAATAAACACTAAACATCAACTACAAAAAAAAAAAAAAAAAAAGCTCCTGCTGCACATTAAAATAACACACAGCAACATCTCTTCATGGGGAATTTAACCCTTGACCTTGTAGGTGTTGGCGCCATCTCCACCAGCTGAGAGATGTGGAAAACAAAAAGAGTCTGCTGTTCATGACTAGCGCTGGATAGAGGACGTAAAAAATAGTGAGTAAAAAGTAAGTCCATTAAATAAGTACATACCAAGAGACAGCGAGGCGTAGAAGTGTTTGAAGTCCTGTTGCACTTTTCTTCTTAAATAAATGAATCCTATTTGCATACACAGTTCAGTCAGGCTATCAAGCTGAATAGCCAGAGTCAACAGGTAGCAGCAGCATTGTGTTCCATCCAAAGAAGTCTTCTCAGCGTCTACCTGCCTGCCTGAAGCATCCCTGTCTGGTGCCAAGTGGGATCACACACACTGACTAGCCTGGGCAGTCTCTCAGTCTCAGTCTGTCCTCTGTGAGGGGATAGAGTAAGGGGGTGCCCAGCCAGCCCGCTGCCTCTGATGTCATTAGGGCTTTCACAGAAAAACACACAACTCCTCCTCCTCACATTTCCCATCCGAGCACGGGCAGGATCCCACCTCTTCTAGTCCAGTTGGTCAGGAGACAAGGGAATGTGCTTACTGGCATCTCTATGCTCAGGAGTGTGGGGTTGGACGGGAGGGAGGGACCCCCATCACCTCTTCACTTTTGCCATAACAATCATCTTGAATGGTTTAAGCCATTAAATACACACACACACACACACACACACACACACACACACACACACAGTGTGTATCTCTCTATAATGTCTTTACAAATACTTAGCCCGTTTCAGTACGCCAGAATATTTTTGTGCTACTTTCATTGATTATCATGAGATGGTTTTCAGCCACAAACAATTTCACTAACTGAGGCCATCTTGTGCATGCGAAGCATATGCTCCTGTGGTTATGCTGTTCCTATCCCATTACATGCCCAACAACTCAGGATGTCCAATAGAGAAGAGCAGGGCCTCTTTTCTTCAGAAAACGTTACTATTAAACTCAAGTTTCTGGGTTCAGACGAAATACCATTGTTGTGCAGTGTTCGTAGTCATGACTGGAGTCATGAACTCCTTTAATGTGTGTACTTTGAAGCACGGCTCTCCCAGGGGAATGTAATTTTGTTGTTGCCTCTATCATCATAAACTGGGTTTTTTTGATTGCGCTGCAACACAACAGAAAATTGAAAGGATTTAACAGATTTCAAAAGACCCATTTTTACAGACCCTCTGGCGAAATCTTAAATACTGTGAGTGAAAACAGATATGCGAAACATGCAGCTGAAAGATCTAGGCTAAGTATCCTCAGCAAATCTCAATATAAGGCTGTTGCTAATATCCACAACATGTTGTTTATATTCTTCTATTTGTGGTGTTTTACAAATATTTTTGTTCAAAGAGCTATTTGTGCAGGCTATGTTTTACAGAATAGGTCATTTATGGGCTGCTGTGTGAACACTTTTCATCATTTCAAATGGGGGTCTGAGTGGAATTTTATTTGCATAATTGAATACACATGTGCAACTTGAGGGTGTGAAAGACTACCTCCTCTCTACTTAAAATGTGCCGCCTTTTACGGAAAAGTAAACACTCTAAGGAAACTGCCAAGCTCCATTGAAGGGTTCATCTCATGAAATACCAAATTGCATGTGACAAAAACATGCTGTCACACCGTTAAAAAGGACATTTACGTGGTGTTCTAACAGACTCCCAAAGTAGCCCATTTAAGAGTCAAATCTCTACCAGATGGTATGGCTAAAACTTTCTGTCACAGTTTTGTTGTAGGCTACTAAGCCTTAAGCAACCATTAAAGTATGGAAAGGGTAATTAATTGGCAAGCTATAAGTCACAGCAGTGTGTTTCTAATAAAGCAAGGTCACACCCTGTCTTATTGTCGCCATACATTACATTGTGTGCATGTGTGTGTGTATGTGTGTGTGTGTGTGGGTGTGTGCATGTGCGCAAGAGAGAGGGGCAGAGAGAGAGAGAGAGTGTCATCTATATTTTTCCCAACAAAGAAGACAAATGGGTAATAAAAGACATGGACTGGAAGACATTTGGGCCTTTGTTTAAAGTGCTCTTTTTCCTGCAAATATGCGTGAAGCAACTGTGCCCTCTGCTGGATAGTAATAGCAGCACATTCTTAGTGATAATATCTAAAGTGCACTCCTGCCCAATAGATGGCAGCAGTATTGAAATATTTGTAGCCTGATAAGTAAATTGGTAGCGAAAAAATACTGTTTTTGCATGGTTTTTGATGTATCTGCGGCGGGACAGTGGGTCGCAATGGCAGCTCATGCTAGCGAGCTGGAAATAGCAAAGAAAAACTTAACGGATGCTATTGGTGATAATGTAAAACAGTAAGTACTTGCTGCTGGTTTAATCGTGGAAGCGTTAGATAAGTTCAAATCGCCCACTTTGCTGGTAACTTGCGGCCGCAGTAAGCCTAGCTAACGTTAGCTAAGTAAAGTTAGCCGAGTGTGTAAGGTAACGTTAGCCAGTTAGATGTTGAATACTTCATGTGCACGGCTCACAAATGTAATGTTTGAAATGTTGGCACTGTCAAGTATGTCATACTAACTTTAACGTTGCATGTGGCTAACGTTAGTTGCATGTAAAAATCCTGCCCGTCTCTGTTTTCCTGTCGATACAATGTGCTTCACGTTACGTTTGTTCAAAAGATGTGACAACTGGATCCCTCTAACGTTACTGAGCTCTGCCCTTGGTAACTTTATATGCAGATAGCTGACGGAGATGCACATGTATTTTATTTAATGTCGTTGCAGTTACTGGGCAAATCTGAAACTTTGGTTCAAGCAGAAAATCAGCAAGGAAGAATTTGACGTTGAGGCACGTCGTCTTCTCGCTCAGGACAATGGTAGGGGAAGAAATTGGCCACTCACATCGTGTATGAAATGAAATGAAAAGCTTGTATTCAATAATAATACGTTGCCTGCCTGAATGTGTTTCAGTTCACGTCCACAACGACTTCCTGTTAGCGATTTTGACACGATGTCAGATTATTGTTTCCACCCCAGGTAAGATTTTGCTTGTTCTTTGTTATGTTATCTGCAGAAATTACTTTTCTATGCACGCAAAGTTACAGCTGTGATCTAAATGCTTTTCTCTTCATCTATGATCTATCAGAGGGTGGTTCGGTGCAGTGGGCAGGCGGATCTGCCTCCAAGCCTGGAAAGCCAAAAGGAAAGAAGAAGTTTTCATCTGTTCGACAAAAATTTGATGTAAGATCCAAATTGGAAGCCATGTGCTAAATTTTGCATGTCAAGCAGACTTTACCAGAGACACTTATGACTTGACTCACTCACACCTCTCTCCCAGTGGTTAACTTGGAATGATGGGTCTTCATTGATCCCTCTTGAAATGTAGTCCTCACATAACATAAATTAGACTTAAAAACTGATTGACTGGTCATGAGTCAGATTGCTCTAGAGAGAGTGTTTGTGCTTTGCGTGTTTACAGTGATTGTTATTTGTAGGTTTAACAGCGAGCTGCCATTTGTTCAAAAGTCAGTGCTTAACTCTCTCACAGCTCAGGATATTACTTCAAGTAAATTCCCAATCTGCGGTGCGTTTCATAAATCGCTACAAGCTAACTCGTGCCTACCAACATCGTAGGAATCGGATAGCTCGTAAATAGCTTGTAGCAATTTGGGAAATGCACCCCAGAGTATGAAAACACCTCAGGTGTTGCCTCCCTCTTCAATACAAAATATTCCTCCTCTGATGACTTTGCCGTCCTTTATTAAGTTGATCAACACACCTCTCTCTTCATCCTTTAGCACCGCTTCCAGCCCCACAACCCACTGAGCACAGCGCAGCCCTTCTGCGCCCGAGAGCCAGGCCCAGGGGTGGAGGAGGAGGAGCTACACCTGAGCGCCCACACGCTGCTGCTCCCCACCCGCGGGCAGCTGGAGGCTCGCATGATAGTCACAGCCTTTGAGATGGGCCTGGACAATGTGACGGAGGACGCTGTCAGCACCATGTCCTGCGCACTGGAGGTAGGCTCATTACTGACCCTCAAGTGATTAGGGTGAAAGGAGCGCTCTACTCACTATATTGCTACGTCTTTGGGTGCTGGTTTAAGTTAGGACATGCATTAAGACGTAAAAAAACGCACTCTCTGTATATCTTTTTGCATATTTATTGGAACATGATGATGGCCTAGTGCCGAAACGCGTACTTGCGGACATGTTCCAATAAATATGCAAAAAGATATACAGAGAGAGCGTTTTTTACGTCTCATTACTGACCCTCCCAGGCTGCTGAAAAACTGTCAGTATGTACTGTATGTGTTTTCAAGGCTAGAATCCTGGGTATTTGTAACGGATGCCAATCCTTCCATGTATTTGTAACGGATGCCAACTACTTCAGGCTTAGTAGGTGGCGGCAGTATATGGTAAATTTACATTTATGCATTTAGTTAGTAGATGCCTTTATCCATAACGACTTAACACAAAGAGGAATAACAATTAAGCTACAATACAATACTAGTAAATGCCTACTGAATGGCATTTTATTGTCGGTTCCATTACATGTACAAAACATACAAGGAATTGAAATTGTGTTTCTCACTATCCCAACAGTGAAGTACACAGACATGGCATTCATTATGACGATGACAATGGCAAGGCATATTTCATGACAATGGCAATGACAAGGCATACTTCATGACAATGGCAATGGCGGACACCGCATGGGGGGTAGGACAGGAGAGGCCAGGCAGGGAGTGCCATTTGCTAAGAGGAGAGGAAGTACAGGAAGTGGGAAGTGCTGGATCAGTGCATTCCAAGTAGTTGAAGGAGGAACTAGTACTGTAGATCCTCACACCTCTAGCCTGAAGAACTGAAGAGTTGGAAGTCTGGGCTTTTCAGTCCAGTGGTTAGAGTGTTCAATCAACTCCCATGCCGTGGGTTTGTTGTAGTAGATGAGGTGGTGGGTTGGAAGCCTGTAAGCTTAAAGAAAAATCCGCACTCACAAGCTATATTATCTCATTATTTATTTGGCATACCACCATGTCCAATGCAAACGCGTTTCGGCCTAAGCCATCATCAGTGCGTGATACAGAGAACAATGGAAGCCTGTTGGAAGCCTGTACACGGTGAGGACTGACCTCGGCTATATGTGGCATGATCTGCTATTTTAATACGTTTAAATCTTTAAGTCTCTCTACCACCCAAAGTTGTAACTAGGTGTATTTCATTAAAAATCCTCTACTACTGTCATGTTCCATGCTGTCTAAAACACTGTAACCCAAGGAGAGCATCATAGGGGGTCTTGATGGTGTACAATGTCAAGATAATAATAAATTAATACAAGAAATTAGGAAATTATACAGTGATGACAGTTTTGTCTTACTGGTAACATGGCGTGATCTCTGTTTAGAATGGGTTTATGTGCATAGTTATCTTTTTAATAGGGGGTGGTTAAAGAGGTGCTTCAGAGTGATTTCAAGCATAGTCCTGCCGAACGAGCCTGCCAAATGCACTAGTTAGCGAGTGGAACAAAATAATTTGGAACAGCATAGACCGAACACGAAGGCAGAAGTATGGATGGGTATTGATAAGATTTTATCAATATCAATGCCATTATCAATTCTGCCTATTAATCAAATCCCTTATCATTATTCTTATCGATTCCTGAGTAGACTAGTTCATGCCAAAAAAAGGCAGTCTTAATAGGCTTGAGAACAGCTAGGTGTCTCTATCTCCTCAATATGGTAGGCTATGTGAATCACTGGAGTTAATGTGATAGCTTGCTATGAAAATTGCAGTTAGCTAATGCACCACGACATGCGGGCAGAGATATCAAAGAATTGATAAGAGAATTGATAACGTTTAGAGACGTACAATATCGATGGAATTGATCATTTTGAACCGGTTCTGAATTGGAATTGGTTCTCGATACCCAACCCTAGGCAGAAGCGAACAAGCACTTTACACTGAATCAATGGATCCTCAAGATTCATCTTAAGATCTGAGGTGCTGTTGACTCAATGTAACATGGTTCGCATCCGCGTGAGGTCTATGCTGTTCTAAATTCTTTCATTCCATGCAAAACACATTGCTTGTGCAATAGGGCTATGCTTAAACTTTCTCCAGAGCTTTCATTTAAGATTATCCACAAAGACTTTCTGTTGCTCAACATGCTCATCGAGAAAACTGGATAGGGGAGAGTGTAATTTGATTGAATTTGATCAACAAGCCTGATGTTCTACAAGCTCTTCTCTTGTTGTCCAGGTGCATTTAAAAGATGTCATCACGGCTGTGGTCTCCAGGAGGAAGGCCTATCGACTGCGGGATGGGCATTTCCAGCATGCCTTTAGTAGCGACATCACACCTCAACCATACTTGAAAAACAGTGTGGCAGCTTACCAGAGCGTCATGGAGTGGTAAGTGGGTTGTGAGCAATATAATATGGTGATATTAGCTAGGGGCCAATCTTATTTAAGTAATATGCACACTGGAGCTCCCATTTTTACCGTTTTAATGTGTAACGTTTCGGATTAACAGTCCTTCCTCAGACATGTGCGTGAGGACTAAAGTTATTTACTTGCAGATCTTATTTCTACCATTGCATTGGAGACTTTTTCAGGGGGGGTTGAGCGGCATTTTTTTATTTCCTGAAATATCGCATTTCCTAAAGTGCTAAAACTAAGGTACACTTGGTTTCCTTGACTACATGTCTTAACATCCAATAGGCAAACAGAAATTGATGGCAAAACCAGTAGGTTTGAAGTTCAATCAACATGCCCTACTGACATGCAGTAAACATATGCCAATCGAGAGTGTACTGACTCTCTCCATAAAGTGTGTAGTACACTGACTACTAGGCTATGTGTTCTCAGCAAACTTGCCCTGGTCTCACTGTCTCTCTTTGAGCTTCTCTGTGAAGATAAAATGTTCCCAAAAGCGCACATTAACCATTTGCCATCATTGGCCTTGACTGTGACAATCTCTCTGTTTGTTCGCTCTCCTGTCTATTAACAGCCCACCTCCTAGCGCGTCTCTTCCTGTGGGCCCGCCCCCTCAGGTGGCACCAGACGAGGCTGAACAGCAGGCTGCTCTCCTATTGGCCTGCTCTGGGCACAGTCTGCCCGCCCCATTGCCACCTATTAACATGTATGACCTATTGGAAGCATTGCAGGTATGGTGAAAGGCTTAGGATGATTAAGACATCTTATTTATTTATTTATTTATGTAAGTGTGTATTTATTTTTGTCTATTTTTTCCAAATCTGTAGAAAAAATATTTATATTTCTAAATTCTGTAATATCTTTTTTGCTGTCCCGTCTCCCCTCGGACTGGGGCAGGTCCATCGGCGAGTCATGCCCTCTCACACCATGTACGCCCTGAACATGGAGCGCATCCTGGCCAGGCTTTGGCACCCCAGTCACGAGGAGCTGGAGCAGGACCGAATCCATCGCCAACGGCTGGCTGCCAAGGAAGGCCTGCTGGTCAGCTGAGACACTGTTCTCTGGTTGGGGCTAGGGTGGTGGCAAGTGCCCAGCCCAGCCCAGCCCAGCCGCCACAAGCACCATAGGCCTGGGGTAACCCTGGCAAGCTCACCAGGTGTAAGTTGGACTTTTGAGGAAGCCACGTATTGCACTTATGTTACACCTTGCTTGGTTATCACAGACTGGAGGCTTGAGGAAGATGACTGTCCCACCGTGATGGTGCTGATCTTTGTACCTGTGAGAATGGATGCTCAGTAATGTTTTTTTTTTTTTCTTCCCCTGATTATTCGTACATGTATATTTGTTTCTTTCTTTTTTTTGTAAATATCATTATATTCCTTTTATAACCATACAAAACGTCCAGAGAAAAATAACCGGCAGGAACAGAAAAAAAATCTTTTACTGAGTAAATTCTGATATTCATTTTGTTTCTAAGCTTTTTGTCCAACCCCAAAGGGTATCATTGAGGAATCGATTGATTATAAAACCATTTGGGCCTTGTGAGGGCAATTGAGCAATTTCTTGGTGCAACATTGTTGTGTGTAAGTAAAGTTTAGCAAATTTTGTATGTTGTGTGAGCTTCATGGAAATAGCCTTTGGTTCATTTGCTTCACAATTTGTGGTAACAGGTGTATGTCCAGTCAGCCTACAGTACAGCACTTGTGGATATGCTGTAAAAACTGTAAAAAAGAAAAAAAAGAAGAAAAAAAAAAAGTTTTTCAGTCGTCACTCACATTCAAGCTTGTAACAAGGATTAGTTAGCACTTAAGTTTTTAATATGTAACATGTGTACACAAAGTATTGCAGTAGTACTGAGCATTACAAAGTATTTACAATTTTTCCCTTGGCCAAAAAGGCCTATTTAAAAACTCTTAACTCAGTCAAATGCTTCAAATATCAAGAGTTCAGTGTCAAGTTATTCTTTTATTAACAAAATTGTAAACAAAAGTTCAGCATTGTAGGATTATCAGTCTCAACAACGACCTGGCATGAAATGTGTACAATCAACAACTAATTCATGTGATTAGTAATGATCTTTCCACCTAAAATTAGGAAAAATCAGAGGGCCTACTGTGGTGGTTTGCTGGTGACAAGGTCAAATGTCCCAAATAATACAGTTTAACGATTCTTTTGCAGTTTATGTCTAGGCTATCAGAAAACTGAAGAAACCCATTCTATGTGCTGAAGATTTAAAAAGTCTTAAGTGCTACGTTAAATCCTTGGCTATCTCCAAAAACTAAGTCCATTCAAATGTTCTCAGTCCCGCTCAGAAAGCTTTTATCCGTTGCGTCAACATGAGATGGCAGCCGCTGTTTACGTGATCCATGACTTTTAGTTTGAGCTGCGCCACCTCGTCTCGCAAAATGTTTGCTGTTGAACACAACTCTGTGTTTTGAGTTTTTAAGAATTTGACTTTCTCTTCCAGTCTCGATAATCGCTCGAGTTTTCTTTTCCGGCACTTTGACGCAGCGATCCTGTTTCTCATACGCTTTCTCTCTGCTTTGATCCTCTCTTGGTTCTCCATGTCAATAGGAGACAAGGGAGGGGTCTCGCTGTTCAGATCAGGAACTCGCTGTGGCTCCTCTTTGTACGCCTGCTGTAGCGGGTGTTGGCACGGTACTCGAGGGCCTGGTGCGTTTTGCGGTGACATGGCCGCGTAACTCACAATAGAACTGGAGTCGGTGTAGGCAGGTGCGCGGCCAAGAGAACTCAAACTCGAGTATTCTGGCGGGTCCATTTGGACTGTATTGTTCAACGATACGTTCCCCTGATCAGAGGTCACAGGTGTCATTTCGGCGGATGCTGGGATCCCTTGGCCCGCGGAGTCCATAACAGGCATGTGTGGTTGGTGGTGGAGCTCCTCGAGTGCCTTGACAAAGCCTTGCGCAAAGCCTTCTTGCTCGTCGGTGGCATTCTTGGTAGGGATGAATTGAGATGGAGTCGGCGTTGTCAAACTGTTACAAGACTGTACAATCAAACGCTCCAATTCAGGCGACGTCAGTTTAAGCAATCCAACGTCGGGTGATGTCAGTATGTCCAATGCCTTGGCGCGAAGGTGCGGCTTTAAATGTTTGATAGGATCATTAAGATCTAGAGTCATGTTCATCTTTAGCGCCTTCGCATTATATCCACATCCAACATTTTTTTGTTGCGGAGGCATAGGTGCGCTGAGAGATTCTTCATAAAATGTGGCTTCCATATTGACGCGCGTTCACTTCCCACAATGTCGAAAGCTTTAACGCCGATTAAACTGGCTGGCGACCTCCAAAATGGTCTAGTCTTTGGCTGGTTTGTTCTCTGTAGATTTGGTCGGTTTTGTATATCCAGTGAACTCTCGAATGTCTATCGGCAAGTTCTTGAACTCACGGAGAAACGCATAGCTTAGATTCCCTAATGTCAAAGTCTGCCAGACGATGGACAAACTATAGAAATCCAATTCTTAAGTAACTTGACGATTCAATTTGTATATTAAAAAAATATTCTCGTGGACCGTCCCGGTCCTGTTTTCGTTCTCTTACCCTACTTCCAACGTGGAGTCAAACTTTATACAGGCACTGCTGCTTTGACTCTGAAAATAACAATGATGTCATTTCTAAGACTTCTCATTGGTGTGAGTCACTGATCTAGGCGTTGTTATCCAGTCCTCGAGGCCCACCCCTGTCAGGCCCGGTGCTTCATGGGATTAGGTAATGCCCTTCTCCTGGTGCACCATGGGATTACGTCGTGCTTTTGCATAGTTTACACGGGCCGTGAAGCCAAGTGCCCTATATTTCAGAAAAAACACTCTTTACCCTTAATATTTGGAATGGTATATTTCAAGCAAAAATCAGAACACCTTTGTCTTTTTTCGCTTTTGAAGACTGACTTTAACATTTTTAAAAACACATTATAACAATAGGCCCTGGACACACTCGTAATCCATCAGATCATTATAAATGTGAAATTATGATTGGTGGTTGCGCTTACTTGACAAGGTTATGATGATGTATGCAGTTTTTTGTTTATTTGTTTGTTTGTTTAAATGTATTTATTCATAGCCAAATTTAAATGTTCGCATTCATGCTTGCTTAGAGTCTGCCAAACCTATCAACATTTATTTGATTATAAAGCGGGTGTACACAAGCCATTCTGGGGACTAGTGTTCTGACTGCTTTCTCTGAGGCACCTATTCAAAGCTAGTACAGATGTAGAATTATTTCAATTAGTGTGCTCAGGAGTTTTTCATTACCTTCGCCAAGGAGGCTATGTTGTCTGTCTGTGTGTGTATACTACATAACTCTTTTGGACAGCGTGCGTATCGGGACAAGTAAGAACTGATTAAATTTTGGTGTTGATCCAGAAAGCAAGCTGGAATTTATATTGTGTTTGTCACCATATTGCCTTGGCGGAGGTCTGTGCTCTCCCAGTACTTTTCTATTTTTACATTAAATCAGCGGAATGAATACCTTAAAGGGACACTGTGCAGTTTTTTGGTTGGCAGCTCTAAAACTAGTGAGGCTACAAACAATACACACAATCTTTCTGGCACCAGGCGTACTACAACATGCTAATGATGACTGATGGCAAATAAATAAATAAATAAATACATAAATACATAAAGCAGTGATGTGGTTTCACACCGCCTACTCAGAATTACACAGTGCATATCCGATGGCTGGTAGAATAAAACTTCTCTACCCTTCATATGACTACATGAGTCATCCAAATTCTTGTGGAGATGGTACCAAAACACAAATTCTCTGATAAAAAGAATACCTCTAATAGTGCCAAAAGGTTGCCTAGAGTTCCTTTAATTAATATGTTTATAATGTAGACCTGCTTCCAATTTCATAGCTTCATTATTATAGTAGGCTATTCTGAGAGCTTAGGCCTCCACCAAGGAATTATATGCACTGACAATATAATTGTAGATGGTTTTGTGGATCACTGCTCACCACCAAAATGTTATCATCTGTTCCTTGTCCCAACACGATTTTCAGAATAGCCTACATGTATGTTATCCAAACCTGTGTAGTACTTTTCAATTTATTTTGTAAACAAACAAACAAACAAACAAATAGGCAGACAAACTTGCACTGCAGAAAACAATATCCGTGGCAGAGGTCATAACAGGATTACAAAAGATATTTAGATGGCATTGTTGAAACTTTTGAATTGAACATTATAATAAATGCATGAATGAACTTCACAGACAAACTGTCAAGATCAACTTTCAGTGAGGGTTGTAAGACGGCATACTCTTCTGTCGGTTGCCTTGGCTGCAGTGAAACAAACATGTGAAGGCATTTGACACGTTCAGTCTGAATTCAGAGTTGGAATGTTCCAGCAAGTCACTTTTCGCCTGTCATGGGAAGACATTGTCAATAACAACTTTGACCTTTTGCACTGATTCCACTGATAGATGCAGTTTTCATTTACTCGTGAAGGAAGTTAATGATGTCGTGAAAACCTTTGGGCCTATTTGCTGACTTTCCTACAGGTACATGGCTGTGGTGGTCATACTGTATACAAGACCTTTTGTTTGTGTGCAGCAAGTATGGATGACAGCTACTCTACACCATCATACTGTGCAGAGCTCCCAAATGTTGTGGTTGGGTTACATTTTATAAAGGTATGAAAATATTTTTAAAGGCAAAAACACAACATTTGAGTAAATGTTGTTTTTTGGGTCAATTTACTGAGCCGGGGAATATACATGCTGCCTTGCATGCTCAATTTCATTAATGTCATCTACTAAAATTGATATGATTGGCTGTACTGTATTTGCATGCTTATGATAGACATTCGTAGCACCCAATAAACAGCTCTGGACAATCGTAAACCACACTTCCTTTACAAGAAAATGAATAGGTGTTTCCCAGATTAAATGCCACTTGTGGTTATTTAATTTGGCATTAGCTACAGTAGGCTACAATTTAGCAGCTTCATAGGCACTTCAATGGTTAAATGTATGTAGGCTGTCTCACAGGCATGCCTGGTGTGCTTACAGTAACCTCTTTAATTTTGAATCCTTGCCCAAAGATTTTGCATTCCCTCACAATGGTATTTGTACTCTCTCACGACAGTTTTGCATTCCTTCATAAAATCAACTTTTGCATAATGCGAAAGTATTAGTAAGTAATTGCAAAGTAGGGAATGCACAAGTACTACAAGGAAACACAAAAAAATGTTGATAGAGAATACAAATGGAAATAACGTCACACCACTTGAACAAATATGACCACTATTGACCATTAACAGGCTCTGTTCTCATCAACATGTTGGTTCATGCACTCTATAGCCCTACATGTTTCTTAAAAGCTATGCTACGTCTTTGTGGAACACATTCACATCCATTGACTACTTCTACAATTTGGGCTGCGACACTTATCGCAAAGATAAGGGGCTTCCCTTGTGTCCTGGCTAGAGTCCCAACCTGACTCATTCAATCTGGCCCCTTTATCATCCCCCCGACTGGTGCATAATGGTTGCTGTACATCACCCTGGTGGGTGCTACACATTGGTGGTGATTCGTGAGGTCCCCCTTCCATTGTAAAGCACTTTGGGTGCCTTGAAAGGCGCTTTAGAAAAGCATGGAGTTAATTCAATGGTCTTTTGGCCCTCAACAGCACCATCCAGGCAACGTTGCCTGCAAAAGCACTACCTTAACCCAAACCCCTTCACCCTCATCCTATCCCAAGATTAAGGGGGGAGTAAATGTTAAATTAAATTCAAGGCTAAAATAATTTCTGGATTCAAATGTAGGCCTACATTTGTCAACATCAGTGGTAGCCCATAATAAACTGTGGACATCAGAAACATTTAATCTTGCTTAGGCAACCAGAGTTTATTTCTATTTATTTATTTTTTTTACACTGTTTATCTGCCACCATTAGGCATTTAGGTTTGGTATTGGATTGTTTACACAGCCATGATTAATATGCATTCTCTTTATAACAAAGTAATTACACCTACAGTTGTTGGCTATAGTGCTCTGTGCTTCCATTGACTTGCCACCTCACCCAACCTCATCTTCTTTCAGTGCCCCTAAAGAGAGTTTTGCATTTCTGGTGCGCAGGCACCAGTTTCATAGCCTGACATAGCCCGACCATAATACTGCTGTTCATCCGTATTCATTCGTATTATGGGCGGGCTATGTCAGGCTACCAGTTTCATGTGCTCACCTAAAACTTTTAAATCTGCACCTAAAAGTTCCCGATTCCGGTGCGCTTTTATGTGCGCACGAATTCCCCCCTTTCCCCTCATCACTTTAGGGCCGTCTTTGTGTTATTAGAGCATAGGCCTATTCTGTAATTTATCACTTGATATTTTTTGCGCCGTTCCCTTAACCACCTCAGGCCAGTGGCCGTAATTTGCGTTGCTCAAATCCACATTTTTGATCCTTAGTGGGCACCGTATGCAGTCTTGCGCGCAGTGTATGTGCTCAGTTCTACGGCAGTAGATGTAACGCTCGGCTACCTCAAAATTTGGTTGTTGCTGTTAGTGGTCTGCACATGGTAAGAAAACTACATCAGTAAAACTTATGCAGTTGCTTAGATTTGTTGTGTGTATATACTTTGCCATGACTAATTAGACCTAAAGTGTGCGAACTTAATCTGCTGAAACATCATCTCAAGAGTGATTGACGTTACCTATGTTCTCCTTGTGCGTGCGGGGCAGTGATTTAAATTGTCACTATAATATAAGAAGTTAATGTTAACATGCTCATGTTATATTACACGTTATCCTTCAGGCCGGGATTTTCTTTGCAAGGCTAGTATAAACGTTTACTTTTTATGTAGATGATGTAGTGGGTCACCGACCCCTTTGACGACTGTGTTTGCTATATCATTGTGATCTGTAGCCTGATTACTTTTATGTTCTGTAGATATGGAGAGTGTTCAGAGTTCCATCGAGCGGTATTACATTGGAGTAGATGTGGGCACAGCCAGCGTTCGTGCAGCACTTGTTACCTGTGATGGGCAGGTCAAGAGCATGGCAGAAGAACCCATTAACATTTGGGAACCTCATCAAGACCACTATGTCCAGTCCTCCTCTGACATCTGGACCAAGTGCTGCAGCACAGTCAGAGTAGGCTAAATCAGCTTCAGTAATGACTATTAAATGATTACTAATGATGAAGACTTTCCCTAATGTTTCATGTTGAACTGTGTATGACATCTATTGCCTTTGTAATGTTTGATCTCTGAAGTACAATATTAACAAGGCAACTCATGACTTGGCAGAGAGTGACAGAGGGCATTGACAAGACCAAAGTCAAAGGGATTGGCTTTGATGCAACATGTTCCTTGGTGGTTTTGGACAAAAGCTTTCAGCCAGTTGCCGTTAATGATGATGGTAAGCAGTGTATTCATTCATTTGATCATATCAGGCAAAATTACACTGATCAAAAAATGTAAAGGAAAACTTTTATTATTGGGTATGGCATAGAGTCAGATGAATCTCTCTGACCTAGTCAGTAAAGTAGCAGAGGGAGTTGTTAATCAGTATCAACTGTGGTGATGGCATTAACAACAGGTGTATATCCTAAAGATGCCACCCGTCATCCTGTAGGAGCATGCTGCAACTTAGGCTAATTTCTTTTATTAGATTACTCACATTACAGACTCGTAAGGCAGCTTATTTTCAGAAATAGTACAAATAACAGTGCAGTCAATTAACAATATGAACATAATCGGGCAACAGTGCAATCATCAAGAACGAGATGGTGAGGTGACCGGAGCAGGAACAAGGAAGGTGCATGGCACATCGGAGTTGCTGGGCTCAGCATTGTTCTGGGGGAACAAGACACGACATGACATTATAGCATGCACGTTTATCCATTATAGAAAAATACAAATAAATACAATTTCAAAAGAGACAACTCTGCATTTTCACGTGCATTGACTGATTACTCCAACGTAAATAACGGCGATTTTCCTCATACGGCGTTTACAGAAGCTACACATTGCCACCATAGTGACCTCACACAATACATCAGTTATCACAATCTAAAACGGTTAAAGACAGTTAAATTATGGCAAAAAAAATGCTACTTACATTTGTGTTCTTCTCTTGTCGGGCGCCGCCATTGTAAAATGTTTCGCGTTGCCAGGTAATCGGGTTGTATTCTGGGAAATATCTCGTACCCCTCCAAACGGAGTCTGCCTGTCCGTACCCCTACGTTTCGAGGGCTACATAGCCCTCCCCCTTACCCCTACCCCTATGCCTTAACAAGTATTGGGATAGCCCTACCCCTACACGTGAACGCGCAAAACGGAGGGGTAGGGGTAAGGGGTAGGGCCAAGGGGTGAATTGAGATTGGGCCTTAGTCAAGAATGCATTGCACATGGGGGCCACAGAAGTTATTGAGAAACATTTTCTGTTGAAGAAATAATTTTGACAAAATGCATAAACCTGCCACACCATTAGGCTAGATCACTGAAAGCTGACAACTTTCTATTACTTGACTTGACATTAAAGGAGAAACCCGGTGAATCAAATGAAAAGCCCTGTTGTTCCAGGTACCTGATAGCTGTCTTTAAGAAAAAGAACGAGAAAATACATAGACCGAATAACAAACCGATTACTAATGCTGACTCAATGGGCATAATGATATGAAACTGAAAATAAGTTGCATCAAATTTTCTTATTCTTTCTCCTACCTGCAGCACTTGGCGAGTTTGAACAACAGGGCAATGGATTGATTTACACCGGATTTCTCCTTTTAAAAATGTAGCCTCCTTGTTTTCCAAAGACATTGCCCTATCCATCTGTTTAGATATCCAACAAAATTGTTTTACATTGAGATCTAGTGTATTTTCAAAGTGTTCCTTTAATTTTCTTGAGCAGTGTAGATATTGCCTATCTGTTGCATTAAAGGCCCAAATACATTCCCCTCCTGTTGTCCCTCAGGTGTCCGTGAGCGGAACGTGGTCATGTGGATGGACCACCGCGCCTCAAAGCAAGCCGCTCGGATCACTGCCACTGGCCACAGGGTCCTAAAGAGAGTTGGAGGGGTGATGTCTCCAGAAATGCAGCCCCCAAAGTTACTGTGGCTAAAAGAGGTGACGTGAAGTAATAGTCCTTAGTTACAATTAGCAAGAGATTCTATTCCTGAAATACTGTACCAGAGCCTGAAATGAGATCTAGCCACATCAGCAGTATGTGTAGCCGGTGGCGGTCCGCACCGCACACGGGTCTCGAACGCGCCACCCCGCAAGCTACAAACTCCCGGCGTGGGAGTGGAAAGCTCTAACTAACTGAGCTAAAAGCCTGAGCTTCTAACTCAGTGTGTTAGAAGCGCCCATGGAATTGGGTGATGAGGATTTACACGTACTACCGTCGAACTAGCCGAGCTAGCTGGCCTCTGTTACATATGCAGTTGTAAGAGTGTCCAGCCAGCGGTTAGTTGCTAACTACATAATAAGTGCGCAAATTCTCCCTCCCAAAAGACATGTTCACAGACATGGAGACTGGCACCCCATGGCTTTAGTGCACTAGCTAGCATGATGCTCCTAGTTTGTGGTGCTGCTTGAGCAGTGCTGGACCGTGTGAGAGAACCTCTGTTACACAGTCATAACAACAAGGTCCTTAAAGGAAAAAATCAACATGAAACAACAGAGTTACTGTATGGTCTGACTCATTCCTGATAATCCCTCTTCACATTTTTGGGAGTGTCATTTTCCATGGTACCTTTGTATCTTCTCCCATCATTTTGATTGATTTCCACACCCTCATGTTGCTACGGAATGTGATGTGCTGCAACAGGTCTGAGAGGTGTCAAAACTACTGAGAGGTTCGAGACAAAAGAATAATTTATCATGTGTTTCTACAAGTGCGTCACTGTACGGGAGTGAAAAATCTTGTGGCAATGTTGTATGTTTCTCTCAGTATGAAAATAATTTCAAATAAGACCCTCTCTCTACATTGTGTCAGAACCTGACAGGGAGCTGCTGGAAGGAAGCTGCTCATTTCTTTGACCTTCCAGATTTTTTATCTTGGAAAGCAACCGGATCTTTAGTAAGGTCAGTCAGAGACTTTTTTTTAAAATCAGGATCATCTTAATTGCACGTCTTCAGTTTGTGCTTGTACAATTTTTGGATTTCTTAGTTCTCACTGTTCCCTGTTACGAAGCATGAAAGAAAGAAACATTGTGCATGGATTATGGTCCCCCTATATTCCATTGTTTCCTAGATCCCTCTGCACTTTAGTTTGTAAATGGACCTATTCTCCTCCAGAAGGATGGGACGACACATTCTGGAGAAGCATTGGACTCGAGGACCTTTTGGAGAATGGCTACTCCAAAATAGGTAGGATGATTTGCAAACTAGTCTTTAGGACTCTAGCACTAAAATATGGAGAAAAAAAACAGAAACAGATTTTTTTTTTTTCATGAGAGTGAATTGAATTTATTGTTTTGCATAACAGATACAGGTATCTACTAGTTTTGTTAATTTGTAAATTATATGACCTCGTACAGTGCTGTGAGATGTTCCATTTGCTTTAAATGATTCTTCCCAACATTTAGAGGTCAGTTATTTCTGTGTAATGATGGATGTGATAATTGAATAACTGCTGCCAATGATGGCAGGTCTTAGCCTGACATAGCCCGACCATAATACTGCTGTTCATCCGTATTCATGGTCTGGAGGTTCTTTAACCTGATGCGATTATACTGTGGGGGGGGAGGGCATTCACTTCTGGTTTGAAACGATTGGACAGCTCGTCTAATCAGTTTCGCTTATTGGCCAGTAGACTCTCTACCGATGTAAACACGCCCCAGAAGACCGTTCCCAGACCATGGGATGAACATTCGTATTATGGGCGGGCTGTGTCAGGCTAGGCAGGTCTTGCACTTCAGATTGACATAATGCTAGTAGTAGAGACTATTCACTTGTCTCAATGGAACAGCTGGGTTCTAAAGAAAGTGTCTTTCTGAACTCTGGCATTGTTGGAAATTACAAGAAAATAAGTCCCTTCAGGATGACTCATGACCCATTTTGTTGGTCTTGTTGTGACTTATATTCCCATAATGACTGACAGACAAGACATTATCCCTAATAAAAACTGCTAGAAAATGTGGACATTGGCCATAGACTTGAAAACAAAGTAAAAGGGCTTGTAGTAAAACTTTTGTCATGATGCTCATTTTCACATTTTTTTGGAATAGGTGCCCGGACCTGCAGCCCAGGAACAGCTGTGGGTGAAGGGCTCACACAGGAGTCGGCTGCAGAGCTGGGGCTCGTCCCTGGCACAGCTGTGGCTGCCAGCCTCATAGACGCACATGCTGGAGGACTAGGTGAGGTCCTGTGCTATCGTTTTTGAGCTTAGACAGATGAGAGGCAGATGGAACGAATGAAGATCTAGCAGTTCATGCAAGGTGATAGTGTGCGGAACATTGATCTAACATACCATCAATGTTTTTTGACCGTCTAGCTTCCCTTGTATTCAAACTTCTTTAACAGGTGTAATCGGGGCTGATGTGACCGGATTCCACCTACCATGTGAAAAGGAACCTCTAACATCACGCTTAGCCTTGATTTGTGGCACATCATCTTGTCATATGGCAGTAGGTGTTGTTTATTTAACACCAATTGATGCCCAACTACATTGTATTTCTTCCATGACCATAAACATGTCTTTTTCCCTGGTGCTGTAGATCAGCCAGGACCCAATCTTTGTTCCCGGTGTTTGGGGACCGTACCGCTCTGCTATGGTGCCCATGCTGTGGTTGAACGAAGGAGGGCAGAGTGCCACCGGAAAACTGGTCAGTTCAGGTCGGTTATACTGGCCAAATAGAAGCCTATTGCACAGTCTGAAACTACATGCCTTGATTATTTGTTTTGCCGTGCGTACATAGAGTTTTCTGTCGGCAGATTGACCACATGGTGAAGGGCCACGCCGCATACCCTGAGCTAAAGGAGAAAGCAGAGAGAAGGTTAGTTCATAGAATGGATACAAACAACCATTAAAGTACACTATGAGCGTTTCTCAAAGTCGAGAATGCTTCCTAGGTAGAACTCTCCCTTTGGAAGTCGTACAATACAAAGAAGAGGTTCCATCATTGCGGCCTTAAAAAAATCTATGAATAAAGAATTTAGAATTCTTGACACTGGAACAGTGCTTGGCGCCAGGTCCCGAATAGATAAAAGTGGTTTTACATTTATGTGCATGAAGCTTCAATCTATTCGGGACCTCCAATTTTGTGTGCTTCAAATGTGTATTATTTGAAAGAAAGTGAATTTAGACATGTTTTAAATGTTATTACCCATTTTTTCAAGTCAGAAAGAGGCATAAATCCAATGCATTTCAATGATAGAATGTTCAGTTTACTACCATGGAATGTCGGAATGTTCAGGTGTGAAACAAGTCCATACTTAGGAAAAGCAGCCTTTCATGCTTGCATGCTTCCACGACTTGGAGAAATATTTCATGTTTATTTCATGTTTTTTGAGACTGGAAAAATGAACCTTCCTGTCAAATGACCTTCGCGACCTGACCCCTGATCCTCTTCTTGTCCCACCTAGTCAAGAGAGCACTTACTCCTTCCTAAACAAACACCTGGAGACTATGGCCAAAGACCCAGCCCACCTGGACCAGCTGACCAGCAGTCTGCATGTGTGGCCCGACTTCCATGGGAACCGGTCCCCTCTTGCCGACCCCACTCTTAAAGGCATGGTGAGTCAACAGAACTTTCACCAATCATTCTTACGGAGAAATTTGTTCTTAGATCCCACTTACGTAGTTTTTAAAGAAGATTTGTATTCACTGATATAGATTTTGAAAACCATATTTAAAGGTGCATACAGTCATGTGAAGTTTACTTGCTATCAGAAGATAAAATTGACTTTCCAGACACCCTGTGAATAATTCTAAAATACTTTTGCAACAATAACGATGTTGAAACAGTAGGCTATCTGAAGATGAAAGCAGGCAAACAAATTCAGCAGACACAGGTAGTCTGTAGGCTATGGAGCCTATTATAGAGTAGAGGGCGAATGTGCACGTTCGCTCAGCGCAGCCTAGCCTCTGTCTGTGCCAAGTCTTGTAGTTTGAACAGAGAGGTCGCAGATCAGCCTCGCGCCCGACTGTGAGACTCTCAATACTTAAAATCTGAGTCGCCAAATGTGAACACTGGTTAGCTCACAAACGTGTAGTGTTTTGTTGTGTCGTGGCTAATATCGGGTAATGTGAACTCGGCATAACAGTATTTGGATATCAGTCACAGGCTTGTGTGTTAATAGACACTTTTTTATTTCTGTCAGACAAAGCTTGTTAGCTATAACCGGACTCTTGCCAGAGGAATGTCGTTCTCCACACGTCCATCTGGGATCGTTCCATAGGAGAGGTGTTTTAGAAGGCAGGGCCTTATAAAAAATCCTTGCATATGATTGGATAAACCACTTATCCGTCATATTAATTGATGTGCTAACCACTCACATTTAAACAAACTTAACGAGGTAAAGGACACACTGTTGGTATTGATATTTTACAAATCAGTATCTAATTTGATAACAATTAGCATGTAATAACTGCTTGCTCAAGTAGGTGGTGTGTTTCTGGTTTGTCCAGTGATGGAATCTTGCTTGGAATTATGTAGCTCAGTATCTGTATTTGATCCCTTTAGATATTAGATTTACTCCTTGAATGTCAAAATATTTCAGTTGCATTTTCAAATGTAATTATTTAAATTCAATTTAATTACGTATCAATTTGATATCCTCTGGGATAGCTCTAATTCTCTCTCTCTCTCTCTCTCTCTCTCTCTCTCTCTCTCTCTCTCTCTCTCTCTCTCTCTCTCTCTCTCTCAGGTTGTGGGCCTATCCTTGTCCCAGACCCTGGATGACCTGGCCCTGTTATACCTGGCAACCATTCAAGCTATTGCTGTGAGTAATATAATCTTCTTGTGAAAGACATGCTTCTCATGTGAGCCTTGTGGACATTTGGAATGCCTCCTCTCCTCCTGTGTTTGTGCTATTCCAGCTTGGCACCAGACACATTCTAGAAGCCATGAAGGAAGCGGGCCACTGCATCACAACCCTCTTCCTGTGTGGAGGGCTCAGTAAGAATGCACTGTTTGTGCAGATGCATGCTAACGCTACAGGTAAGTGGTGACAAATTAGCATGTGGCTATACTGAATGCAGTCTACACTCTGAGCGGTATTCTCCGAGGTGCATAAGTCCAAAAAAGTGCTTAGTGGAGACTGAAAGGCATGGAGCTACTGTAGGCGCTTTTTTGGACTTAAGCACCTGGGAGAATACAGGCCTATTAGGCCTCATTTATAATGATGTGAATACACATATAGCATTATTAAACAGAGTCTATACAAATATCATGAAAAAACACTGAAAATCAGTTAAAGCAAATACATGAATGTGCTAAATAAACTTAGAGCATGGCTTTAAAATGCTCAAAATAAATATACAGTACAGACCAAAAGTTTGGACACACTTTCCCATTCAATTGTTTACTTTATTTTCATGACTATTCAGTTTGTAGATTGTCACTGAAGGCAACAAACTTATGAATGAACACGTGACATTATGTACTTAATAAAAAATAGTGTTGAAAACTTGTTTTATGTACTGGTTTCTTCAAAGTATCCAAGTGTGTCGGGAGGGCGCGCTCAACTTCAAAAGTAAGATAAACAAAAGACTTTGGGTGCGTGAAAAAAGAAGCAGAAAAATCCGCATGACGCACTGATGATGGCTTAGGCCGAAACGCGTTTGCATTGGACATGGTGGTATGCCAAATAAATAATGAGATATTATAGCTCGTGAGTGCGGATTTTTCTTCAAAGTATCCACCCTTTGCTGTGATTACTGCTTTGCACTCTAGGAATTCTCTTGATTCTCTTCAAGAAAAGGTTTTTCCAACTGTCTCCAACAGTTATTGCTTCCCAGAGATGCTTACAACTTGCTGGCTCTTTTGCCTTCACTCTGCGGTCCAGCTCACCCAAAACCATCTTGATTGGGTTCAGGTCCAAAAGTGTGTCCAAACTTCACACTTTTTTTGTTAAGTACATCATTTCATATGTGTTCATTCATGGTTTTGATCCCTTTAGTGAGAATCTACAATGAAAGTAGTCATGGAAATAAAGGAATCGCATTGAATGAGGTGTGTCCAAACTTTTGCTCTGTACTGTATGCATCAAGTCTGAGTAACAGTGTTCCAGGAGCACAAAAACTAGAGTAGACTGAAAACTATAACTCTACAACTATATACAGTAAACTTGGTTTAGATGCCTCTTTGCATGAAATCTCTCTTTCTATCAGTGTGACATTTGCCTAAAATATCAGAGTGAATGATACTTTGAACTTTGTGGTGTTGGCCATCCGTGAAAGAGGACCTCTTCATGCACGCTGTGGCAGCTGTACATTTTCACACACCACTGTGGCTTGTTGATGTGTCACTTCCTGAGTGTCCTTATTGGTTGTCTGCTGCATTGTAACTGTACGCTTGAAGCTTGTTTGAGAGTTTGTTCCCTTTTTGAGTGCATGTCCAGATAATCAAGCTCATAAACAAATGCTGTCTCTTATCAGTGCTGATAACTCTTGTTTAGGTCTGCCAGTGGTTCTGCCTGCTGAGAGGGAAGCGGTTTTAGTGGGAGCTGCTGTCTTAGGGGCTTGTGCCTCCCTTGATTATAAGTCCATCCAGGTGGGCCATAACACTCATAGCAATGATTTACACACAACACAATAGTTGAATTCATGTACTGTATCATATTTGGAGAAAGAAAACAAAATGACATAATATAGATAATAACTTCAGTGTCCTGTAATTATAGCCCGGCCCATGCCATACTGTTGTATGAGCTTTTTATTATTATTATGTTGATAACATGCCCTTTGTTTATCATTGCTGAAGCCTTTCAAACTAAATTGTCTTCCAGGAAGCAATGGAGAAGATGGCAAAAGTCGGAACAGTTGTAAAACCAAACCTTGAGCAAGATGAGTAAGGGCTCGTTATGCAATAGCACATGTTTCACAGTGTCACCAGTGGATTGCTTTGAACTGTTTAATAACCTTTCTTGGTGTTGCATGGGGAGCTTGTGACATTAGTAATCATTAATAGATTTTTTGCATAAGCACAACTAAGCGCTCTGTACATTATCTACTGTTTTGTTTAAATGTTTTGTTGTCATTGCAAAGATGAAAAACACAAACTGCATTGTTGTTAGCCTTTCAATTGGCTGTTAAAGTTAAAGCATATAGATGCCAAGAAACTCAATAAATTCTAAAGCACAATAAATTCTTTAACCCGTCTTCTAGGTTCTACAAGAGGAAATTTCGAGTGTTCATGCGGCTGTTTGTCCACCAGAGGGAGTGTTCGCTCCTCATGCAAGAGTGACCATGGGAGGACTCTCTCCACTATAAGGAGAAGTGGGCTTCACTACACTACAAGAAGTGGCATGGCTGACATTTAAATACCAGGGCACAGTTCTCCAATGAAATTCCACTTTAAAAAAAAAAAAAGAATTGAACTTTCAGTGTACAAAAATCTTTCAGCTGTTGCAACTGAACGCATAGTTGTTCACTTAATGGACAGCAGACATGGTTAATCCCAAGTTTGATTTTATTAAAAATAAATTATTTTATTGACTATTCTTTATTTCACTCATTTGAAATGTACTTTGGAATCGGGCGAGAGTCATTTCTCTATCAGTTGTTCCTCTCTGGTTTAGCCCTCTGCAATGGGGGCAGTTGTGGCAGTAGCTCATAACGCACTACAAGATCAAAGACCCTTCATTAGCCTTTGGTGTCTGGTGTTACCCTGATGAGAGGAAGTGTACAACTCCCCTCGCAACTGATGCCAATGGAGGGCATCAAACAGAATCATCATGCAGTCTTATTACATTTTTTTCCCTTCAATTTCTAAAAAGCTTTTTTTGTTCGATTTTTAGCCTGATTTTCAAAACTCTAAATACAATTAGCTCACCATCGATCTGTGGTAGCCATACAGTTGACAAATGTTTTCACACTATATGCAGTCAATTTCTAGGATGCTTACATTTCTTTACATACTGGATCACCCTCACCCCAAAATGTCTTTTATTTGCAAACTTTGCTTACTCACAGCATGCCAGATGGACATCTGACTTCCAAAATGCCATAGAGCACATAACCCCTTGTTCAGAAGTAACATTCATTCATTTTTGAATGAAGACTGGACAGGTAGGCCTATTTAATTGAAAAAAAGAGAAAAAACAGAAAAGGAAAAACACAAACCATCTTCAATTTCCATTGCAACTGGAGACATTGACAGGTGTTGACAACTAACTGATGAGTTGTTGTATGTAGTGTTTTGAGAAAATAATTACAGATTGGACAAAATCATGTTAGCAGCTGGGAAAATGCAATTCAATGATTACACAGAACTGGGGTATATTTATTCTTTTTTACTTCATAAAGTAAACAGAAATGGGGTTTTGAAGTCAATGTAGTCCATGAAGTCATGACATTTACTCTGTGAAGTCATGAAACTGAATGTGGTTTATGAAATGCCATGACTTTTTAGCATTTTGAAAGTCGGTGTGCTGTGACTTACAGTACATGTTTACTGTGTCAAAGAAACACATGGTAGTGTTTGGTATTTCATTTTTAGCCAGATTTTCTTTTTGGTGTTGGTTGGTCTTTCTTTTGAGGTTGTTTGCATATTGAAATATAGACCAGTGTTTAGGTAAAAAAAATGTGCTTTTGATAGGAAAACTGCTTTGTTTAACTACTGTATGTGATGTAGGTACTAAGAAGAAGTATTTCAAGTTAATGCTTGTTAATGATTGAAACAAAAAGAGACTGTAAACTGTCAGGAGCAAGCGATATAATGTAGCTTCAGTGTCTTAGGTCATTCCCACTGCCTGGTGTGTGAGACCTCAATGTTACCTTCCTCAATTTAAGGCTTCCTCTTATCGCTTCCTGCACTCATCTAAAACCGGCCTTGCTTTTTTCATCAACATCCCCTCTTGCATGTGTTGAATCTGATTTGATAGTGAGTTTGGCCAGTCTGCCTCAAAGCACACCAAGACTGGAATGGCCTTTTGAATATTATATTTGTGTCTCCTCATGAAATCATTTGCAGTTTTAAGCTTTGAATCTGACAACCAACATTGATGTAACCTTTACCCTTTATTTGACCAATTCTCAAACATTGTGTGCAAGAATCAGCTGATACTTTCGTGTAGGCCTACAGGTGCCCTTTTCCTAATTTCCAAAAAGAGCATTGAATTTATAAGCATTACATGGAACTGAATAATGTTTTTTTGTTTGTTTGTTTGATAGATGCACCCATACATAAAATACTTCACTAGAAAAGCACTCAGAGCACAAACCTCCGCCAAGGCAATGTGTTCACAGACACAAAATTGATTCCAGATGGTGTTCTGGATAGATCTCAAAATTGAATCAGTTCTTACTTTTCCCAATACACGTCCGAAAATTTCATCCAAATCCTTGCAGTATATTTTTGAGTTATTTTGTACACGGACAGACAGGCACACACACGCCGGCGAAAATATAAGCTCCTTGGCAGAGGTAAAAATCTCTAAGAATTTCCACTAAGAATTCCTCTAAGAATTTTCATGTTGTTCATGAAATGTCTTTTAAGAGTAGAGGGCTTCAAATTGGCAGCCTTCACTACTCAGAACGGAAGTGTTTTTCATTTAGATCAGACTCAACTATCTCTACACACTCAAGGACAAGCTATTTTATCTCATATAAATACTGACAAGATGTCAAAGTTGCTGACCTATCATAGTGGTTTACTTGTGGAGAGACTAAACTAACGTCACTGAACAACGGCCCACTGAACAACAAACCCAGATTGAGATGTTGATTCACTGATTATTCCAAATGGAGTCGTTGAGGAGACCAAGGCTAATAAGAAAGTCATAGTTTTAGACTGAAGAAAGTTCTAAAAAACCAAAGCACACAGAGAGTGTAGACCTCCACCAAGGTAGGGTCACTGGCGCTAGACCCAGACAATGTCCAGAAAGGTATCTTAACAACTGCAATGGTTCAAATTGAATCTGGAAATTTCGTTGTGAACTTGTTGTTTCGTTGTGAGCTTGTCACAGTTATTACAGTACATAGCCTGTCTGAAGTTTTGCACCTGCAAAATAATTCAACAAGGTCATTTGTACTTCTGAAACATAATTTGTTCTACATTTGTCCTTTATTGCAAATTCACACATTGCTTATAAAACCATGATAATTCTGTGCAAAATATGCTATACAAGTGTATGATGGTCCATCTGTACCCATTTCTAATGTTAACAAAAGGAGCAATAAAAGGCAAAACAAATCACGCAGGTTTAATTTAGGCTTTGTAAAATAGAGTTCTTATGGTTTTTCTCAACATAAACTTGACCTTATTGGGTGCTCATGGCCTGGGAGACGCAAGGTTTTACATGTTCAGTTACAAACACCGCATTACTGTGGAGAACTGAGGCTATGAGTGAGTGCCATCAGAAAATATAGGTGAAAATATTTGGCAATCTTGTTATTCATAAACAGTATCTATCTACAGTATGTGATAGCCTTGAGGGGAAAGACAAAATATATTGTCTCTGATCATCATTGTTCTTGGAGATGTAGGAGAACACATTGACCTGACCTCGACACTTCTCCATACAGGAGGAAAAACAACAAAGGCAAAACAGATTTAAAGATGAAGATAAGAGAACAAAAGTTTGGGTCTGACACAAAACCATTGGATCAATATGTATGATTTAGTCTGTGTGGTGTTCATCTTGTATAGCATACTGTATTGGATCAATATGTATGATTTAGTCTGTGTGGTGTTCATCTTGTATAGCATACTGTATTATATCAATCCAAGCACAAAGACACTTCATCACAAAGCCCAAGACATTTAAAAGTTGTGTTTATTTGAAGAAATCGGAACTTGGCACAAAGTTTTTCTTCTACAGAGACAAGTTGCCAGACTTGATCAGATAGAGCAAAGATTGCAGTAACCAGGGGTTTAATGGACATTGAACATAGGGGGTGTGGAACCCCCTACTTTTTGGAACAGATCATATATAAATTTCTTACTTTTTTCTTGGGCATTCATTTTTATCATTATATTATTAAGGTGTTGTTACCAGTGGCATCAATCAGTTATCACGTCAAGCAATAATCTCTCCAATAAGCTCATTATTATTGCAAAATTATTACAAATATAGCTTCACATTATAGTATGAACATAATCATGCAATGAAACTCTCATTGTAGGTAATCATTCGGAGGTGCCTGTGAAGGTTAGGCGGGCATCGTCAATATCATGTCCCCCACCCCATCAAAAAAAAAAAAGAGGGGGGAAAAAACCCCCACAGCACCTTTGGCTGTAACCCTTCTATTCCAGTCTACCAACAGTTGTATCAGGCTTTGCTGGGCTGTCTTGTGCTTGTGTTATTTCTCTACATCCATCACATACAGTACATCTATCAGTTCCGTCGGTACTTGTTGAGTCTGGGCATCAGGTGTCCTCTCCTGGGTGTTTTGTCAAGGTTGAGGTTGAGGTGTGTAGCGCATGTAGTTCTTCCCCGAGGGCAGTTCTCTGGTGCACACTCCACCTGGGAAGAGGTCTTCAGCCTCCTCTTCAGTCAGGCTGGGTGGAACCATGACATGGTCACCAGGCTTTCAAAGAGGAGAGGAGAAACTCAGAATGGTTATCAGAATATTAAAGGAATAGTTCACCTCTTTATGAAAATTGGTTATTCACCTCCTTACCTAGAGTTACATATGTGGGTAAGAGCATTTTGGTCTCAGTGCATGCATTGTCCTAGTCTGGCAACCCCAATTTTACCTTTAGCTTAGCATAGGCGCTGGAAAGTAAAGTTGCCAAAGAGTTGTTATCATTCTGGCAACATACATTCCAGCGCCTATGCTAAGCTAAAGCTAAAAAATTGAGGAAACTGGGGATGCCATACTAGAAAAACGCAAGCACTGAGACCAAAATGCTTTTACCCACATATGTAACTCCAGGTAAGGGGGTGAATAACCAATTTTCATTAAGAGGTGAAGTATTCCTTTAAAGCAAAAGTTTGATGTAATTCATGCATAGTCCTGTTGCACAAGACTGCTGACTGCACTAGATGCGAATGGAATGAAATAATTTAGAATTTGGAGCAATATAGACCAAACACAAAATCAAAAGCGAACATGCAGTTTATGTCGAGTCAATGGAACTTATAATCTTACTTTCAGTTTCGAATGTTGTAGGACTCAGTGTAAAGTGCTCAGTACCTCCGCCAAGTCTGTTTGTCTGTCTGTCAGCAGGATAACTCGAAAAGTACTGCACGGATTTGGATGACATTTTCGGACAATGTGTATAGGCCTATTGGGACAAGCAAGAACTGATTTGATTTTGGGGGCAATCGGTGATCCAGAACATGATCTGGAATGTATATTGTGTCTGTGACCACACTGCCTTGGCGGAGGTCTGTGCTCTCTAGTTCATATTTGCATTCGTGTTTGTCAGCCAACTGTATGTTGTTCCAAATTCTTTCATTCCACTCGCAATGTAGAGCAGTCAGCAGGCTCATGCAACAGGGCTATGCTTGCATTACACCAAGCACTGCTTTAAGATAAGCAGTTCCATTCACAAGAAGTTATTTTTCACTTGGCCTGAATGCCTTTTTTTGAAATTGCATGTTGTAACTGTAGTAGTGCTTTGAGTTCAGTGAAACTGCAGGCAGCATTCTCACCTTCCAGTCCACTGGTGTGGCCACGCGTTTTGTAGCAGTCAGCTGGAGGGAATCAATGACCCTAAGGATCTCGTCAAAGTTGCGGCCTGTTGTGGCTGGATAGAGGATCGAGAGCTTCAGCCTCTTGTCAGGACCAATGATAAACACCTGTGAAGGTAAACACCAGGTATGTTGACCATTGAATAAGAAATAAGGAATTAGAAAAGACCATTAGAAAAAGGAACAACAATTGGCATTCTGTATATTATAAATAATGGAAATCATTCTGTTGATAACTGGCTGGCATTTTCACAGATATTCAATGTTCAGTGTGTTCCTTTTTAGCTCTATATTATTCCTCTCTATCCTCCAAGTCACTCCAAGTATGTGATCAAATTGTTGTGCCATTTTGATATCAATGAGAGAGAAATTCTATTCACAAATGCCACAGCCTGCTGTACCACAACACATTGATTTATTACCTGTGGAAAACATTGCATGCGGGTACATACAGTATGAGCATAGTTATTTTAACTCCTGTCCTCTTTCTAACATGGACAAGGAACCATAGGACACTGCTCTTTTCAATAAAGCATTACTCATGTCCAAATTAAAGGAAGACTTCACCTCTTTATGAAAATTGGTTATTCACTCCCTTACCTGGAGTTATATATGTGGGGAAAGCATTTTGGTCTCAGTGTTTGCGTTTTCCTAGTATGGCATCCCCAATTTCCCCCATTTTTCAGCTTTAGCTTAGCATAGGCTTTGGAATGTAATGTTGCCAGATAGCAACTCTTTGGCAACTTTACTTTCCAGCATCTATGCTAAGATAAAGTTAAACTGGGATTGCCAGATTAGGACAACGCATGCACTGAGACCAAAATGCTCTTACCCACATACAGTATGTAACTCCAGGTAAGGGGGTAAATAACCAATTTTCATAAAGACGTGAACTATTCCTTTAAGTTGCTACTGCAAATAAATCATTACTATCATGGTTGCCTAAATGTTTACATAGCACCGTAGACACACGATAAACACGATGCCGGAGAAAGAGATGATAAATTGGGTTTGTCCGTACTCACACAACGAGCTGTGAAGGGCATGCCGTCTTTGTCTTTGGCATCTGGATCCAGCATACCCAGAGCCAAGGCCAGGTGACGATTAGGGTCCGCAATGATAGGATAAGGAAATGTGTAGGAAGGGTCCTCATCATTGTAAGCTATGATATCCTGTAAGATCATATCATAAAGGTTTGCTTCAGTAACACAGAGATAGGTACCATACTGATGTTATGATTGTTTTGTAATTTGTATTTTATGTGATCTCTTCTATCCTTTAAGGACCAGTAACTCACACACTCTTACAGATGATAGTTTTCTGCAATTTATGGCCAAAGTACAAAATAGTTTTGTTTGACATCCATTGCATGTATACTGTAGCATACTTGTGGGAGAAGTAAAGATACCTTTATCCACTCGTGATGGTCCTCCAGACTGTCAACAGACAAAGCAATCATTTTGACATTCCGTTGAGAGAATTCTTCACTTAGTCGGGCAGCACGACCAAGCTCTGTGGTACACACAGGTGTGTAATCCTGTGGATGTGAAAACAGGATACCCCATCTGTGGAGACGTAGAAGAACTGATTTAGTTTAGGTCAAACATTACATCAGATATTGATAGTTATTCAGCTCTAACATACACATCACATCTATTTGTGTGTGTGTGTGTGTGTGTGTGTGTGTGTGTGTGTGTGTGTGTGTGTGTGCACTGTGACACTGTTTGTCATGACACTGTTGAAAATTTAAAAAAAAAAAAGATGTTGATAGATATGTTAGTCTTTGAGATCACTAGCCTAGAATCAGACACATAGAGTTTTCCTAATGTCAGCATTCCATTGTTTGAGGAAACAACAGCACATCAACACGCAAAGTCCTGCTGGCAATGAGTAAAAAAAGCGCATTGTTCTCGCACACTCCAACAACCCATGCTTTCATTAGAATTCTGAAACGAAACTTGCAATGCAAAGTTTCTATATAGCCCAAGGTAGCTTCGGTTAAGTAAAGTTCCTGTTAACAGAGGCATGTCTAATCCGGGAAGTAACAAACAGTTGGTATAATGTTGATGGGTATGCGTATTCCAATGTGCCTCACTAACGCATCCTATCCACTTACACACGTATTAAATGCAAACCACTTCCATCTGAATGTCCCATAATTCTTCCATTCTTGCAGTGGCTGCACGTAACTGTGTGGGTTATGGATTCATCTCATCCGACAGAATCCGACGAGATGCCAAATAAGTGGGCTAATGTACGAGTGGACAGCACTAAAGAATTATTGGATACTTACTGATCTCCCAGGAAGTCGTGTAAATTTATTGTACCAATAGTAGTTTCGGCTTCGAAATTTGGAAATGTTTCCCCGAGTAATATGCCAGGCATTCTGTCCGCTGTATGACGGTCAAATGAGGATGGTGTTTGCATCCGGTAGCGCCTACTACTAAGCAGGTGATGATGGGGCGGTCGCCTTTTTAAGGCCACATATTTGCGTCATAGTTTAGCGTGAGTAGTGATGGCCTTTCTTTATCATAATTTTGCTGAATTCGAAAAAACAAACCAGCTGCCGATACCATGAAAGTAATCTAATCCATAGAATGACCTGGCTACACATATCTCGGATGATTGGTAGCAGTTAATTAAACAGCAAAAGGGAAATTGAGAATTACTGGGAAATAAGACTCTTGAAATATAGTTACTGTTTGAAGACACATTTAAATATTTAAATCCTCTGGCCACAGGGGTGGTAGAACAGCACCTTTACTAGAGCCTACCACGTGATTACTGTCATTCCAGTCGCCCCACAGCATCGCACTTGCCCACAACCTTGTACCGGCAATGTTGATTACGCATGGACACATGGAGTAGCTTCCTCAGGAAAATAAATAGGTTGTGTCTTAAATATGTATTTTAATTAAGAGTGCAGACTTGTAACCCTTATTTGCGTGCACAGTTGGGTTGCTTGATAGAAATCACTAACTTTCAAAATGCCATCACCTAAAGCAAGAAGGAACGGCAATCGAAGTGGAAGCATTTCGGGACTATGTGGCAACAGTGGCAACGGCAGATTTGACTCCGGAACATTACCCCCTCGTAGGTCGTTTGATAACTCGTCGCGACGCCGTGCTTCAAGTGTCTCCAACATATTCGTTATTGGCGCACAGTCTCAGGGCAATCCGGAGCGCCTCAGCGCCTCTATCCTAACCATTGCATTTCGATTTTTACTGGCTATTGACTTATGGCTTTCGAAAAAACTTGGCGTTTGTACTTGCGAAGACTCCCTGCTGGGGAGCATAAGGCCTCTGATAAAACTAGTTGAGGTCAGTGGCCATGGAGTGCCATGGCTTCTAAGCGCACTTTACGGGTTGTACAACAGCGACTCGGCAGTTGAATTGGAAACAATGCTAAACCTTTTAATTGGTAAGTATTTAACAGTGGTGGACAAAATAAACTTACCATGCATACTCAAGTAGAAGTAGCTGGTGTAAACTGGTGTAAAAATAGTGCTAAAATATTAGTACTCACACAACCTCCTTTACTCAAGGACTGTACTCTGAAGTGTACTTAAAATATCAGGTAAAGAAGCACACAACATATAGGCTACCAATGCAATACGTGTAGCTCCTCAAAAAAACTTGATGTATTGTACAGTACCAAGGGTAAACGGAGAGACATATTTTGGTTGTGGTGAGCATACTGACATAGTTCAGTGGGGAATTTAGGACATTTGACAAAGTGTTTCTGCTGTCATGGCCGGTATCTGTTTTTGACATGCACTGTGTTGCAAGTTAAGACCCACTGTTTTGGTCCCATTCGTCCCATATGACCCTTAATTACATCAACACAAAACGTGCACTTATAGATTGTGTTATACATTGTTACTTCCCATCTCTTGTATTGTAGGTAGCTACATGTATCTGCTACTCTTCTCTGTGGAATGTGTTATGTTAGTTTGGATAGGTTGGCCCCAAAGTACAGTCATTCTTATTCCCAAATTTAAATAGATCCCAAAATCTCTGAGGTAAAGTGTGTCCTTTTGGTAATCTTTTTTTTGTAATTTTGTTTCTGATAGTCATGGTCATGGAAAAGATTAAGTTTTACTGACCCAAAGCCTGTATCTAATATTTCCCAGTCACAACACATGTGCATCTATTACGCCATCAATGATTTTTGCTTGGTCATAATTAATTGTGTAGCCTACACCCACTCAGCCTTCCATTCAGCAGACACAGAGAGAGAGAGAGAGAGAGAGAGAGAGAGAGAGAGAGAGAGAGACGCACGCACACACACACACACACACACACACACACACACACACACACACACACACACACACACCTTGACACAGTAAACATATGGCAGTCTCTGGAATTGCAGTTGTTTGTAATGCCCGATGATCCCTCAGCTGTGGTTCCTGTGGTGTCCATTTATATCCTGGCTATCTCAGCTCCATCAATGAGCAGGCTGCAGCAGCTGCCGCCCTGAGCCCGTGAGAACAGAGGGCATCACAGTGGAAAAATATTCCCTTTTAGCCACCCCACAAAAAGTGTCACCTCTGGGGGCCTGGAAGTATGAGGGAGAGAGTGAAGCTATGGCAACACACACACACACATGCGTGCACACACACTCACAACACAGAGACAACCAGGGCACACACACACACACACACACACACACACACACACACACACACACACTCACAACACACAGACAGGTGTGCATGCACAGACACACACACACACACACACACACACACTCACACTATCACTCAAAAGACAGACAAGCAAGGCTCACACAGACAAACTTACATGCACAAACACACACACATGCACATGCACACACACACACACACACACACACACACTATCACTCAAAAGACAGACAAGCAAGGCTCACACAGACAAACTTACATGCACAAACACACACACGCACACGCACACACACACACAGGTCCTATGTATGTTCAAACAGAGCCTGTCTCTATTCCTATGCACTGAGGTAACCATAGGAATTGTTTAGATGTGTGTGTGACTCCATCTGTCAGTCATGCCTGTGATGTTTGAAGCTGCCCTGCCGTAGGAGCTCACAAATGTAACTGTACAGGGCCAAAGAGCTGAAAAGTTAAAGGTCAAGTTCAAACACCAGCAGCATAGAAAGGATCTCTAACTCCAGAGAACAATCTGAAGCTGAATTTGGAGCAGTATTTGGACCAGGGAACATTTCTTCACCTAACTGATTAACGACCATGCGTGTGAGGTGTTGAATACAGTAGATGGCAGTGAGTTCCTAACCGTTTTGCTGGAGGTATCTGCATTACAGTAAAGAAATATATGGTTGATTTGAGAGGGCATTATTTAAGAGGGGCAGGGGGGAATGCACTTCCGGCACCTCAGATAAATGAATAGATAAATGAATAGATAAATTCATATCGCCCCATTCTTCTTCATAAAATATTTTGTCAGTACATATATTTTTTGTAAATTGTCATTCATACAATATCCCGCTTTCATGTTTCTTTAATAAACATGTAACTCTAATTTTTTTTTCTTTATTGCACCAACACAAAATTTGAGTTTCCCCTCCTGCCAAATCTCACTTTAACCACTGTTTATGATATGGTGATTGATTTGGTGTGGTACTAATATTTCTCTCTCTCTCTCTCTCTCTCCCAGCCTTAGTGTTGGACATGGCATTAGTGGGAGTTGTGAAAGCCATAGTGCGACGTCGACCCCCATCCTACAGTCGCTCGGACTTGTTCATGCCCTTCGCGGTGGACCGCTTCTCGTTCCCATCAGGCCATGCAACCCGGGCGGCAATGTGCGCCTGCTTCCTGATGACACGCTTGACGTTGGCCGGGCCGTTACACGCCCTTCTGCCCGTCTGGGCCGGTCTGGTAGGCCTCTCACGGGTTCTACTCGGCCAGAGCTACGTGACGGACGTACTCTTCGGCCTCGGCCTGGGCGGCTGCCACTACAGGCTGGCGGAGAGGTTTTGGCTGTCCCCCGAGAGACTGCAGGACGTTCTCGTGACCTTCCTGCGTGACAACTTGGCTGGAGTGTGATTGGACCCCTGACCCCCTCCACTACCAACCAGAGTTTAACCGAGGCTCTTGAGAGACTTGTCGGGAATTACAAGCGGATTGTCCAGGAGTGGCTTGGCAATGATGTGTATGCCAAAGGCTTGGCATGTTGGCGAAGGATATACCGGAAAGGGGGAAAGGAAAAATATTGTGTAGTCCCATCACTTGTTTTCTGTTGTGGACATCCAGTAGATTTGTTTTGATTAAGTGTGAATGCAAGTGTTGAGTACTGCAGAGAATGTTGCAACTATGCAACGATCAGTTGCAATAATAACCAGTCAAAGTAAAGGAGCATTGAACAATATAATATATTTTCTTAATTGTGTGGATGGCACACATGGTGCGTGGATGGTGTATGTATAACAAAAAGGTAAATGTGAACACCTGGTTGGCTGTCAAGCATCCATGATATGTATGTGTGATAAAGTACTGTTTAATTAAAACACGAGATTACAAATTGGTCACAGTTTGAATCTGTTGTACATCATAATTGCACTTGCAAATGCATTCCTGGCCGACACATGGCAAAACTTGTGAGAACAAAATCATCCTACTTTAGCTGTGGCTGTATGACTCATCATGTGGTGATTACCTTTTTATGACTTCCTGTAAGATAGAGAAGTTAGATGTTATAGTGGTCGGACTTGTGATAGCCAGCAAAAGAAATAGGATGCTGGTGACATTATGCATGTTGCTATTACTGTCAGTTGCAGTTATATCAGTGAATACATTAGTGGTGCTTTGTAGATTAGGTCCAAGAGCGAACAACAGAAAACACATTTTTAAAGGGGTCATATTATGCCTTTTTCAAGCTAACTTTTTTAGCTCTAATGCTCAGAACAGGCTGTTTCTCACGGGGGCGTGCACCAGGTAACTAGACACATGCAGCCAACACATTGAGGATTCCTGCAGTAGCCTATGACAGGCCACCCCTAATTAGTCAATTAATAATTTTTCATCGTTCCCAGCTGAAAAGTGGCTGTCAATGTTGTGTGACCTCACCCACCTTATCCTGTGATATACGTAGTTAGGAAAATTCCAAACAGGTGGTTTAAGCACAAAGTAGTTGTGCAGTTTCAAACTTACAGTGTGTGTAGAGGCAGTATAGACCCAAGAAACACATTCAAAAGCCATAAAAAGTGTTTTTTCCATAATTCAATTCAATTCAATTTTATTTGTATAGCGCACAAATACAGTACATTGTCTCACGGCGCTTTACAGACAGTACGGGAAGCATCCATGAGAATCAGGGGCAAGGAAAAACTCCCTCGCTTTGTAAATAATTTGTTATGTAGGAAGAAACCTTGGGCAGATCCACGCCTCATGGACTCAGCCTACCTGCCTGGGGCCTAATAAAGTATCCATAAAGTCTGATGCATAGATTGACCGTGGTTAACACAAAACAGTATGAGTACTGAATGTAGTCAGAGATGATATACACATAGTTTGTGTGACAGTCAGGGCCAAGGGATGGAGTCAGTAGTTGGAGTGTGGGATTAGTCAGTAATTGGAGTGGGATCAGAGTTCATTGGGTGTTGGTCGCCATCTAAGTAGTGGTCATCAGGGGGCCATCAGGCCAGTTCCATCATGACCCCCTTAAATAAAATCTTACCACCAAAGGCCCCCTTAAATAAAATCTTACCACCAAAGGCCCAGGAGATGGCGCTAACAGTATATTTGCTAGACAGGCCCTCATTGAGCTCAAATAAGGAAAAAACAACATTGAATATGGTATTTTAATTTTTAAAAAATTCATTACAGCAATTGGATTTATTCCTCATATATGGACCCATGTATCTTATATTGTGAAATTTGTGATTTGAATATGTAGGCTATCACAGTATGCCTGTGTGTGCCTGTCCCAGTATTCATAATGCCTGTTCCTGATACGTTTGAGGAGAAAAAAGATCAAGAATGCTCTTGGCAATGCAGTTGTGAATAGAATGATAGTTTTAAAAAGCCTTGTTCCTACTTGCTGTCAGCAATGTTACAGTTAATATCAGGTTTGTGTATGTTTGTGTTTATGTTTTGTAATTCTTCCCAAATACTTTTGACTAACAAAGTCTACATTATAATTGACTGGAGTACAAAGCAAAACATACAGAGGAACAGTATCTCACCCCTGGCATCAGGCTTACTGGAGAAACTCTGTGTTATTGTTTTGGGGGGCAGGCTGTCCCCATGTCTTTATTTTCTGTTTACGTTAGCCTGGGTATCATTTTGGTATCTTTTTTCAGTGATTAAGTTGAATGAAGAGCTAGCATATCATGAGGAGACATTCTTTTAGTTCTAAAATGTGTTATGTATTTACAAAGCACAAAAGATTGCTGACTGCACCTTTAGCAGTTTTATACTCTATGTCTTAAAGAAGAATTCATATACTGGTTACAGTAATAACACTTGGATGGGGTAACATTTTTAACATTTTAATTAAATTATTACAGTGAAATATGTCATTGATTGTGTAAGTAACAATTTGCGATAGATTTCATACAAAAATACATTTTAGGTAAATAACCACAATATTCTATGTACATAAGTAACCAGCTTGTTTGAATAATACTCTGCTTTTAAACTATTTAAGCACAAAATATACAGAATTACTCGGTCATTCTTACTAAAGCAGTTTCAAACTTAAAAAAGGGAGATTTTTGAACCATAGGCTATATGCCAGTTTTGCCAGTACTATAACAATACTTCAGTCTTTCATTCTTAGTTGTTTTGTATGCTTAGAGGCTGGCATCAGCTTTTGCCAGCTGTATGTCATAGGTGACCATGTGATAGTTATCCCAAGCATAAAGCTTCTTATTGGCTGGGTTGTAGTCGACCATGCTGTTGTACAGGTAGCGGTTATGGAAGGGTACGCTGATGGCCTGGGTTTGGTTGGTGTGTGTGTCGAACATGTAGTTGATAGTGGTGTTGGGCAGGATGTAGCTGGCCACTGTGTAGAGGCGGCCGCACACCATGAAGGCGTTGGCCACTGTGTTCTTGCGGACGTTGGTCTCCCAGCTCTGTGTCACCTCCAGGTTCTCAGGGTTCAGCTTGGAGATGACGATGGCCCCCTTAGCCTTGTTGGTGCTGTAGATTGCCCAGAGGCCTTCCTCATCCACAGCCAGGTCGATGTCGGTGTAGCCGCCCCAGGAGTAAGGGTGCTGGCCGTGGAAGCCGGCGTGGGGGAGGTCCAACCGCGCGGCGATGTTCTCTTGTGCCAGGTCGAAGCGGATGAGGGTGCGGCTACGTCGGCGCTGGAAGTAGAATGAGCCACGATAGATGGTGGCGCCGGTGCTTTCTACGGCATCGGGCAGGGGCAGTACCTTCATGGGGAAGCCCTTACCCAGTTGCTCCATGTCCTCATAGGCGAAGAGCTGCTTCACCTCCTTGCCCACCGCGTCGATGCGCCACACTGTGCTGGGCCCGTAGGGAGGCCCCATAGGCTCTGGGTCCTGGAACCAGACGCCATATTTGCCTGTGATGCCGCCAGCCTTACGGTGAGTCACCGGCTTCTGCACTGAAGCCAGCACGCCACAGCCTGCAGAGCAAAGTCATTAAACATTGACAAACCCTCAATTTACAGTGATGTTTACATGACCCACCTGTCAGGAATGTACTGTAAATGGCTTAAGTAGTAGCATGGATGATGGTAATTGTATCATCTTGTGCTTTAATACTTATGGAAATGCGGAGGTTAATTTCAATTATTATAAGTTTGTAAAGTTGTTCTCACAGTGTGTAGGTGTGTACAGGTGTTGAATGTTTTTAGTACCTGGTGTGTCCTGGTGTTTTTGTCCCTGCTGGATCTGAGGTGGGGCTGGCACTTCAGACACCTCAGCTTTCATCTCCTGAAAAGCTCCGCTCCCCAACTGGAAAGCAGGATCTGAGGACAGGATGGAGCATCAAGATATCAAAGAGAACAATCAGTCACATGTATTTGTTTGAGTCATCTTAACATTCAGAACTTCTGAAAGGTAGATTGAACTTCTCTATTCTCCTCTTATGATAGTAGAAACGAGTAGAAACGAGCACTAACAAAGCAGCATTCAGCAGAGACACACACACACACACACACACACACACACACACACACACACACACACACACACACACACAGTGAGCTCACCGCTGACTGCCGTGGGGAGGTGCGGACTCTGAGGCTGATGGCAGGGCCTTTGCCTCAGCTCCTCAGCTTCCAACGTCAGCTCCTCCAGCCGCCTCTGGAGGTCCAGCACCTGCACATTCAGACGGTCCTTGTCCTGCCGGAGCTGAGTGACCTCCTCAGTGGCCCTCAGCCCAGACTCCACTCCTGCCTCTGCTCCTCCTTGCTCCCCCAGCAGTCGGCTCACCAGCGCCTCCAGCAGGGTGAGACGTGCCCTCACACCCTCTCCCTCAGGGCCCCCATCTCCTGTCTGAGGGCAGCTGGACTCGGCCGGACTGTCCACGGTGAAGGTGTACTGACAGCGGCCGGAGGAGTCAGCGTTGGCCCTGCGGAACGACGCGGAACGGACCTGCCCGTGGCTGCCCACCGCCAGGCAGCACAGGTAGACGGCAAGCTGGAACCACATGGTTGGCTCGTAGGTGACTCTTCAGAGTTTTAGGAGCGTGTAGGAGTCAGGAGCCGGTCTTGTTTTGGTGGTGGTCTTGACTCAGGCTTGGTCCGTTTGCTTTTGTATTGCTGAGTAGGTTCTGTTTTGGTTTGCCAGTAGCTGGTCAGAGGCGACCTGTCCTGCTGTTGACTCTGCTGTTTGTTTGCCTGAGCTCAGAGAGGTGTTGGGCTTGATATTTATACACACTCTAGACCAGACAGTGGGAGGGGTAAAAGCACACAGGTGCCTGTCAAAGACAGCAAAGACAACATGAGTCGGACCTGGAGGCGGGGACACTAGGGGTGTGTGATGTAATGTGCTGCATTTCCCAAATGTTTTTCCATGTGCAGAACCTGTTTTTGGGCACCACTGCAACTTCTCCACTTTTCGACACGTTTATTGCACCTGCATGTGTGCTGCTGCTGCTGCTGCTGCCCATGTAAAGACTTCTGACTGGCCTCTGGAGATAGACGGCTACTCTGGGCATGGACACGTGGATGGGGGAGAGGTCAAGGTTAGAGGTCAAGGTTAAAGGTCATGTTTACACCTCTGGAATAGGAGTCTGCACAGCTGCTCTTAGCTGCGAGGGGCTAATAACCCTATTACGTAACCCACTGCCAGACTGGGTGAATAATATCATTTCATATCATATCAATGCATTTTTCAAAGAGTAAGCGATCACCTTATCACCCAAGTTAGTGTCTGATGTGTTATGGTTGCCCTACATCACATTGCATATCACTGTAAACAGGGCAGATGATGGGCAGTAGGAATGACTCTGTCATGTTTCTTACTCATAGTGACATGCAACCCATCCAGCACATTAAGTCATTAAGTCAGTTGATCTTCAGAGCTTCACAGTTTGACCTTGGATGTAAAACTACCTCAACCTTTAAGGAGATAACACTGTTGGATGATAATCCTGAAGAAATGTGTGTGACACAGAGTGCCTGTGATTCCAGTTGTATACATGGAAAATGCTCTGTCTCTAACACATAATAGTCATACAAAATGTTCTTACACCCTGAATATAAAGCTTCAAGCTGTTTGAACTGGAGCTTGTTTTGTCACCCTGTCAGAATGACAGATCTATAGGTGTCAAGGGTTAACATCCCAGCTCTTAGATCTGTTTGCAAATGCACATATTCTATTTCATTCACTCAGACCTGAAATAGAAAGAAAAGTGTTTATTTTTATTTTGACCTAATTGCCTTTAGCCATACTCATTCTTTCGCACCTAAACCAGAAAGATCTACTTCTGTTCTCCTCCCTCCCAAAGCCACTTGTTTTTTTTTTTTTACGCTAAAGCTACTAATGTGCACTCTGACCATAGTAATATGATATCAAATTAGCCCCGTTTACATGGACACTTCTAATCTGATTATTTAACCCAATATTCCATTTTAGATTGCATTTATGAATGCATCTCCTTGGATACTGTTCTATAGAATGCACATGGAATCTTTCTAATCAGATTAGAAGTGTCCATGTAAACTCGGCTAGTGCCTTGAAGTCAATAGCTTAATGCTTTCAACTGAAATATGCATTTCCTATGTGTTCTTTCAACCCAAAGGGACTATTTTACTGTAACCTAAAACATTACGCATGTTAATGATGTTTAGTACATCAACATTCCACCTTTAACCAGTATTCACATAATCTTCACACGTGTTTACACGTCCTCTCGTTACCACATCAACGAGGAGGACGAGGTTCCGTGATTTAGCCCGTAAACAGGTTGCCGTTACAGTTCATGATTGGCCCCAGATGCCCTACTTTGAAACAGATGGCACCACAACTAAGATATGCCCCATTGTCACCGAGTGTCTAGACATTGATTGTTTACAGAGGGAAAAACACCACGCTCGGCCCATGGCGACTAAAGGAGGATGTTCATTAGAGAAGAGTAGATCCTGTCTTAAGAGGTGAAAACATTCATCACTCAATATTTTATGGGAGAGAGTGAGAGAGGGAGAGGGAGGGAGAGAGAGAGAGAGGGAGAGAGAGAGAGAGAGAGAGAGAGAGAGAGAGAGAGAGAGAGAGAGAGAGAGAGAATCCAACCTCTTCATTTGTGCATGATCTGACAAGTTAACCCACTGAGTCAGTCACTCTTCTTCCCAGCAGCAGCAATTTGAACTCATTCAGCCCCTGTGCTGAAGGTGCATAACATTTGGGCAGCATCCCTTCTTCGCAGCAGGTGAGTCGGACACGTGTAAGCGTCACACCACCTCCACCACCCCCTGCCCCCCCCCTTTGAGTTTGTGGGTCCCCTGAGAGCAATGCTTTGCCCCCACCACCTTCGGACCCAAACGAGACACAGGAAGCCTGGTAGACTTGTTTATGGGCGAGTGTTTTTGAAGCAGATGTTTACAATAGGAATGACAAGAAGAGAGGTCCTCAACACAGTGCATGGAGGCTTCAGATAAACAAACAATGTGGAGTGAGTGTGGAGAGGGGTGGTGGTGGTGGTGGTGGTGGGGGGGGGGGGTGAGTGGGGGTGCTGAGAGTGCAGCCAGTGGGCTGGTGCTTCTAGTCCTCCACACGGATCCTTTAGGGGTAAAATAAAAATGGCTTTTACACTCCCAGCTGGGTTGCGGTAATACTCGACAGCGCCATGACTGAAATGATGATGATTTATCCTCTGTGCGTTTCCTGAAACCCACCTTCCCACACGCTCACAAGGAATTTTCCACAGGCGCTTAGTGCTCTCGACAGCAGACCGCTGGATGTTTCTTACAGACATAAATGCGCTAAGGAAGGATTGTTAAGCTCATTTTTCTTCCTAATTCTATTCAAGACATGCCAGCGCTTTGCAGAGTTCCAGGTGTGTAGACATTGGTCAGGTGGCCAATGAAAAGGACACCCTGAGGAGATTGATCCCATCAAAGCAAAAGGGATGGAAACATACAGGACTCATTACAGGCCATACATTATAGCCCCTACTTTAGCACTTACTCCATTCTACCTGGTGACAGGTAGATATTATCCATTTGACCTCAGGAGAGGGAGAAGAAATGTCTTCTCCTTGGGTTGTTAAACTTATGTCACTTATGTAAGTCAGGAGTTGCATGACAGTATACTGTATAAGTGAACTCATTTGTTGCCATTACCATTTTATGACCTCTTATGCATTCATAGTAGACCACAACATATTCACTACTCGATGAATAGGCCAAGGTGTGGTTGTGTTTTCTCCCACTTTAATGAGATGGAGCACCACTGTAAAAAGTGATTCATTAGGTCAATGTAAAATCTTTATTGTGAATTGCTGCCCTATTTTTTCTCTACTATATGAGTTGCAATGAAATCTAGGGCTTTTTTACAGTGTAAGGTGAAACTACTTTAAGTCAAAGTAAGGACTTTCCATTTAAAACTTGTATTAACACCACCAACCACCAACACTTCAGCTACGGTAGCTGAATGCCGGTGTATTTTATGCAATGTCTTAAGTGTCCTTGTTAAAATGGTGTAGCAATTAGGTAACATGTCAACCATTCAATGCTCAGACCAAAGGTGTGTAAAGTGCTATGTCATATGCAATCAATTTTCCAGAATGTTAAAACAGGCTTACTGTAATGGATGGGGTGCTGGTCTGACTCCTAATAGCTTAGACCATTGCTTGATGAATCTCCTCTTTCTCTGATCACCAATCGCTTCATGTGGAGTTCAGAATGCTAATAGGTCAAAAAAATAAATAAAAATAAAAAAATAAATAAAAAATACAATGTTTATTCCTTTTCAAGTGTGCTTTTACTGTAGCTAGGGTTTCAACCTAAGGGTTGCACAATTATGGGTTATTAAATGGGCTGATTTAAAAGTTAAAAGTCTATTGCACCGTAGGACATTTAGTCAGAATTAGATTGTGCAGCAGACCCCAGTAGTCCAGTGGTGCCCTAACAGCAGGTACCTGTCTGTGCTGCTGGGTAAAGTGGGTGTTTGAGAGGCTATGGCCTCACCAATAGCAGGTTGTCTGGAGTGTGAAACAGCCAGCTATGTAATCAAGATAATAATAAATAGTGTTACTGGGGTGTTGTTTATCCTACTGAAACAAAGCTGCCATTCCATGGCAATGCCAAAGATTTTTGTTGAACATGCCTATGAGCGGTTTTATCATGTCACCCAGAGGAGATACTGTAAGTGGGGCAGCTTTTGGGTTATCTGTTTCTTCTTCTTCTTCTTCTGTCTCATCCTCCCATGCATTCTTTCGGCTGTCGTAGTCTTTTACAGTCGACATTCTCCACAATAATTGTATGGAACTTCTGTTAAACATTATCCCAGGAATATTTTCCTCATATTTTACCTGTGGGCATGTTGCTGTGCAGGTGGTAGCAATGGACTCTCTAATCAGGGCCGTCGCAACAAGGCAGGCAAACCAGGAAATTGCCTGGGGCCCCAGGCTGAAAGGGGCCCCCAAGATTGACTGTTTTTTAGAAGTTAAGTTGGTGGTGTTTTTCAACAAAAATGACTTTAAACTGGAGTTAGACAACTGTACAATACAAATAATTATATTGATGATGTTTGAAAATTATAACAATGTGGTTCATGTAAGTGTTTTCGGGTAGTGAAGGGCCCCCATGTCCTGTTTGCTTGGGGCCCCCAAGTACCTTCAAACGGCCCTGTCTCTAATTACTGTATCCTGTAGAGTATTTTAGGGGAGAAAGGACACTACTCTCCCAACTAAGTCAATCAAACTCAAATCTAGCTCAAACTCCAAATGGCAAAGTTGAGTTACCGTGGCCATAACTAAATTTATGACTCTATGTTTATGTAAGTGTCAAGCTGTGTTAAATCTACTGTACTTTGTAGGTAATATATGTATAATAATGTGTTTCTGTCTTACCATAATCCATGTGCACAAGTCCACAAACTTTGTTCCATGACTGGGCAGAGCATCAATGTCACATTCATAGTTGGCGGAGAGAACAGGGCGGAGTAGTGTGCACATTATGTAATGTCCAACTGTTTTATTCATCTAAAATGTTCAAAAACAACCTGGTCTTGCTTCCTCTGTTAAAAGTCCCTACCGTTTCCACACAAGTCTTTGTGAATGTTTCCCATGATGCTATTTGATAAAAATGTGATATATTACCCCAAACACTCAGGACAGGATCACCAGTTCCAGAGCTATAATTCTAATCGCACAGTTCAGAACAGCTACTCTCACCCATGGAACGTTTATTTACTACAAGTTCAGGCCTGCCAGTAGGCTAAGGACTACAACAAACATCCTACAATCAACAACGTAAGAACATAGAAGACAAAACTCCACCATTCATTTCAAAACCACATACTTCAAACACAATAATTTTAGAAAGTCGGTTCCTCCAGTCCCACCACCCCACTGCTTTTTCACCAGTAGCAGTAGAATAATATTTGAGCGTGCATGGGGTGCGTTTTTAAGGGCTCTCCTGCCCCAGGGGCCGGTTTGATGAACTGTGAAATGGCCGGGCTAGAGTCTTGACAGAGTTGAATTCCCTGATGAGAAGCGCAATCTGCTGTGTGGATTCGGACAGGATGGACTGACCAGACATCGATAGCTGTGCAGGAGTCGGTGTCTCCTCTGGAGAATCACAAAGCAAAGAAACAAGACTAGACTGGATCATTCAGGATACACAACTGACCCCCCAACCCCACCCCAAACACACACACACACACACACACACACACACACATGCAAAAAACCATGTTTGTATTGTGATGTTCTGCCATTTGAACCATGTGATTGAAATTCATGCAACAAAAACACGTGTTCAGTGTTCCTAGAGCCATTCAGACATGGTGCACACCCTCTACAATATGAGAATAGTATGATGCGTTGGCATTAAAAATAGACAGAGATAGACTCTAATTACACAAATAAACATAGTTTAGTACTGCAAGCATGACCCACTATCGCTAATGGTTTAGAGCTGGCAAGGTCAGTCGGCACATCCACAAATGTAAACGTGTGAAAAGTGCCTGCATTGTCTGACCTTATTTTACTTCACAAGAAGACCAATTATTACTTCAGCTGAACATGACATAGGCTACTGTAAGTGTCAAGTTCACTATCTTACAAATCTGCATCCAACTTTAATAGCCTACTGTATGTGTGCTCTAATTTGGATACTTTGTTAATTTTCTGAGAAAAGTGACACTTGCATTTAACGGGAGTTGGTGAGGAAAAATTGTCATGATCAACATAGCAAAGAGCAGTCATTCACGTGATGTTTAGGAATCAAAACATCCAAAGTTGACAGTTAAGCAGAATATATCTTTGCACTCACTGATCATGGCATTGGGAGATGTAAAGTGTAATGTGTTCTCCACGTGAATCAATAGAACCGGTAGAACCATGGCATGCTCTGAGACACGTGCCCTGAAGAACACAAACACACACACACACACACACACACACACACACACACACACACACACACACACACACACATACACACACACACACATACACACACACACACACACACACACACACACACACACACACACACACACACACACACACACACACACAAATCTTTTACAAAGCCAGGACAGGCCTGTTAGGTCTTTCCCCCAGGCCATTCCCCCTGTTTATGGTTCCTCTGTACCACTCAAGAGGAATAAATATTATGTCATTTTTGGCAAGGTATATCACTCTTGAATTAGAAACTTATATAATGGCATTGGGCAGCCACTGGTGTTCTATTGCCATGGGTACAGTATATATCCTGACAAGCCAGACTATAACATAAAATTTACAAACTGGCCACAATGGATGAAGCCTTTGGGTGGAATCTTCCAAACGGCCTCTGCATGCAATAGGATAGCGCTATGCCAGAGCCTTGGGTTAGATAGCAAGTATGGCTCTTACGTCAACCAATCCGAACAACGAACAAACCGATTCAAACAACGCTAAGCCCACCCAATGACTCCTTGTCCACATGATTGGATGGACAGCTCAATGGTGTTTTTTGCCCCCAACGGCACCTTCCAGGCAGCACAGCCTAAAAGGCACTACCCTTACCCTATTCCTAACCCTAACCCCCTCAATCCTCATCCTAACCCTAAACTGAGTGGAGTAGTGCCTTAAAGGCAGCGCTGCCTGGAAGGCACTGTTGAGGGCAAAAAAAAATACCAAAGACGAATGGACACCACTGATGTCTGAATACAGCGGTTCCATAAAAGCTAGCATTGTTTGGGAATTCTGGGCAGGATTAATTTAAAAGTCAATGAAATGCTATCATCGTAAGCTCGCCTCCTTCAGCCTGCTCATTTCTCATTAGGTCCCGATTATTCTGGGCTCAAGAGTTGAGGAAATTGCCTACTTGGCCATACTGATTTAATCGCGAAATATCATGCAGCGACAGCAGGTATGGGCAGGCCCAGGCTAGTTCTATACCACATCAAACATGACTACCACCACCTCATGTTCAAAGGGTACCCTGTCACTGAACTGCCCATGTCATGAAACAGAGATGATAAGGCTTGACATATGACATAAAAATGACATATTTGGATTTGGATTTTGTGTTTTTCGGTGTAAGGTTTGGTTGTGTAGAAAAACATGTGGCCATGACGCATCCCATTTGCCACATGGCCTCCCTGTCACAATCATCTTTTTATACAGTAGGCCGATATTAGGCTATCTATTCAATAACAAAGTGATATCACATTAAGTTCAGTGTCTGCTTGCTGAAAGAATTAGCTCCCTGACCCAACATTAAGAATGTGATTTGTCCAAGGTTGTTCTCTTTCTCGAATACAACAGTATTGTGTAATAGACCACAGGATGAATTCATCTGTCTTTTTTTTTAAAGAACGTGACTATGCTAAAATCAAAGATGTTAAACTACAGTATGGGCCATAAGGGAGGGCTGCTTGTTTATCATTTATAAAAAATAAATTATAGCGTAAGCTATATCATATACATCATATAGACACCTAAGCAGACATAAAAATAAGATGTTGTGAGTATCCTGCTTCAGCACGTCAAATACAGCCGCAGTTCCCTTGATCTTCATGGGTTTCAGCTTGGGTAGGATAACCACTCTGAAACCCTAAACACCTTGAGTCTAAAAAAAGGACTGACCTCATGCTTACTTCAGCGGCATATACTCACAAACATATATTCTTTGACCCTG
>JAODXP020000034.1:7754342-7762453 GCA_027497455.2 Sardinella longiceps
ACCATTCATTCCTGTCATTCCATGTTCTATTCATGGTCTTCTCCACCCCCCCTCTCAGGTTACATTGGTGTGGTGAACCGCAGTCAGAAGGACATTGAAGGCAAGAAGGACATCAGGGCAGCCATGGATGCTGAGAGGAAGTTCTTCCTCACGCACCCCTCATACAGACACATGGCCAGCAGCATGGGCACCCCCCACCTGCAGAAACAGCTCAATCAGGTACGAGGATAAAGGAAGAAGGAAGGAGGGCATATTTATTCCTCATGTTTTTTCCTCTAGGGGGCACTGGACTAATGCTGCGAATTGTGAAACACTCAATGCATCTGGTTTTGTCCATCGAATAAACACTAAAATAAAATAAATAAATCTTGGCTTGTATCTGTACAATGGGTCATTAAAACTGTATGAAGTGAAGCTGCTTAAATTATTTATAATTCTTTATATTAACTACTTAATTACATTCAGGCAGTTTTGATAAGTAGTGTGTTTTATTAATTGTGATTCCAGCTGTAGACTGAAAAAAAGATTTAAGCCGTTTTTTCTAAACCTTCTTCACCCCGTGTTTTTTATCAGCAACTGACCAATCATATCCGAGACACGCTCCCAGCGTTCCGGAGTAAGCTGCAGTCCCAGCTGCTGTCTCTGGATAAGGAGGCGGAGGAGTACCGCCACTTCCGTCCCGACGACCCCTCCCGCAAGACCAAGGCCCTGCTCCAGTGAGTACACCCACTCCGCCATGCTCTTCCTCGACTTCCTCGACTTCGTTGATTCAATCTTTTATCTCTGCCTGTCTGCTTTTGTTGTTGTTGATTTGTTAGCACTTAATGTCTGTACCTCATGACTACTGTAAGCACAGGTACTACTATGTTGTATAAGCAAGCATAAGTTCAATAAGTGATGTGGGCATTACGTCTTTCTTGCCTTGGATACTACTTTATTTCTTCTGCACTTGGCCAGAAGTTGGGATGTTCACACAGCTAATCATTTGAACATTGATCACTATAAGCTCTCACACTCACAGATCATCCGGCTGTTGGTTATTACAGTATTACTGTAAAAGCTTGTTAAGAGCAGGGTTGCTCTCCAAGCTGCTCACCTGTATGGTTAATGAGAGTGGTCAGAAGATTGTATAACTCCATACCGACAAGCTGGCACAAAGCACTTCACTACGCAAACATCCTACACAAGAATGACAAAGGAGAGCCCATTTGAAATCTTTGTGGGGGGGATCAGAGCACTGACAGTGTGGTGTGGTGTGGTGTGGTGTGGCTTTGCAGGATGGTGCAGCAGTTCTCCGTGGACTTTGAGAAACGCATCGAGGGATCCGGGGACCAGGTGGACACGGTGGAACTGTCGGGAGGAGCCAAGATCAACCGTATTTTCCATGAGCGCTTCCCCTTCGAGCTGGTCAAGGTGAGTAGCGAGCAACCTGGGCAGAGTAGAGTAGAATCATGGAGGTATTGATAAGATTTTATCAATATCAATGCCATTATCAATTCTGCCTATCAATCCAATTCCTTATCAATTCTCTTATCGATTCCTGAGTAGCCTAGTTCATGCCAAAATTGAAGGCAATCTTTATCGGCTGTCGAGATACGTGCTTCATGGAGCTCTCTATCTCGACTCCATATCAGTAGGCCATGTGGATCACATGTGACTAAATGGAGATGAGCTTGCGACGACACATCTCGATGTAGCACAGTGAGCTCGCTAGCATGCAGCTGCGAAGTGCGGGCATAGAAGCCAATCAGCATATGTCAGATGAAGTCGGATATGATGTCGTTTGCAGACGAACAATAGCGATAAGGAATTGATCAATGCTGAACTGGTTCTGAATTGCTAATCAGCTCTCAATACCCAACCCTAGAGTAGAGTAGAATGGGCTCAGCCCTTTGAGCTGGTCAAGGTGGGTGAACTGGGTAGTCAGTAGTGGTACTGTAGCATAGTGGTTAATGCCCTGACTCTAGTGGGCTGGTAGTCTGGAAGTTGTGAGTTTGAATCCAGGCTGCCACCGTTGTTCCCTTGAGCAAGGCACTTAACCCTGAAAGTTGCTATAAGGGAGACTTTCCCTGAACTAATTGATAGTTGACAAATGTCTGTTGACAAATGTCGCTTTGGATAAAAGTGTCTGCATAATGCATAAATGTCAATGTGAACGACAGGGGCAGCGTAGAGTAGAATGACCCCTTCATCTCAGTGCTTGTTGCTTTGTGTTTATTTTATATATTTTTTAATTGGATTATATTTGCCCTTGGCTTTCAGATGGAATGCGATGACAAGGAGATGAGGCGTGAGATCAGCTATGCCATTAAGAACATTCATGGAATCAGGTGTGTGTGTGTGTGTGTGTGTGTGTGTGTGTGTGTGTGTGTGTGTGTGTGTGTGTGTGTGTGTGTGTGTGTGTGTGTGTGTGTTTGTGTGTGTGTGCGTGTGTACAAGCACGTATTTCATGACTGACTTTGAGTCACCGCATCACAAGGACATTCAGTCTCTAAGACGGTAATGGAAGGTTGGCTCAATGCTATTTCTCGTGCCATCCTGACAAAGTCACCTTCTTACGCTGTCCCTCCTCCTCCTCCTCCTCCTCCTCCTTCTCCTTCCCCTTCTCCTTCCCCCTCTTCTTCCTCCTCTACTTCCACCTCCTCCTCCTCCTCCTCCTTCCCCCTCTTCTTCCTCCTCCTCCTCCTCCTCTCTGTGTGTCTCTCTCTCTCTCTCTCTCTCTCTATCTGTTGATCTCTCCCTCCAGGACAGGGCTCTTTACGCCAGACATGGCGTTTGAGGCCATCGTGAAGAAGCAGATAGTGAAACTGAAGGAGCCCTGCATTAAGTGCATTGACCTGGTCATCCAAGAGCTTATCAACACTGTACGCCAGTGCAGCAATAAGGTACTGTAGTAGTAGTAGTAGTAGAGCCTCCACATCTGCTGCTATTCTGGCACGGATTATATTCTGATTACAGAATATAATTTCCAGAATACAAGCCCCACCATGTATAAACCTCGGGCAAGTGAATTGTGCAAACTAAAACAAACAAAACCATGTATTGACCTCAGTTATAATAATAATAATCCCTGAGAGTTGTAATAATCCCTTGTATTAACCATATTACGTAACTCACCCATGTATTGACCTCAGTTTACTAAACATTACCAATTGAATCACAATCAAATCATGATTTTATTAGAAAGTAGAATAATGAAATGAAATGCTTACTCGTGTATAGCCCTCACCCTTGTATTACTGGTAATCTCATAGATTAAGAAGAAATTTAGCAAAATCTTTGTATTAACCATGGTTAATAATCAAGAAATTACGGTATGCTTTTTGAAACATTCAACCCAAAGCAGGGCTAGAAATCGGCCATGGTCACCATGTTGCTTTGCAGAGTAAAATAATAAGGAGTGTGCAAAAGAGCATGGGTACTCCCAGACTAGACAAAGTCAAAGCGAACTTTATTGTCAATCAAACTATGCAACAGTACATTGCAAGAAGACTGAAATTGCATTAGCCCAAACTCCAAATGTGTAAATAACAAAGCTAGATTAGACGTACAACTAAATATAACTGTGCTTAAGACATCACTAACTGTACAAGACATCACTAGGACATAAAGTGCAAATAGATATCAAGGTAGATGTAGATAATAGATGTCAAGGCTAGTGTCATCTACAGTATAGGCATGCAAAAAACACTGTAGGGCTGGGTCACATCTGTGTTCCTTCTCTTCTCCTCGCCTCAGTTGGACACCTTCCCAAGGCTCAGGGAGGAGACGGAGAGGATTGTCACTACACATATCCGTGACCGAGAGAGCCGCGCCAAGGATCAGGTACAACACACACACACACACACACACACACACACACACACACACACACACACACACACACACACACACATACGTCTCTTTAGAACCTTCAAGAACACGCACACACACGCATGCACAATCCCTAATCTGTAGATGTCATTTGCAAGGTGCAAAATGGTGAAAAGTTGTATAAATGTATCTTACACTTTGATCGGAGAAACTAATCTCTCTGTCTGACTCTCCTTTCAGCTTTTGTTGCTTATTGACATCCAGCTCTCTTACATCAATACAAACCATGAGGATTTCATCGGCTTCGCCAAGTAGGTGTCTCCTCACTCTGGTCACGTGTATGTTCTTTAATAACGTTATCTTATAACACACAGATTTACTGTAACAGTGCAGTTATGGGGAGAGACCATAGCATTGCATCACCAAAGAAACACACTGGAACAGCCAATGTGTTGCAAATTGGCATCGATTCTGCATTAGCAGAAGGGCCCACAAGGGCTTATATAAAAGCCTGACAGTCTCTGGGGCCTGTCACAGAATAATAACACTCTCTCTCTCTCTCTCTCTCTCTCTCTCTCTCTCTCTCTCTCTCTCTCTCTCTCTCTCTCTCTCTCTCTCCTTCTCTCTCTTTCTCTCTCTTAACCCCTTGTCTTATAGTGCACAACAGCGGAGCAACCAGGCTAGCAACAAGAGTTCTGCAGGAAACCAGGTAAACGTGATGTGTGTTTGTGTTTGTGTGTGAGAGTAGTACTAGTGGTACTAGTGGGAAGTCCATGTGTTCTCTCCTGTGTTGGGTGAATGCATCAAGGGCCTAAAGACATTGAAAGTTGGCTGACTGGACAGATTTAGGGGATGGTTAGATCAGCACGGATCAGTGTTTAGCTTTTTGCTTTTATTCGGATTAAGGGTAAGGTTGGGAGTTTACTGTAAAATTGCTCAGCCAACTCCACCCTTCATTGCTTAAGGGACCTCATTTATTTTAATTCCAAAAAAGGCCCAGTCATGCACTTAAAATTTGTGTATTATAATTGATAATAACATGATTTTAAGTGTGCATACCATTTTTTTTAATGATTTAGCACATTTTGTTGACATTATTTTATGCATTTTTTTCTAGGAATGTGCACAATGTTTTTGTGTAGTTGATTTTTTTCATCATGCACTTTATAAGATACTCTCATGATGGTATACAAATACCACATGCACTTATACATGTATTTTATTATTTGAATGTATTAATTTTAGTGATATCTTATTTCTTTGACGCATGTTTGCTACATTTTCAATGTTTCATTTATTTTTTTCCACCATTATTCTCTGTGTGATTTTCATTTGGCTGTAATTCATCCTCTCCAGTTTGATTTGCAGTCTTCTCTCTTTAAGATGGTGGAGGGCTTTTTTTATCTTTTTTTATTTTTTTTTTATTTTTATTTTTTGACGTCGGCTCAGCCCCGGCCTTGTTCAGCCATCTTTGTAAACATCCCTCTGTGTGTCCACACCACGCTGTCCGCATGCATACCATCCACAACCTCTCTGAACAGCTCTCCCTCCCCACCAGCCCGCCATGGGCACCCAGGTAAGTGTGCAAGCGGCCAGGGACGTCCTTGGCCAATCTCCCTCGTTCCCATCCGTACCCCCACAAGTGCTGGAGAATAATTATGTGAATATGTCAGTGCTCCCTCTAGTGGTACTCTTAGGATGCTGCGTGTCTGTCATTCCTGCCGTGCTCTCTCAAACAATAAAAAGGAACGAGCTAACCAACATAGTTATTTATTGATTTTATTTATTTAAAAATTTTTGTACAAGAACATGTAAAAGTCAGTTACAGTTTAAATAGGGCTGACTCAGCTTGCACTGGTTTTCAGCAGGTTCCTGTTCTGCAGTAGTTAATCTATACAGAGCTAATCTATACAAAGTGCAAGGCAGACTAAAAATGTGTTTAAATACATTTTATATACATTTCATTGTTATCATATGATGAGGGAGTCATCCCTGGCTAGTGCCACTGTGTCATGGCCCCTGTGTTTAGTTTACTGCGTGTTTGTAGCGTTTGGTTCCTCGTCCACTGGATTTAGGGCGTGGGCGGCAGGAACATTGTTGAGGGTGTGTTGACTGGCACAGTGGTTTTGATCCTGTGGGTTGGGACTAGCACGCATGAATGGCTATTACAGCACCATGATCACACTGTCTGTTTCGCAATCCTGTTTCGTTGTGTGGGATTAGCCTTGGATGTACTACACGCCATGAGGTCTGCTCTTTGGGGAGAAAAAAATCAAATAAAAAATAAAAGCTTGTTCCACTGACACATGGTGACACGCAGGTTCTGAGTATCAACGTGAGCGCAGCATCCTAGCTTAGGGTAGTCTGTCTCCCTCTCCACAGTGTGTGCATCCAGCTGCGCAGCTGTTAGGTCATACACCAGTTGACCTCCTGGTGCCCCCCACCCCACCCCCACCCCCCTACCCCTGAACCCATCTCTAATACCCACTTGTGCTGTCTGTGAATGTTAGCCAGCTGATACCGCCAGCTGTTTTAATCCCTACCCACCCCTCTCCTCCTCCCCTCTCCTCCTCTCTTCTCTCCTCTCCTCTCCCTTCCCTTCCCCTCTCTCCCTCTCTTCTCTCCTCTCCTCTCCTCTCCCTTCCCCTCTCTTCCCCTCTCTCCCCCTCTCCTCTCCTCTCCTCTCCGCTCTTTTTATATTTTCCTGGGTGTAGGCCACTTCTCCTCCTGCCTCTGGCATCATTGTAAGAATCAGAGTGCCTGGCTTCTACTTATTATTATTAGGCACTTATTGCACACTGAGGAGGTTTCTCTCCATTAGACCTGCATTGTGTTTGTTTTGTTGTGTTTGGTTTTGTTTTGTTTTGTCCAATGGACTTTTGTTTTTGAAATGCAAATGATTCACTTCAGATGACACACACAAACAAACGCACTAAAATACACACACTCTCTCTCTCTCTCTCTCTCTCTCTCTCTCTCTCTCACACACACACACACACACACACACACACACACACACACACACACACACACACACACACACACACACACATACAGACACTCACACTCTCTCTCTCTCTCTCTCTCTCTCTCTCTCTCTCTCTCTCTCTCTCTCTCTCTCTCTCTCTCTCACGCACAGACACACATACACACACACACACGCACACAGAGGTGCACGCTCTACCACCAGGCCTTGATTGTGTGCTGATGAGCCACTGAACACAACACTAGTTTCTAACTGTCATGACTCACTGATGCCACCCATCCCTGCAGTGTTCTCTGTTTGATGGGTGAACCTCACCGTTGCACAAAGGCTCCCTTGTCACCAGTTTTATAATAACCTGAAGAATGATGTTTGACCTTTGACCTGTAACCCTCACAAATTCAGGCACATAGTTTCCTGTTTCAGTTTGGTTTATTTGCCACACACTAACCTTTGCATTGCAAGTTTTGAGCCAAGAGGGAGTGTGTGTGTGTGTGTGTGTGTGTGTGTGTGTGTGTGTGTGTGTGTGTGTGTGTGTGTGTGTGTGTGTGTGTGTGTATGTGTGTGTGAGTGTGAGATGCCTGTTCTGATGTGCACTCCCTGCTTTTCATAAGAGGTGTGCAGAGATTTAAAGGGCTCATGTGCCTCATACTTCACCCTTGACCTTTAACCTTGCATCCCCTCCTACTCTATGTGTCTTCCACAGGTCATTCGGAAAGGCTGGCTGACCATCAACAATATCAGCATCATCAAGGGCGGAGCCAAGGAGTACTGGTTCGTGCTAACGGCAGAGAGCCTGTCCTGGTTCAAGGATGACGAGGTGAGATGCTGTAGGCTACAGGGAGGACAGTTTGAGGGGTTGGAATCAGTGGGCTTTGAAACCATGGCCATGAGATATCCATCTGTTATTGAACTCTTTTACACTTTTTTACTGTAACATAACTGGAGAATATAGACAAAGACGGGATTTATTTGTGTGTGTCTGTCTGTATGTCCTGTATGGGTCTGTGTATATATGCACATACAGAATACAAACTGGTGGAAAGAGAGGTGTGTGTGTGTGTGTGTGTGTATATATATATATATGTGTGTGTGTGTGTGTTTGTATGTGTGTGCTTGTGCGTCTCTCCTCTGGTAGGCAGCTGTGGTCTGGGTCTGTGCCTGGTGGGCGGCTGTCTGTCTGTCTGTCTGTCTATCTGCCTGTCTGTCTGTGCCTGCTGTACAGGGTGGGGGATGTGCTGCACAGCAAGTGTAGACAGACAGACACACAACACAAACACAAACAACAAACAACAAAAACAAACACACAACTCTT
>JAODXP020000034.1:7762553-7767553 GCA_027497455.2 Sardinella longiceps
TACGAAAGACTCACGTTAGTTGGTTGCCTAGCAACGCCTCCAGCGTGCCCTCTAGTTAAGTTTCGTTTTATTGAGAGCACATTGTTTAAGTTTCTGCTGCTGGAGTGTTCTCAGTTTAAGTTGAATGCCAGTTCTGTCTCTGTATCCCGTACATGTGAAGTCTTGTGTGCGTGCCTTACTTCAAGTAAGTTTCTTTGAGTTATATGATTAGTTTTGGACATAGGAATGTTTGTGTACTTCGTGTAGTAACGTGCACTTCGATATGAGAAATATTAGCATGCTAAGCGGAGATTTAGCATCTGCCTTTAAGTTCTGTGAAGCTAAATGCTAAGTGGATGTATGAATCCTGTTCAGTTAATTCTCAGCTTACTTTGCGTGATGTATAAGGGATGTATGCTGCTCAGAGTAATGTAAGCTGTAGCCTAAGATAAAAGGGCGATTTGTAATGTCATTATTTTGGTTAATGTGTAGCTCACTACATGTTAATGTAATTCGGTGCTGATTACTGCTAGTACTGATTAGCCTTTATTTATTTTGTGTTGCAGACCACACACACATTCTCACGTAGACTCACAGGCTAGCACGGCCATAGACAGACTGTATGTACTTCAACTGTGTGAGAAGTTAATTAAAGAAGACTAAAGGAGGATTGCTTGACTGCTTCGTGGTGTTCTGACCGACGCCCCCCATACAACACGCATCCATTAACAACCGAACTAGCCAATACAGTCCTTTAAGTGGTCCTCACCAACATTATGGTCCTTACGAGCCGGAAGCTGTGTTGATTTGGGATCAAGATGCATCGAAGCAGCGAAGCAGTTCGTCCGAAGCGGCAGACACGTCTCCCCGCCTACCTTGAAGATTTTGAGCTCGACGCACGTTATAGCCAACATCTTCCTGCAGCAACAGCAATGCACATGCGCACGCAGGAGAGAGAGTGGACACCCAACATGGAGGGAGCAGTCGAGATGACACCCACCACACGCAGTGCCACATATCCTAGACGCCAAGTTCAGTGGGATCCAGCCCTCGATGAACAAGAGGACGAATTTCTACACATGGGCGCCATAGGACATGACAGGCAGCGTGAGCATCATGGGCCATCCCGTCCATTCTCTCCTGAGTACGATGACAGCGGAGACTTCATCGCTGCATACAAAGCTGAGCTACAGGAGATTCGTGCGGAGAACAAGAAACTTCATCAGTCTCAGGAGCATATGCTAAGCAACATGGCAGAACTCAGAGACGTTTTCAGAGACGTGAAGTCGCTGACAGAGAGAGTTAAAACTCTTAGTAATGCCCAGCCAGGGCATCAGCAGGCAGAGTGGTCAGACTTACCTCCGCCTCCACCTCCGACACCGCAAGCTGTAGACAGAGGTGAGGAAGATGATGGTGACTGGCCACCTCCTCCACCATGGCCACCAGCAGAGCCAGAGTGCTATGATAAGGGTCAAATGGTTTCAGCTATAGAGAGAATGATGGGCGAACTACAGCTACTGAAGCAGAGCACCGCCTCTAGCTCAGCGCCGAGGACTAGCTTGTTCTCCACTCCACGAGCAGGCTATTTCTCCAGGCCTATGCCATCTAGCAGGCCCACAGCAGCTCAGCCATTCTTAGCTGGCAGGACGCCTACCCATTCTCCAATATTCAGTCCCTCAACCTTCAGAGCCCAGTATGGACCCGGTCCGCGCTCCAGTTACTCACCTGGCCCTCGAACAGGCTACAGGTCTCCACACCTAGACAATCAGCAATCCTTCACCTCATCCGTGTCTGAGGAGAGAGTGTACAGAGGGCCCAAGCCAAATATTCCGTCATTCAAGAATAGAGATCCGATGGAGTATGCACGGCTGAAGATAGCCCTTGAGAATCTGCTGCCTGCAGACAGCACCGAGCTCTTTAAATATCAAGTCCTCATTGATCACTTGAAATTGGAAGAGGCCTGTCTTATAGCTGATTCTTATCTCAATTCACCCACTCCTTACTCTGACACAATGTCCGCCTTGGATGAAAAGTTCGGCCAGCCCCACCACGTGGCTCTGAAGAGAATAGCCACTGTTATGGAGGCACCGGAGGTGAAACGTGGAGACGTTGTAGCGTTCGAGAAGTTTGCATTACAAGTGCAGTCCTTAGTTGGCATGCTCCAGACCCTGGGGCCCGACGGAGAAGTTGAGCTAAGATGCGGCTCCCACGTAGCTCGTCTACTCACAAAGCTCCCATCAGAAATGAGAGCTGACTTCCGCCGTCACATGCTTCACAGACCTGGTGCCACGTACACGTTGATTGACCTGGCAGAGTGGCTAAGATACGAGTCCTGGTGCCAAGACTTTGAAGTTCAGCTGGTGAGTAAAGGTCAAGCGCAGCACAGCTCTAAAGTTGAGAAGAAGCAGAACAGATCAGCAACCTCTGTGCTACACGGAGCGGAGGGAGCTAAAGGCACGGATCCACCAAGCCAATCATCTGCGCCATCTCAGAAGAAAGGTAAAGCCAAGCCGTATTGCCCGTATTGTGAGAGCTCAGAGCACTTCTTGAATAGGTGCCAAGCCATTCAGAAGCTAACTAAAGAACAGGTGATAGCGTGGATCAAAGCTAACAAACGATGTTGGCGTTGTGCGAGGAACCACCAGGCCGCTCAGTGTGATTTGAAGAAGCCGTGTGAGGTGTGTCAAGGCAAACACTTGAAGGTCCTTCATGAGGTCAACCAGAGGGACGCTGCTGAGCCACCCAAAGTGGAGAGTAGTGCAGGAAACACTACCACGGATGTTCTCTACCTGGATCGTCCATCAGAGTCTTCTAGAGTCCTGCTAAAGGTGATTAAAGTGCTGCTTAGCCATCAAGATCGCCAACTAGTGACGTATGCCGTGCTAGACGACGGTTCGGAGCGCACAATGCTCCTCCCAGAGGCCGCCAAGCAGCTAGGGCTAGAAGGCACTCCCGAAGAACTCAGTCTTCGCACCATACGTCGAGATGTCCAGGTACTCAGAGGAGCATGTGTTTCCTTTCACTTATCCCCAGCTGCTCAGCAGAAAAGGAGCTTCAAGATCACCCAGGCCTTCACATCACGGCATCTTAATCTCGCTGAACGCTCCTACCCAGTCACATCACTTCAGAGAAAGTATAAACATCTCGTGGGTCTTCCCCTTGAGCAGTTCACCCGGGTCCAGCCCCTCCTGCTAATAGGTGCGGACCACCCCCACTTACTCACACCCATCGAGCCTGTGAGATTGGGCCCACCTGGAGGGCCTGCAGCTATCCATACTCGGCTGGGATGGACCCTGCAGGGCCCCGCTAGGCTAGTCCAGCAGACTCTACCTGAGCAGCAGTGCCTGTTCACCACAGTGTCTCCACAGACCACCGAGCTGATGACTAATGTCCAGAGATTGTGGCAGATGGACGTGCTGCCGTTTCGAAGCGACAAAGTAGTCACACGGTCTAAGGAGGACAAAGAGGCTGTAGAGATGCTGGAGGCGAAGACCACGCGAGTGGAGGTCGACGGTGTCCTACGGTATGCCACACCCTTACTGCGGAAACGCCAAACGCCCCTCTTCCAAGCTACCAAGGAGGCTGTCATGCCAAGCCTAAGGAGCACGGAGAAGAGACTGGCAAAGGATCCACAGCTGGCAGAGGCATACTGTGAGGAGATCCGTAAGCTGGTCAAAGCAGGATCAGTGAAGAAGCTTGCCTCTGATCTCCCAGCAGAGGGAGAATCATGGTTCATCCCCCACCATCTCGTTCGGCACAACGAGAAGAACCGCATAGTGTTTAACTGCTCTTACCAGTTCCGGGGCCTGAATCTGAATGAGGCACTGCTGCCCGGACCAACACTGGGTGCCTCGCTTCTTGGAGTCTTGCTGCGCTTTCGGCAGAGCACGGTAGCCATCAGTGGCGACATACGCAGTATGTTTCATCAAGTTCGGCTCCTGCCAGAAGACAGGCCACTTCTCAAGTTCGTATGGAGAGACATGAGGCGAGATGACCCACCAGATGTGTACGAGTGGCAGGTGTTGCCATTCGGCACGACCTGCTCGCCATGCTGTGCGACGTTTGCACTTCAGCAGCATGTGAAGGAGCATAGCTCTCCTGAGGAAGACGTAAGACAGTCTGTAGAGCAGTGTTTCTACGTGGATAATTGCCTACAGAGTGTAAACACTGTTGAGGAGGCCAAGCAGCTTGTGGATAAGCTCTGTGCACTTCTCGCCACTGGTGGGTTCGAACTCCGCCAGTGGGCGAGCAACGTCCCAAGAGCCATTAGCCACCTGGCGAAAGAGGCCCAGTCCACCAGTCTTGAGCATTGGCTTTCACACGGTGACGCCAGCCATCCAGAATCCGCCCTCGGCCTTACGTGGCACTGGGAATCTGACAGTCTCGGCTACAAGCACCGCCCCCTAGAGTATGGCACACTGACGATGCGCAACGTGTATAAAGTCCTGGCTCGGCAATATGATCCTTTGGGGTACATTCTGCCCTACACAACGCGCGCCAAAGTCCTTGTCCAGCGTCTCTGGGATAAACAGCGCCACTGGGACGATCCACTCCTCCCTGAGGATGTACAGCAGGAATGGAAGGTCTGGGAAGAGGAGCTAGAAGTGCTGCCTCGTCTATCGCTTCCCCGTCCATATGTCCCAGTTCAAGTTGATGCTCATTCAAGACAGGTCCACATATTCAGCGATGCATCGGAGAGGGCCTATGGATCGGTCGCATACCTAAGAACAGAGGACACTCATGGGAATGTCCACCTGTCCTTCCTTGTTGCCAGATCCAGAGTGGCCCCACGCCGACAGACATCAATGCCAAGATTGGAGCTCTGTGGAGCCCTCACTGGAGCTCAGCTAGCCAGCTTGTTAGAGAAAGAGCTCACGCTACCCATCGACAGCGTCGTACTGTGGACAGACTCGACCACAGTGTTGACGTGGCTCCAGTCGGAGTCATGTCGTTTTAAGGTGTTCGTGGGCACCCGTGTGTCTGAAATTCAAGAGCTAACTGACTCCAGCTGCTGGCGCTAC